>JAGDYQ010000183.1:1150779-1358279 GCA_021962125.1 Bulinus truncatus | reverse complement strand
TGTATGTAATATAATGTATAAACTGTTGTTTTTATGTCACATGTATGTATGTGATGTATGTATGTATGTATGTATGTGATGGGATGTATGTATGTATACTTTTCTAGTGCTATGTATGTGAGTAAATATGTATGATATGCCGTAAATGCTTGTGTGTCAACAATGTGTATTTTTGTGATGTATGTATGTATGTATGTATATGTATGTGTGTATGTATGTGTGTCATTTGTATGTATGTGTGTATGTGTATAAATATTTCAGTATGTATGTAAGTATGCCATGTATGAGACCTGCAGTAGAAACTCTTACATGTATGTTGTAAGTATATATGTAAATGTGTGTGTGCTACAGAAGATCTAGAGCCTAATAATACTGGGGTCATCAATGGCTGTATTGCTAGCGAATTATGTATGAGTGTATGTATGAAATGTAGATGTTGGAACAAATAATGTATGTATGTATGTGATACCTGTATTGTGTGTAAGGTTGTATGTATGTGTATAGTAGGGTATGAATATGTTTATTTACTGTATTTTCATGTATCTTGCAGTATGTATTCGATGTATTGATTTGAATATATGACAAGGATAAGTATGTATGTGACTGTTGATATTTTATAGTAAACTGTCTGTATGTATGCAATGTATGTCTGTATGTTGTGTGAATATGTATGTATGTATGTTTGTTTTTTGTAAACATTGTGCAAGTGTGTATGTATGTATGTGTTATTCATGTATGTACCTGTATGTATTTATGAATATTATGTATGTAAGCTTGATGTATGTATGTGTGTGTGTATGTATGTATGTATATTTGATGTATGTGATAAATGTATATTTATGTATGTATGTTTGTATGTGTGTGTCTGTATGTGTAAATGTTTTATGTATGTGATGTATGTATGTATGTATGAACATTTCTTCAATGTAAACATGTAAATGTGGTATGTATGTTGTATGTATGTAAAATATGTATGTTATGTAATGGTATCTATGAAAATTTTATGTATGTATTTAAAGTAAATGTATGTATGTATGTATGTTTATATGTTGTTGTATTCATGTATGCTCATGTATGTATGTATGTTTGTATGTATGTGTGTATGTTGAAATGTAAATGATGTATGTATGTATGCATGTATGTATGTATGTGAAATTTCTGTATGTGTTCATTGGAAAGTATGTATGTATGTATATAGTGGGTATGTATGTATGTATGTGAAATATATATGTTTTTTTTGCTATTTTATGTCATGTGTGATACTTTCATCAGTAGATCTTGATGTAATTGTATTGATGTTGTATGTGACATGTATGTATGTATGTAAGTCCTATGTATGTATGTATGTATGTATAAATGTATGTATTTTTTTGTGTGTGTGAATGTATGTCATGTGTACAATGTATGTATGTAATTTATGTTTTGTATGTGTGTAATGTAACAACTTTTGTATGTAAAAAAAAAATGTATGTATGTATGTATCTAAGTATGTATTTGAGTGTGTATGTGTAAAGTATGTATGTATGTATATTTTTTTTCATATTCTTTTTTTCTTGTATGTATGTCATGTATGTATGTATGTGCCTTGTATGCCCTGATGTATCAATGAATGTATAGTATTTATGCTGTATGTAAGTATGTATGTATGTACTGGATATGTATTTAATGGTATGCATGTATGTATGTAGGAAAACATGTACATGTGTGTGATGTGTGTGTATGTATTTATGCATGTACCTTGTGTATGGATGTGTGTATTTGTGTATGTATGTTGTAATAGTATGTATGTATGTATGAGTATGTACAGTTTGTGAATAAAGAGTATGCGATGTATGTGGGAATGTATTTGTCCATTGGTATGTATGTATGTACCAAATGTATGTATGTATGTATGTGTGTGTGATATTATGTATGTATGTATGACATGTATGTGTGATGTATCAGTTATGTGTGTATGTACACATGTATGTATGTATGTATGTGTGTAATATGTGGTATATGGTATCACACTATTTATGTATTTAATGTATGTATGTAAAATGTTTATGTATGTATGATATGTTTGTATATATGTATGTAAGTGTTTGAGGACTGTGTGTGTGAATGTATGTATGTATGTAATGTATGTATGTATGTATGTATATAGTGTATATTATGTATGTGTTTTATGTATGTATGTTTGTTCTGCTAGAAATGTATGCTTGATGTATGTATGTTTGTATGTATGTATGTATGTTAAAAAAAATGAGGTTTTATGTATGTATTTGCTATGTATGAACTGGTATGTGATGTACTGTCTGTGTGAATGATTGTATGTCACATGTGATGTATGTTTGTTACATTTATAATTATGTAACTTTATGTATGTATGTGTGTATGGAATGTATGTATGTATGTATGTATGTATGTATAAAATTTGTATGTATGGCTATAATGTATGTATGTATTTTTTAAGTATTTATGTATGTATGTAAAAATGTATGTATGTACTCTGGTATGTTTGAAGTATGTATGTATGTATGTTTATCTATGGTTGTATGTGTGTATGGGTATATGTATGTGTGTATGTATGTAGTGCATGTATCAGATGTATGTATATGGTGTATGAACTGTACAATTGTATGTTGTATTTATGTATTGTAAGTATTTCTTGATGTATGTATGTATGTTAAAAAGACATGTATGTATATTATGCCAATGTATTTATATTTACATGCGTAAGTATGCTGTTTTTATGTATCTCATGTTTTTTTTTAATGTTGTGTATGTATGTGATGTATCTGCATTGAATGTATGTTTTAATGTATGTTTCAGTATGTATGTATGTCTCTGTATGTGTGTATGTATAGAATATTTGTATGTTTTATACACATGTTTTATGTATGTATGTATGTATGTGATGGCTATATTTATGTATACATATATATAAAAATATGTTGTATAGTTGTATTTTTTCTTGTATGTTGTAAGTATTTGAATGTATGTATGTATGTATGTAGGCATGTATGTCATATGTATTCCTGTGTTGAAGTATGTACTTTATGTATGTGTTGCTGACATGTATCTGATTTTCAATGTGATGTATGTGTGTATGTCTTATATGTATGTGTGTATGTTGTGTCGACATTTTATAATGTATATAGTATGTGTGTATGTACTTATGTATGTATGTATGTTGTATGTGTTATATGTATGTATTTATATATCTGGAATAAATGTATGTATAATGTGTACATGTATTTTTTGTATGTATGTATGTATGTTTATGTGGTGTATAATGCATGAATCTATGTATGAGGAGTGAAGAATCGCTCTGTGAATGTTTATGGATGAAATGTATGATCATTTACAGTTATTGAAGTGTTAATGTATGTATGTGATGTAGAGTATGTATGTGTAAACGATGTATGTATGTATGTATGTAATGTAAGTATGTATGTATATATATGTATGTATTTATATATATACATACAGCATGTATTATATACTGTATGCATGTATGTTTGTATGTATGTATGTATAATAGTATTTATATCGTATGTTTTTATGTAATGCATGTATGAAATGTATGTGTATGTGTGTGTTTGTATGTATGTATGTTTAGTAAAATGTATGTATGTATGTATGTATGTATGTTCAAACACATGTGTATATGTTTTCATGTATGTCATGTATGTACCATGTCAACATGTAGTAAGTATGTATGTATGTTTATGTGTGTGTAAATATTGTAGCTATGTACAAAAGTATGTATTCAGTATGTAGATGCTCTTATGTATCAGTCTGCCATGACCCCCCCCCCACACACATAATGGTGTCCCTGTGGTTGGTGATGTATGTATGGAAAAACTGGGATGTATGTATGTATGTCCCCCCCCTTCTCATGTATGTATGTGATGTATGAATATATTTGTATGTATGTATGCATGTATGTATGTAGGAGATGTATGTATGTTATGCATGTTATGCATGTAGGTATGTATTGTGTATAGTATGTATGAGTTTAATGTATATATAATGTAAAACAAATTACACAATTTAATGTATGCGTGAATGCATGTATGTATGTATGTAACAACCAGTATGCAATGTCAAATGTATGTATGTATGCAACCCTGTATGTATGTAAATGTATGTATGTATCCTTTCAGCTTGTATGTATGTAAATCTATGTATAATCATCATCAATATCTTCACCATCATTTACTTTAAACATAAACAGCAAGGTCAATAAGCTTGACTGTTCCATAGTGGAATGCAGGTAACTTCAGCAGTATTCAGGTTTGAAAAGCTCCCTTCACAATGAAAATACTAATCACAGATATAGTGATAATTACAGGCTTAGTAGAAAGTGTTGGCAGACATTCTAGTGTAAGTCCCATTCAGCAATGAATATTACAAAGACATCCAATACTGAGACACTCTTTTTGGCATTTCAAGATCAATATCTGTTGCCTGTCGATGCCTTCTCAGCTCGAATCTTTTTTTAAAAAGTCAATTCGGATAACTCATCATAGAAAATTGAGACAATGAGCAAAAGACCAGTGTGATGTCAGTTGTTCTGTCGAACGAAATTCCAAATATTGCAGCTTGCATCTCTATAGATTCTCCTTCAAAATATGTGCCAGACATTTATAAAAGACTCATTTTCTACAGATACAATAAGATACGGGATGTCTATTGTACATGTAGATTAGGTATCCATCAATCTTTAGGTGCTCTAGCTAACACCGTGTCATATTCAGTATGTTGTCTCGAATTTGCAAAAACTCAGGTTCACAGACACACAATTAGATGAATAATAAGTTTTCATTCAGTATTGCAATGTACAGGTTATAATAGTCTACGATAACAGTATATTAAAGGCGTACTGCTGCACCTATGAAACAGACCATGAGTCTCTTTCACTTGGGTACAGTTCTTCTTCGCTGTCGTCTTGCACAAATTTAGGTCACTGTCAAATTACAGTACCGTTCACGTCAGATCCTCTTCGATGACTTGATTGATCTCAATGTCCGCATGTACGTTCCTTTAGGTAGTCCCACCCACGCTAAATCCATCGTTTTCCCGCCAAAATGGAGAGGTCAATCGCGTGGGAGCTGTAATAGTGAGGTGGCAACATATTTACGGGCCTATTTCATCACTTGTACATATTTACAGGCCTACAATCAGTGCGAGGCCTACATATTTACAGGCCTACATATTTACATGCGGCAACGATGACGCCATTTTAAAATGGGTGAATACAAACTAATTATGTTGGGGTAGCTACAGAATTATAATAGCATTTCTAAGGAACAAACACATATGTATTCATTTAACTATATGTTTTGCTATCTCCATTTACATGTAGTGAAGAATAATATATAACTTCGTGCTCAGTATTGTATTAGTGGCCTTCTGCGTTTGCTCAATTTCAGTTATTTGTTCAATTAGTAAAATGTATTACTTGGTAAGTCTGCTATTGCCCAACCCTGCTGTAGACTGCTGTAGAACAGATCAGACAAAACGATGTCACATTAGGAAGGAATAGAACCTCAGACAAAATGATGTCACAATAGGACGGAATAGAACAGTGTAAGCAAAATGGTATTTTGTAAATGGGTGTGATGTTTCTATAAATGATACCCTATAGCCCATACATATATATATATATATATATATATATATATATATATATATATATATATATATATATATATATAAACTCTTTCAGACTAAGCCAGGATGGCGGCACGTAATTAGTGATGCCACTGTCCCCTCCCACCCCCGCCTTACTAGTAATAGTTCTTAACTAATGAACTATTGAATGAACATATCAATGGCTGAAGTTCATTTAAAAGTCGGTGAGACATCTAATCCCGTCACATTATATCAGTCATTCAGTCACACGTTGACAAACAATTTAGTCACAATACTAACAAAACCCATCGACATTTAAGTTTGAATTAAGATCTCTTTTTTAGAACCCGTAAAGACCCCAAACATTACAATAAACAGGGAACTTTATCTAATATGTAAATGACCAGAGACCACAACAATATACAGTCTGTGACAGCCTCTATACCTATTGCTTTATTTCCTCCGTCTGTTCCTGTATCCATTTATTATTTAGTGGACCAGAGGTACATATTGATTCAAGGACCTTCCTGTCGTGAGAAACTCAGCGAATTAAATATACGTATGCATATATAATATATATTGACGCAGGTAATTTGAATTTATTAACTATATTATAAAACAAATACTATATTATATTATATTACTGACTTATGTTGCCATTCTCGTGTTATAAAATAATTTATAACAACTTATTGTGGAAACTTTCATTTGCTTAATGAAGCATGAAATTAAATAATTGATTTCAAATTTAACAAAAAATACGCCATTTTTTGCAAGTTAATCAAACTGTCCAAAAATAAAATGTTAATAAAATAGTAAGATAAATTATTCAATCTATATTTAGACATGGTCACGTGTCTAGACTAATATTAAAATGTTGATCATACGTAATTTTTAGTAGTGGCAATTATTATATTACACATATTGTAAAAAAAGATAAACAGAAGTTATGCGTGATGGGAGTGTATCATGGTATCTTCTAAATAAAGAGTTTCTTGTTTTAATTGGGGAAGTAAATAGCTGACAGAGAATTCTGGGACATGTGTACATTTCAACCAAATGTATATTTTGTGGTGTTTAAAACTTTTCTTATCAAGTATTATGAGGAATCTCCCGATAGTCCCAAATCTACATGGTCGATAATGACACATTGTATGTGACACATTCTTATCCACAGCTATGGAATGACACATTCTATAATGACACATTCTATCCACATAGGCTGTAATGACCATTCTATTTTCCATTGCTGTATAGCTATTAATTGAGTCTTTTCCATTGCTGTATAGCTTTATAATCTATTCTTTCCATTGCTGTATAGCTTTATAATCTATTCTTTCCATTGCTGTATAGCTTTATAATGATATTCTTTCAAATTGTTGTATAGCTTATAATCTTACATAATCATTTTAATAATTCTAAGCAAAATATCTACATTATTATAACACATACCACATTAACAACAATACCACATTAACCAATACCACATTGACTACAGTCAAGTCTATACACAAGACCACAATGACAACATTAACACATTACTGCTTGGTGTACAATGTAACTTGAGAATACCACATTCAACGTCAAGATTTCGTCAAAACACAAGTGTTCATTGAACCATTCATCACATTCATATTAGTCACATGAGAAGAATATACCTATTTTAACGTAGGGATTACACTTTTGGGGATTTCATTGAACTTTAACCCAACTAAAATCAATATCATAAGATTCATTTCAATATTTGCAGTTTATGTATATAAATAATCAAATCTGAGACGGCTCACAGCAATATAACACAAAATATCTACAATATCACAATATAACACAACTGATAACACACTGCAACAATATAACACAGGACAAAATAACTAATTCTGGGAATAACATAAAATAATATAGCACTTTAAACAGTATAATATGAATTCTCAATAAATTCTAATATAAAATATAACACCAATGACAATATCACACAAAAGTGAATTATTTATTTGTATTTGTTAAAATGTATAACATTCTGAGATTTAGTCTACAAAGACACTATAACACAATATAACACAATATATCACAATGGATCACAACATAACACAATTTTATTTAATTTGTAGGTTGTCATCAAATCGTGTAACTCATCAAATTCCTGTTTAGTAAGAACGATGAATGATTAACAAAATTGTTTATTCTACGATGTCAATACAGTGGCGTATTCTTAGATAGGTCAAGGTGGTGGGTGCATCATGCCCGGGCGCCATTCACAAAGGGGCGATACAACAAAGCCATTATAGTAGTGAAGCTGAATGGGGAGAGCGGCGCTAAAAATATATTGTGCCCCGCCTGCCACGGTACTGACGACATAGTTTGGCAACTGTAATATTTTTTTTTTCAACTTTATATACTCATGAATTAGTTTTTTACTTTATGCAGTATGGGAAAAATATTGAACTGAGATGAAAATTTCAAAATAAATATAGTAGTAAAATTGTGAGTATATTACTATTTTTGTTTAGACTTGTTTGTACACTAGGCAACAGCGGCTTAATTTTACTTTGAAGTTTATCTAAACTTTACAAACATGAGTGAAACTCTTTAAATCATTATAAAGTGTATGAAAAGTCTTCATTAAAATGCAAAATTGAGTATAAACAAATAATAACTTAGAGTTAGCTACAAATCTTTCTTGAAACTATAATGGCTGCAGACATGACCATCAAAATTTTCTAGATTTATTCAAGTTCTATTCATCACATAAATTTAACAGAGTACACGTATGTTTAAAAACGTTTAATCCTTAAATCTCTTAATAGCATCAACAAACTCTAAAAAAAGCTATCGAATGATAAATGAAGATGAGAGATTTACATTTTGAAGTCATGCTCCATTTCAATCACGAATGTGCAAAGTATGCGTATTGGAAACAAAAATGAAAGGTAATATAAAACACTTCATATTATTTATCAATTTCCGCTAGATAGTGCATGAGCTTAGTAAAGAATATACATTAAGAGTAATGTTGTTCATATATTTTGATAAGTGTATCTTTTTGACTTATTTTCATAGGTATAAACTTCAGACAACATAGAAAATTGCACTTTTGTCCATAAAATTTATGTGACTTTACACTACTATTTCGACGTGACCTTTTTGAATACTCTCATTATAAAACAACGATAATTATGACATAAAATTATATTTTTGTGGTTATGATGGGTGATAGGTATAGCAGAAATTTAATACACGACGAGGTGAAGGACGATTTCAAATGTTTTTGATTTGCTGCAAAGCATAGAAATAACCTTGACAGATCATATAGACCTGCAAATGTTTTTTTAATGGTATTGTTATTATAGACGATATAATAGATACACCTGAGTTTATATTCCATAATGATAATAGATATAGACTGTACACCTCCCATATGAAGTAATAGATCTATAATGTTATTATACACTGTACACTACATCTGAAGTAATATCTCCATAATGTTATCATACACTATACACTACATCTGAAGTAATATCTCCATAATGTTATACACTACAATCAGCGAATAGTCTATTTCGTAATTATTTAGCATAAATTAGGCCTGAGTAAGATTCTCACATTTCTATTTTTTTACTATACGCTACACCAAAGTGATATCTCTACATTGTTACCATTTACTATACGCTACACTGTGACTTGACAGTAGACTTGACAGTAGACATGACAGTAGACATGACAGTAGACATGACAGTAGACATGACAGAAGACTTGACAGTAGACATGACAGAAGACTTGACAAGTGTTTATTACCCGGCTGTGTGTAACAAATACAATACACATCTACATTAAACCGATCACTTTGAACCAACACATAAATGCGATCGTTGGTAATTCCCCTATCCTCAATATACCGGTACAATATTTTCTTGATAACAATAGGGTTAGAGACAAAAGATAAAATTAATAATGTAATTTAAAAAATAGTTTAGCCTAACATGTGTAATGTAACCGTGGTTTGAAAAATAATTTTAAAAATCCTGAAAAGAAAATAATTATTTACACGAAACTGACAATTGACATTTGGAACACATATATCTGCACCACTTTACGTGGTGGAGAAAGTTCTAACTACCTATTTAACACACCTCCATCAATTATTTAATCTCCAAAGTTACAGTGTGATTGTTTGCACCACCGACAATTGACACAAAGCTCCGGAGCAGATTATATAGAGAGATGAACCCCAGGTGTTTTAAAAACCGTTAAGATAACTAGCTAGGTATTCATGCATCATGTATTATTCGTGGCCAAGTGGCAATTATGACCACATTGGTTAATGTATATGGCGTCTGCGGTTTGGATAAAATTTGAACGCCAATCTTTAACGTATATAGGCAAGGGCGGCAATACAAGGGAAGCAATTCCCCAATTACCCAATTTTTAGCATAGGAATGGGGCGGTATTTTTAGATTCAATCCCGGGATGCCCTAACAGCTAACACTAGCGGACAGCATTAAAACATTAAATAGCTTTTACACTACTATATCTGAATGCAGTTTGTTCAAAGTGGTTCATTATTTATTACGTAATTCTGAATGCAGTGTGTTCAAAGTGGTTCATTCTTTATTACGTAAATCTGAATGCAGTTTGTTCAAAGTGGTTCATTCGTTATTACGTAAATCTGAATGCAGTTTGTTCAAAGTGGTTCATTATTTATTACGTAAATCTGAATGCAGTTTGTTCAAAGTGGTTCTTTATTTATTACGTAAATCTGAATGCAGTTTGTTCAAATTGGTTCATTATTTATTACGTAAATCGTTCCCACAGAGGTGAGAGGGTGCACCAGCCCAGCCACGAGTCAGCCAACTGACCACATTCACAATCCTGAACTCTACACACACCCAGATGTGGATGACCTCACGTCATTGCCAAAACCTCAAAAAGTGATTATAAGAAGGTGAGTAGTGCTACAAAATACATTTATATGGAAATGAAATCATAAATAGCCTTGTTGCTATCGTCACTGCAAAAAAAAAAAATGATAATCTCATATAAACATGTACGAAAATAAATAAATGATAATCTCATATAAACATGTACGAAAATAAATAAATGATTATCTCATACAAATATGTACGAAAATAAATAAAAAATGAAAACATTAAAAAGATTAAAATAGATGAAACTAATTTATTCCAAGTCTGAAAGAGTTGCCGTGGGTTTTTCGCTACAAAGTGAAGAGAGCCAACAGTACGCTTGCAAAGATAATGGCTAGTAAACCGAACCTTACTACGGTGGATTCAAGAAATACAGTTTTTTAATGTTATTATTTAATTATTATTGTTATTTAAAGTTCACAAATGTGTGCATTATTGAATAGTAGTATTCACTTTCAAAATAATAAATTAGAGAAATGTTGACTATAGCTAACTGTCTTATTTATATGCTTTAATATTCAGTTTGCTTTGTCTGGTTGTTGCCATACCTGTGATGTTTTTGGAAACCGGAAATCAATTATCATTAGCTTCTCGGTGTTCAATCGATTTGAAACTTTGAACACTTATTTATTTTCGATAATTAAAAAATTCGAGTCAATTAATTGAAACGAAGATAATTACTTGTTAGTAGATGTTTGTGTTAGGGGGGAAACGCAGAAAGAGATTATACCCGTAAAGCGTCAGATAAAGTACTGGTCCGATATCTGAAGTAAAAAAAATAGAATATGGAGTGCAATACGTTAGTGAATAGGATTTAGATGAAGTGCACACATACACATTGACCTGAAAAAAGATACACGTGGATTTGCTGCCACATCTAGAGATACATCGATATGAAATAAAAGCGACTCACCGACCCACACATCTTTTGACGAGAAATACAAACGTAGACTCGCTGACACATACAAACATAGACTCAATGGCACATACAAACGTAGACTCGCTGAACCATACAAGCATAGACTCACTGACACATACAAACATAGACTCACTGACACATACAAACATAGACTCACTGACACATACAAACATAGATTCACTGACACATACAAAAATAGACTCAATGGCAAATACAAACATAGACTCAATAGCACATACAAACATAGACTCGATGGCACATACAAACGTAAACTCAATGGCACATACAAACATAGACTCAATGGCACACACAAACATAGACTCAATGGCACATACAAACGTACATTCACTGACACATACAAACGTAGACTCAATGGCACATTCAAACATAGACTTACTGACACATACAAACGTATACTCACTGACACATACAAACATAGACTCGATGGCACATACAAACATAGACGCAATAGCACATACAAAAATAGACTCAATGGCACATACAAACATAAACTCAATGGCACATACAAACGTAGACTCAATGACACATACACACATAGTCTCAATGGCGCATACACACATAGACTCAATGGCACATACAAACGTAGACCCACTGACACATATAAACGTAGACTCAATGGCCCATACAAACGTATACTCACTGACTCATACAAACGTATACTCACTGACACATACAAACATAGACTCAATGACACATACAAATGTAGACTCAATGACACATACAAACATATACTCAATGGCACATACAAACATTAGACTCAATGGTACATTCAAACATGCACTCAATGGCACATACAAACAATAGACTCA
Source organism: Bulinus truncatus (assembly GCA_021962125.1). Taxonomy (NCBI): domain Eukaryota; kingdom Metazoa; phylum Mollusca; class Gastropoda; family Planorbidae; genus Bulinus; species Bulinus truncatus. The sequence continues at coordinate 1,345,989 of JAGDYQ010000183.1, read as the reverse complement.
ATGTTACATTCAAACGTAGACTCGCTGATACATACAAGCATAGACTCACTGACACATACAAAAATAGACTCAATGGCACACACAAACGTAGACTCACTGACACATACGAATGTATAGTCACTGACATATACAAACGTAGACTCACTGACACATACGAATGTATACTCACTGACACATACAAACGTACACTCAATGGCGCATACAAACATGTATTGAAGGGAGATACTCATCTGTTAACGTGAAATATAGGCAATCACACTGGTACACTCGCAGGGACGAGGCGTGAGTGTTGCCAGTCATAACTCTTAGAGAAAAATGTATTGATTTTTTTTATAGCTATATAATGGTCCTGTGTTTATTGAATATAGTTAGAATAATCATTCATAATAAAATGACTACAAGTTTAAATATGTATAACATCAGTTATATATAAATCGTATATGTTGTTAGTCCAATAATTTATACAAACATATAGATCTTTGTTCGTTTGTGCTTTGTATATAGCATAAAAACATCAATACATTTTTTCTAAGAGTTATGACCGGCAACACTAACGCCTCGTTCCTGCACACACAGTAACGTAGACAACAGGTACACGCAGACTCACTGACACATCGAGTAACAGGATTCACGGGCACTCATTAACATATTCACAAATCTATTGAAAGACTGACCCAAACATCTACAGACAGGAGATACAGACAGATTCATTGACACAAACATCTACTGACAGGAGATACAAACAGATTCATTGACACAAACATCTACAGACAGGAGAAACAGATTCATTGACACAAACATCTTTTGACAGGAGTTACAGAAAGACTTGCTGGCAAATACAAGTATTGATAGGAGATATAGACACACTCACTGATTTATACACACATATATTTACAGGACATACACACAGAGTCATTGACACATACACACATCTATTGACAGGAGACAGGGCCCTGGAGAGGAGTAAAATGTGCCGGTGCAAGATTTTTTTGTGGGGCCCCTCTTATATAAAGCAAAAATTAGTTTTGGCAGCTCAGCTTTCACAGTTTATTACTTTAGAAGGTGTATGTAAAAAAGTTGAAACTTTAATAATTAAAATTATTACATATTATATTAAGTAAAATAAAAAAAACTTGAAAAAATGGTGTAATTTCTCAGCTATAAGCAATTAATGCAGCTGTTCAATTACTAGAATATATCATAAACAAATATACATAAATTAAACAAATAAAAATACACAGAAAAAAGTAAAATGAAAACAAAAAATGTATAAACTAATATTGTTAAAACAAGGTCGCTTTGCAAGCTTTTTTGGGGCAAAACTACGAATTACAGTGTCAAAGTCTATATTCTGTGCAATTTCAGACTCAATACTGAGCCTAGCTAGGTTGTTCAGGCGATCCTGACCCATGGTAGACCTGAGATAATTTTTGATGAGTTTAAGTTTGCTGAAACTTCTTTCGGCAGATGCTACTGTGGCTGGTGTTGTAAGGAATATACTCAAATTGACTGTCAAGTTGGGAAATATGATTTCTAATTTGTATTCGCATAAAGCATTTAGCAATTCCAATGCGCCCAACTGTTTTCCACCAAAATTGTCATTGTGAACCATTGTTATGTGATTCATTTCCTGTTTAAGGTCTTCAGAGATTATGTCATTAAAATATGTCTCCGCTAGTCTCGCTGCTTTGCAATTTAATTCCTTTCCTGACATTTTTTGATAATTCCAAAGAAAACTGCAGTTATCAGAAATCAGTTTTGCTGCACTAAAAAAACTGTAAGCCCTCCAATAACATTATCCAAAATTACATAAAATATATGCTTTCGAAAGTGGGCTTCCTCAATAGATTCATCTGATTTATTCATTCTATCTAAATTGTTTTGTTTCCTGGCATAGTTCCTAAACAATTTAATTTCTCTGAAGACTGGATGCAACAAGTTTAGATTCAGTCCACATTGCTTTCCAACTCTCTCGGAATGCCTGTAGTTGTGAAAGCAAGCTTTCTATGTTTGCAGCTTCCACATCTAAAGTTGCACCACTAGCTTGAATGGTTTTGTTACAAAAACCAATGGGAACTAATATTCTGTACCATATGACTGACATTATGATGCAGGTGAAAGAACTGACATAACATAGAGCTCCAGTGATTTCGTTCCTAGTTTTTGCAGTGATATTGAGTTCTAGCAGGTTTTCTAAGGCCAACTTAACCCCTGGAAGATGAGCTACAAACGGTTTTACGTTTTCAAATCGATCTGACCATCTGGTACCAGATATGCCATGAAGCGAACAGCCAATTCGTTTTAACAATATTTCCCATCTTTTTGGACTGCAACTGAATAATGTATATATTGTTTGTAAAGTTCCAAAGTATGTGATTGCTTCTGGAATAAATTCAGCAGCATCATTACCACATAAGTTAAGTGTGTGGCAACCACAAGGAGAGAATATGGCGGTAGGGTATTGTACTTTGATTATCGCTTGTGCTCCTTTGAATTTGCCTGACATGTTTGCCGCATTATCATAACATTGAGCCCTACAATCAGCAAGGGGGATAGCATGGCTTTCCAATGTTTCAGTAATTAGTTGCGCTATTTTCGATCCATTTTTTTCACTACAATTAACACATTTTAGAAATCGTTCTGCTATCTCATATCCTGATTCATGGCAAACTAAGTAACGCAAAAGAAATGTTGTTTGCTCAACATGAGATGAATCTGGTGTAGAATCTACGATTATTGAATAGTACTTTGCCGTTTGCCTTTCACCTAAAATGTACTGCTTTACAAGGTCAGAGCATTCATTGCAGCCTTTCACCCTTTTTCTGCGACTCTTCTACTTTTAGCACATGTTCTCTTAAAATGGGATCCCTGCGGGAAAGCAACTCTATCTAACCTAAAAAAAAATGTCCATTATTTGAGTCACCAAAGCGTTGCGAAGAGCCTTGAAAAGCAAAGCCACGTTCTCCTAAAAAAAAGGGTTAACATCAATAATTCTTTTCAAAATGTTGTACCATTTTTCAGATTCCACTCTGATAGATGCCTCTAGTAGATTTTCAATACCTTCTTGCATTGACAGGCGTCAATTTGATACAAATGACGTAAAATATAAATTAAAAAAAAAAAAAAATTAATTTTCAATATATTTACTTTAATTTATATCTACTACTCATGATGGGCCCCTAAAATTTCATGGGCCCCGGTGCGGCGCACCGGCTGCACCCCCCTCTCATAGGGCCTGACAGGAGATATAGTCTAATAGTATTAGTATACCACCATGTGCACACGTGACACATCACACTTTTCACCAATACGATAACAATGACGTCAAACGGATACCATCATTTGTACAAAAGATGTCCAATAATAAATAAATAAATGTTTACAGTGTACATTCATACGAATGGTAATGATAAAACATTGACATTTCAAGGTGTAATATTATGTCCATAAATGTACTGATGTCATAGTAAACTAAAGGATGTGATGATGTTAGTGCAACACAATGTGCCAAGATGACTTCACACATTTCATCACATATTTGATTAGCATACTTCACACATTTCATCACATATTTGATTTGCATACGAAAGGTAATGAGGATCTTCGTTATTTCAAAGCAAGATTTAAAGTACAAATATCACGTGACGAAGTGATTTCGTACCACTAGGTCAGACTAGGTGTCGTGGTGAGCACTAATGTCATTGCATCAATGCATGTCAATCAATGATCTTTTGTCAAACTAAACTAGAGGATGTAGCCTTAATACTTAACTTAATAGCTATAATTAATTTCTTAATCAAATTAGGCCTATATGTTATTATTTTATTGGAAAGATACAGAAGACTTTCGACTGTCCGATCTAATGTTGCACAATGACATACAATATGACAGTTGTTGATGGGGGGGGGGGTGTTTTAAAAAGTGCTAACATAATATTGACGTAATCTATGGACGAGCCCTTAAAGTACAGTGAGTGGTGCAATAAATATTAATTATAAGCATACAGCTGCAATTATAGTTCTTTTTTAACTCGTTGTTTACATTTTGTTTTTAAAAGTACTTAACATGTATTTAAGATACATGTTATATGTTTGTAAATCAATAATCGGCGGAAATTAGCCTAAAATTCTTAAAACACAGGCTTACCATTTCCACTTGAATTTCAATTGTAGTATATAGATTATCGTGTGTTTTTATCTAATATCTCTGTATCGTGCATTTCTCACTAATATAAGTGTAAGTCAGTTAATCTAACATTGACTTATTGGTGACATATTCAAAAAATGTTTCCCTCAACACTTCACAGAAGTCTTTTTTACGAATTTAAAAGATGTTCTTACTTCGCAGTAGTTTTTTTTTTTGGTGCTAAATTGTTTATTCATTATGTCCTCAGTATCAATATAGAACAGTTTAACAAGTCTGATCATCAACGCGACCAGATTTTCTTAAACTTATAGTTCCTATACTTATAGAAGCTGTGATCAACAGCCGTTTCTGTTTAACTATTTATAGTTTATACATAAAAAAATGTTTTTCAGTTTCATGTACCATATATTATGAAATTAATATTTATTTATTACTGACTGCAGAAATAAACTGGGGGATACATAGCAGGTGTTTTATTCAAACTGTTCATAATCCACTTAGAAAGAAAAAGACTAGTTAGTTTAACCCATTTACTTCGAATCAGAAAGGGACATACTCTGCATTTTATGTTATGAACCAAGTGAATTAATATGTATGTCGTTCTGTAACCAGTACATTGATTTAACACAAATCCCAGATTTTTCATTCAAAAATTACCGGCACATAATTTATAATACAGAATTCTCTCGACCATTACGTTAAAATTAATTTACCCTTATGATTATCGAAAATCAGTCGTTAACCCTTATCAAAGAACAATCATCTCACGGAAGTGATAACACTAGTACTTGTAAATATTCAATAAAATTTTATAATCAAGTCTGTTTTATGATAGAAAAATGGAAACAGTGAACTTTACAAACAAATATACAAAATTAAAAAGGGCAAACAAACCCAATGAAGTTAATATACTAGCTACTTTATTTCTGAAATGATTGACAATAAATTAGGAATCAACAATACATTATTTACATAACATTGTTCAGCAATATATCATAATAATTAGAAGATAATGAAAGTGGTAATTAAGATAAGCAAAAAAAAAAAAACTTTCGATTGAGAAAACAAAAAAAAATCCTCAATGATGTGCAAAATTAGAGGAGACAACATGGTGGACTTACCAAAGATGTTTATCTTGCAACAGTTCAATATTAAATGCTTACCTTCAATGTAAAGGAAACTACTATATTACAGACAATGGAATTATATCACACAAATCAGACCAAACATGGTGAAGACAGACAATAACTACAATAATGGTACAAATATCTATATTTATGAAAGAAGTTTTAGGCAGTCAAGAATTTACATTAACATTTACAGTATAGAAATGTCTTCAAGACAAAACATAAAATTATAGTTTTAAAAAAACAACAGAGAATTCATTTTAAATCCAATTAAACTTCGTTCACAATACAGATGCTTGTAAAAAAAAAGCACATTCACCGCAGCAATATAAAATGAATAATTCAATGAAATTTAACTATACAAGCATCTTCCACTGCATTTTAACTTCTCATTGCAACAAATACTCAAATATTGACCCTGAAACAAAAACAAAAAATTATTCAGCATATGGAACTAACAGAGCCTTGATCCACTGTACATCAGAAAGGAGGGCTTCTTAACTTGTGTTGCCTGTGACACCACAAAGATAGTCCTATTGAATGACCATAACTTTTGCCCTAAACCACTTGTACATTTTCCTTACTTTACTTTTACTAACTAGTGAAATAAGGTTTACCCCTCACTACTGATTTTTTCCCTATTCTAAAATGATCTTCAATGAGAAATTACAAAGTAATTCAGTACTGCCTTCTAAAATATTTATAAAAGCATTTCTCATATTGTCAAGGATCATGAGGCAAAAATGGACATTCTCGAGTTGCTTATCTTTGACCATGGGACTCCTACAGTTGTATGTTGGCTCTAAATTTACTACCTTGGAAATCTGCTGCTAATCTTCTAGCTTTAATTCCCAGTCAGATGTACTTTAGTCTCAATGATTTGAGGACATCATGCTAACTATGGTGACAGTCAATGGACACGTTGGTATGGAAAGCTGTTTTTCTAGTTCTGATGTCATATTAACTTTGCTTGTCTTATAACTATGTGGAAAGCCTGATGTACTTTGCTCATCTGTCAGTTGTACAAAAAGAAATCCCACTTTTAGCTTTGGGGATGGTATGCTGTTCTATTGCTGTTCATGAGTCAATTATGTCATCTGCTGGTCATTAATTTTTTGGTGCAGAGAGTTGTACATATGCTGCTCATATTTTGGCTGTTGGTGCAGAGTTATACATATGCTGCTTATTTATCGTTGGGTGCAAAGTTGTACATATACTGCTCATCTGTTAGCTGTGGGTGCAGAGTTGTAAATATGCTTATCATCTATCGTTGGGTGCAGAGTTGTAAATATGCTTATCATCTATCGTTGGGTGCAGAGTTGTAAATATGCTTATCATCTATCGTTGGGTGCAGAGTTGTAAATATGCTTATCATTTATCGTTGGGTGCAGAGTTGTAAATATGCTTCTCATCATCTATCATTGGGTGCAGAGTTGTAAATATGCTTCTCATCATCTATCTTCAGGGGCAGTCAGCTGTACATATACTTATCTTTTTAGCTTTGAGTACAAACAGGGTCTGTATGCTGAACATCATTTTACTTTGGAAACAATAAGGTGTACCAGTATGTAAGCATCTCATAAACTAGCTTGAAGGATGGTGTCTTCTATATTATCTGCTATTCTAAATGGAATAATGTATATCAGCTGGTAATGATATTCAATTTATACTAAACTTCTTGAAATGCTCTGCTAAAAAACATTTTTGGGTCTGTTTACTGTTCATTTGCAAAAACAGTAAATATTTATACATAGCTTTATGTCGACAATATTGAATACATGCATCTGACAGGACAGACTGATGGGGAGCAGTATGGTATTCTCAGTTGTCAAGTTTTGTAAGGATACTTGAATGGTACTCATCAATATTTTTCTTGAGCATGTCTTGATTTAACTTTTATTAAATTGTGATTTGATGAATTTTTTAACCTCATCTGACAATGTTTTGATGTATTTGGGAAAATGACTATATCTGTTAGGTCTGTTCATTTCTTTGTGATATAAGTCGTATTTAACCTTGTGAATGATAATGTTGAATTTTTTAATGAGCACTGCTTCTGAAAAAAATAAACCAGTAGTGAGAGGTAAATCCTACATTTCAAAGACTTCTTGAGAAATAAATTGCCAGCTTTCCTTATCATGGAAGATTTAGACCAAGAGGGCAGGGAATGGGAAAAGGTCAAACTGAGTAAGGGGTGATGGGTGGTCTAAACACAACATGGTAAGATAGCTTTTTATCAACAGCTAAATGTCTTATTTACACTGCTAAGTTGAAAATCAGCCACTGAAGAGTATGAATCCTAAGGAGGTGACTAAATGAAGGGCCTTGGCCAAATGAGGTGCTTATGAGTCTTTGACGTTGGCTATTATCACAGATTTTCTAATGAACAATTAGATTACAATGTCTGGATGATGACCATATTTGCTTTACAGTCTACTGTAGTATTATTATTTGTGAAAGTCACCCCCTTTTCTTGAAGAAATTCTAGACATTTATTCTTGTCCGTAAACGCTAACTCTTTCTGGAAAAATTCTATCTGAAGAGATGGCCGGTACCTATAATTTTCAAGACACCAACCAATGGGATAAAAGAGCACACAATGTGAAGGACAGACACATAACGAGATGTAATCATTTGGTGAACACAACCCCAAAGCAGCCAGGCAGATGTCAAAGAATAAATGAAAAAGAAAAAAATATGGAATATTATTAATAACAAGATACAACATTAATTAAATTAGAATTACTTTAACTAAGTAATAAAATCTGATCAAAGAAATTACTGCATTAATATTCAAAACATAATGGAAATATTATACTTACCAATAACCTGAAAAAAAGTCTGATTAGATCACATTCAATAACATATTATTTAACTCTGGAAACTTCATTAAACTTACCAATTTTACTTAAAATATGTTATAGTTTTAAAGGCATTAGCATTAACCATATTATAAATTTTCAGTCAAGAGGCACATTTTACTATAACAGAACATACTAACTGGTACATACGTTTTCAACAAAAGCTTGAGTGCGCTTTTACGGACCCTGTCAATAAACCAGTCCATGAGATACCCTGACATTTTTGGAGCAGTCTCATATAATTTAAAAAACCTATGGTAATTATTTAGAGACCATGCTATACGAACATCTAGTGCATGCTTTATGCATTCATCCTTTCTACACTCAGGAGTAAGAGAAGCCAATGCTGTTGTCAAATCTGGAGGTAAAAAAAATATAACAATAAGAACACTTTTTATACTATTACAGTTACTGGGTAATTGTTAGTTCCACCATCCATTGCAATATAAATGCAGCAATTCTAGTTTATAAAATGTGCATGTTATTTATGGCTAAGTAGAGAAAGGGTAAAAGTAAGTTTTAATTACTCATAAAGAAAATAACAGTAAACATACCTAAAGTATTGGAAGTATAAATATAGTACAGGATTCTATAGGCCTTAAACTCAAGCTGATTTCCCTTTAATCCTTCATGATACAAAAGCTTCAACTGAGTCTGGCATTGGTTAAACTCTTCATGGTCTCCCTGGAATATCATAAGAAATTGAGGACAAATTTGAAAACCACTGATGACATAAAATGAAATACTTACTACATAATGTAGTAGAAAAGATTGGAAAGAAAATCAAAGGATAACAAAATGAAATTAATGAGAGATCAGATACTTTCAAAATTATTCATTTATTATCACTGTTTCAATTAAAATAACAATGGAAAATTATTTCTATTTAAGTTTATAAAAAGACAAGCTACTAAATGTAATAAAATTTAAAAACAACAGCTATTTATAGGTTCTATTAATATCTTTAGATATCACCTTTTCCATTGCTATTCTTGCATGTGTCTCATATACTCTAACAGTAAATTCATCACGAATGCCTTGCACCTATAATAAAAAATTCATTTCATTGAAGATCTGTAGGTAGGTTTTTAATTTAGCTATTAAAAAAAGGTGATACACTTAACACAATATTTTTTAAATTATTGAAAGTAGTCTTTTATAATAAAAAAAACTAAAAAAAATCAATACTGTATGTAGATTTCTCAACTGAATGAAAAGATGTAACTATTAATGATGTTTTGAGGACAACAATTTACATCTTAAATCATGGTACATTACTGACAATAAGGGTAAATGGGTTAAAACTAATTTCAACACTAACAATGTAGTTATTTTCTAAAAATTATGTTAGAAAGAAAAACAACAACTGAAAAGTAAGATAACTAGGGATTCATTTTTAGAAATAGCTAATGTATAATCCCAAAAAAAAAATCACTTTTCAGATAAAAGCAAATGTTCATTTCAGGATTAAAAATATCTTGTGGCATCCGTCCCTTCTCTGAAATGACCTATAATTTAAGGTCAGCAGTACACAGGGATGCTTAAAATTTAGTGCATGTATTAGGTAAAAAAAAAACCAACATACTGTAAGATCCTGTCTAATTGACTTCAACTGTTCACAAGCATATCTGTAGTCAGTATTTTTCTGCCACTTCTCTTGAACATTGTTGAGAGATCTTTTTAACACCGTCAGGGGGCGAATCTGTTTAGGATCTGGGGCCTATAACAAAAGAAGAGCTTAGTATGAGCATTTATTTATCTGCTTAACCCCTAAGGCACACAGTATTTTTAACCTAATATTTTATAAGTTTACATGTTATAAATTTCATATTTATGTTTGGTATAATTTTGAAGCTTAATGATTAGTGTTTACATTAACAGTCATGGCGGTCTATACAAAAAATTACATCAAAATCACTATCATTCATTTAAAAAAATTAAAACTTTCAAATTCATTCTACAAAATGGCGAATCAATGAAATAACTACCCACAGGAATGCATAAGCTTACCGGAAATAAACATTCCTTCTGCAAAATACTGACAATAAACATGAAATTCGACCGATAACACACCAAGCCACGATTGTGGTCTTAAGCACTAAACAGAGTGTGTTAAGCCATGATCGTGGCCTATCGAGCTTTAGGGGGTTAAATCTGAATTACAGACAAAAAATATCCAGTTCTACTTGTATGAACCATAAACCAGCTTAGAATGTAAGCTTTTTGAAAATGGTTTAAAGTCAAAAATAATTTTGCATCCAGCCCTTCTATGAAATGACCTATAGAAGGCCAGCAGTACACTAGGATGCAATAGAAAAATGTTCAAAATAATAATCACTGTTGACATTATATTATTATGTAAGCTATTTGAATTCTTAATTTATTATTTATCTAAATTTACGCAGGTTTTTAAAATGTGCCACTCCTAGGTCCCCTGTAAAAAAAAATTTCGATGACGATAAAATGAATGAAAAAATAAAAAAGGCGAATGCGCACATATTAAAATCAAATCAACATACTTTTGTGAAAAGAATCCATAGAAAATTAATTAAATAGAATAATTTATATATAGTAGAACAGTCATGGCAGTCTATACAAAAAATCAAAGTCACTATCATTCATTAAAAAAAAATAAAACATTAAAATTCTTTCAACAAAATGGTGAATCAATGAAATAACTACCCACGGGAATGCATAAGCTAACCGGAAATTAACATTCCTCCTGCAAAATACAATAAATGTAAAATTGACCGATAACACACCAAGCCATGTTCGTGGCCTGAATTACAGACAAAAAATATTCAGTTCTACTTGTATGGCCCATAAACCAGCTTAGAATTTAAGCTTTTTGAAAATGGTTTAAAGTCAAAAATAATTTTGCATCCAGCCCTTCTCTGAAATGACCTATAGAAGGCCAGCAGTACACTAGGATGCAATAGAAAAATGTTCTTAATCAAAATAAATGACTCACTCCTGTCAGCCTAAGGTAAGGCTTCTCTATATCTTGACAAGTACCCACAACTGTGAACTCCTCCAAATCAACATCCTCATCTCTCATGTTCTACAATTAAATAATTTAGAGTTACTTAAGAGCAAAGGTTTACACTATTCACATATTATAAACATATTTTTAAATATATAAAATCCAGTTAAAAACATTGTTCCACTCACAGAGTTGACTGAATCATTTACTGTTATTGTGATTTTCTGTCTTGGCTTTGTTAAGTGACCTGCAAATCTAGCTGCCCTTATTTCCATTCTTTCTTTCTTTAGGGGATCATCTTCATCAAGAGTAAATTTTAAAGCTCTGGGAAAATGTAATCTGTTAATTTCATTAAAAATTAAAAAAAATATATAATATAAAGTGATAAAATTTAATCCTTGGAACCTTTCCAATGACACTTTTTTCTTTCCTTGAAATATTTTTGTGGAAATTAAACATAACATTGTGATATACACATTAATCTCTGGCAATACTTCTATTTACATGTAGGATGTATCAAAAATTTTACACACATTCCATACATTTAAGTTCAGGATTTCTCACTGTTTACTTCTCAGTTGCTACACAGTTCATGTAGCAACATTTAACCCCTATAGCGCCCAGCATTTTTTAATGAAAATGCATCTAGTATGTTGGATAAAATGGCCCCGAATGAGCATTGGCTACCCCCACCTAATATTTTATAAATTTAAGCATAAATATAACAGATATCATATTATGTTTGGTATAATATTATAGATAAATGATCAATGTTTACATTACTATTATTATGTAAGCTATTTGTATTTTAACTTTATTTTTAATGTAAATATTTGTGGGTATTAAAATGTGCCACTTCTAGGTCCCACGTAAAAAAAAATTTCGATGACGATAAAATTAATGAAAAAATATAAAAGGATCTAATTAAATATACAAACTTTCCCGAAAAGAATCTAACGAAAATTAATTAAATTATATCATTTACATCCAGTAAAAAAATCCATGGCAAAATCACTATCACTCATTTTCAAAAAATTTAAATTCCTTCGACAAAATGGCGAATAAACAAAATAACTACCGGCCAGAATGGATAAGCTTACCGGAAATAAACATTCCTTCAGCAAATTAACGACGATAAACGTAAAATTTTGACCGATAACACACGAAGCCACGATCGTGGCTCGCGGCACCCAAGGATTTGTTGACAGCAAGCCACGATCGTGGCTTTGGGCACTATATGGGTTAAGCAAATAATGTACAATGACACATTGAGTATACAAGAAAAGCAGGCTGACAGACTGGACATGAGAGAAGGATTATATATTCGTTGAACAAGAAGATAATATGTACTACTCATTTTCCTAAACGTCTATGGTATATCCTACTGAAATTCATTAAAAAAATTTTGCTTGTGTTGAAGGCATTACTTCTATATTAACAGTTCAGATTAATGGATTTTTTAAAGAAACTTTACTGATATAGCATATATTAAACACAATAAAAGTTGATTATCATGTACACCTTTTCACCCCTGACACCAATACAATGGTGGGCATAATATCTTCCTCTTTAGAATCATGGTTAATGATAGTCCTACTAGTGAAATTGATCGTTTTTTTTTTTTAAATATATTATTTTACCCTTTAAAATGATTATTTTTTTTGTTCTTTTTATTTGTTGAGAGAGTCAAAGTTTCTCCTTCTCCTTTAGACGTAATATTTCCTCCCCTTCCTCTTGATATTTTTCCACCACGACCTCTGTTCTTTGAAAATTTTCCTTTAACTGGGCTGGATTTGCCAGATTCTGAAGAAGGACTTCGACTGTCACTAAAATATTGATTTGAAAGAAAAAAGATTGCATTATGGCCGTGAAATATACATCAGTATTAACACATCTAAAATAATTTAAGTTTTTATCAATGTAATTAACCCATTTTAATAATTAATAAAAGATCAAGCTACCTGCTTCGCTTAAATCTCTTTCTGCGTCCGCCAGGAGAACTTGACAATGATCGTGATCGAGATCTAGATCTCGACCAAGAACTGGATGAACTTGAGTAAGAACGGCTTCTTGAATTCCTGTAAGTAGGTACCCGATCTCTTGAATAAAGTGGTCTTTGTGGGATGCCGACTGCTCTTTGACCAAGAGAACCTCTCGTATGATGTTGGAAATGCATCACTCTTCCACCTCTACTAAATTTAGACTGCCCCACCTCACCTGGGGTCATATCTTGTCTAGAAACAGATAATATTTATTAATTTAAGCTCTTCCATATATATGTATTTTCTAACCATTGATGAACAAATACACTTAAGGGAAATGACAAAGCACTTTAAAATGTTTCTATTTAGCATAAGGCACTGTATAAATTTTACTTAGTTTTCTATTTTCAACTCACTATGTATTGCTTAAATAGAATACACTAAAAAAGTCACCCAAATTGATTACAAAATCTGCCATTGACTATTTCCTTAGTTACCACATCTCCAAATATGTTTCCCAAAACTCTAGTTTGTAAGAAAAAAAACTCGAGAAGTTTTTGATTAGTTTAAAAAATATTTAACAGCTAGAAAATAATTTTAAAATCCCTTGTTTAAATTTTTTTTTATTTAAAATCATACTTTATAAAAGTTTTTGTAATTTTAATATATCACTTTTCTCAATGTGCCTCCAATAACTAATCATCATGCGTTATCATCTAGTATATTATAGATTATAGGGGAACAAATAATATAAAACATACTGGGTTTTTATATTTTTTAAACTCTTTAATGTTTGATTTCAATATTAGCAGAAATAAGGTGGTTTTGGAAATTATTCAATATTGAAATTTTCCAGGATTTTGTAATGCACACAAATACTATCACCAAAATAACAACTTACAAAGGTAAAGGTTCAGTTTCCCAGTTAACAGCATTAACACCACCAGGTGAATTGAAAATTTTTGTCAACTTTTCTTTTAAAACTCTTTCAATGTGGTCCTTCTGGTTTTCATTAATCACAGAAGCAAAAGCTCTCTGAACATAATTCCTGAGAAAATGACAAAACTACATTCTTAAAATACACTATAGTGATATAAATATTGTGCTACATAATGTTCATTTAAAAAATTACTTACTTTAAAGGCTGTGGCCATTCTCCAGCAGCATCTGCAGAACTGTTTAAAGAAAAGGTAATCATTAATAGACAATAATTTTATAACATTAAAAAAAAAATATTTTATCAGATATTTGAATTTTAGAAACTTACTAGTTTTCATTACCAGAACTATCTGAATGATTAGCAGTAGATATTTTAGTTCCACTATCAGAATTGGATTCTGATGAGTTTGAAGGTGATTGATGAGAGAAGTCACCCCTTGAAAATTTATTATTTGGAGTACGTAAGGGATTGTCCATGAAATTGCTGTTATTTTTGCGCTTTGAGAGTTGAAACCTGATTCCTCCAGCACCAGGAGCCTCTATAATGCAAGTATCATTAAAAGTTAATTATGCGATTTCAACATTTAGTTTCATTAAATAAGAAAATTGTAGTTTTATATGAAATCCTAAATTAAAATATCAATTTCTTTTTTCGTTATTTAACATTTTAATTTTGACAATTTCAACAAAAAGGGGAAAAGAAAGCAGATGGTGGGAAAAACTTGGACTTAGCAGGTTTTCCTCACATCCATTATCAGTGGTAAAAAAAAAAATTCATCCAAGTCAATGGTTTCACTAAGAACTTTTAACTTACGTTTGTTTTTGATATTCATTCTCTGACTTTGATTCATCATCTCTGAATGAGCATTTTCATTTTGGTGATCAGAATTCATGTTATCATCTCTTTTATCTTCATTAAATGGGAATCTTTGAGGAGGTGGACCCCTAAAATTAGGATGTTCAGGAGATGGGCATAAAGCTGGACTTCCAAAAGATGCTGGTGGCGGACCCATAGATCCTCTTGTAACTTGATTACCCCCATAACTACCTGGCCCAAAGTTGTTTACCTAGATAGATGTAATTCAAATAACATATTCAAAATTAAATAAATATAAATATGATATACACAAATTAACTCTGTAACCTTACCATGGATTACATTCGTTACAAACTATGATTAAGTATTTATACATACCCATGGAGGTGGTGATCCGTAAGGTCCACCCATAAAGCTTGGACCATATCCATAACTTTAAATAAAGGTAATAAAAAAAAAAAAATATATATATATATAAACCACTGAAGTATTCAATACCAGTACAGTTAATAACATTTTTATTACATTTAATGGTTAGGCTAAGGAGGTACCACAGAAAACAGGTAGGTGAATGGACAATTGATTTGATACACAACCTAAGCGCCACAGAGTTAAACCACTATACCACTAAAAAAAACATTTTTAGTGGATAATTGTTATTTAACTACCAATTACTAAAGTAGTCTGATAGTTGTAAGTCTACTGTATTTTATATATAAGCTACTTACTTATATCCATACTGATGAAATCCATTGGGAGGGCCATATCCCATACCAGGTGGTGGATAGCCATAATTATAAGGATTTCGAAGAGGGCCTTGGTTTACATGGGGTGTCATAGAACACCCAACGTCTGGCATAGGAGAAGAGACCTTTTGAAAGTTAGTGGGATTATCTGTTTTGTTTTGTATGTCATTTGAAAAACTACTATCCTGTGTTGTATCTGTATCATCTTTATTTCCATTTTCTTTAGATTTTTTTATTGATTTCATATTTTGTAAAGCTTTCATTGCATTTGTCCATTCTGGTCGATCAGGAAATTCTTTTTGCTTATTTTGATCCTCAAGTGCTTTCATTGCAGTCATCCACTCTGGCTTTAACTCTGTTGTCATAGATGCCATATTACTAACAATAAAATGAAATATTTTACATAAACAGAATGTTATACTTAAAAAAAAATAGTTTCACTGATAACATGTAAAAAATGAACTTTTGGGTACAGTAATTAGTGTAAGATTTAGAACCTTATCTGTGGCTAGAGGTAAAAACCTATGACACCATAACTTAGAATTATAGACATTTTTTCAAATTAGTTTTTATTATTGAGATGATATAGTGGGATGCTAGTCATAGTATAATAAGTATTAAGTCACAATGTGGTAGAGCTACCTCAGCTAAGACCTAAGTACATGCCCCCTAATTAATCAATAATAACTGAAATAAATGTTTTAAATAATTTAAATCAGGCTTGCGGAGCCGCCAAATTTTTTCCGGCTCCGGCTCCCTATTAAGATAGTATCACAGGAGACAAAAATTTTTGTAATTGTGCCACGCAAACATGCCGCTGATAAAAAGTTATGCAAATTTTGTCGCGTTCACCCCCATAGAAGGCCGCGAATTTGTAATAGACTAAAAACAAAATGGTCGCTTTCTGTATGTAACAATTTTATTATAAACAGAATATCTCAAATAGAGTATATAAATTTATAAAGCTGTGGCTATACGGACCCGGGTCCCAATAAAATCCGATTGTTACTCGGACCCGTGGCAAATATGCACTAAGCTTAGCTATATTTAAACTTTATTAGACGGAACCCGAAAAAATAATAATACAGAGTCCGCTAAATGGAACCCTAGACACTGAGTAACGATTAAATCATACAATTCAAATAATTATAAAAAAAAAACAATAATAAAGTTTATGTATAGCTAAGCTAAGTGCATATTTGCCACGGGTCCGAATAAAAATCGGAGTTTATTACCCGGGTCCGAATAGTCACTTCGAATTTATGAATAATAAATATAAATACTGAAGTCTTTAAAATATTTTAAATAATGTATCATTTTACTATTTGCTAATTTGATCATTGAAATAACTTTTTATTACTTATGAAAATGGCGACTCGGTCGAAAATAATGATATGATTCTGGATGCACTGAAATCGTTTGTTTTTAGTAAAACCAACATGCGTATATTTTTCAAGTTCCTGACTATGGGGCAGCCCCCTAGCGTGAAAATTCTACAGCAGGAGCCAGGCATTCTACAACAGGGGCCAGGCAATAGCGGGGGGGGGGGGGGGGCAGGTAATATATTTTACTAAGTAGAGCAAATAAGCAGAGGGGGCCAGACGAAACGCAAGGGGGGCTAAGCCCCCCCCTGGCGTCCCACACACGCTAAGGGCCTGATTCGCGGTCAAATAATAATACGAAATGACGCGTTCTATTTGTCGTCTTAGTAAAAATTTATTTTAAATGATTGTTACAATTATTCTATGAAATAAAGCTATTTTAACTTAATATATATAAAATAACATGCCATTAAAAAAATTTCGGAGGGTAAACAAGATTTAAAACAAACACAAAACAATTCCCCGTTAAAGATTTCTTGTGCTGATGTGCGTGCACGCTATCATTTTAACGCTGTTACTGTTCGTAAAAATAACATTTCAAATTGTAGGAGGCAAACAATCAAACGAATTTGGAATTTTAAAGCTAAAAAAAAATTCTGCTGTAAAAAAAAAAGCATTTGGGAGCCGTGGAGCCGCCAGATTTTTTCGGCTCCGGCTCCAGGCTCCGCAAGCCTGATTTAAATATCGGTTCTCTTGCTTTGTCTTGTGAGACTTTCTCAATTTTAAATTGTCATATCAATCTTTAATATAAACATATTTCAAGAATCTCATGAATAAAGCCAATATACTAAAATAAATGCAAGCAGTACAGTTAAATATCAGAAGTTTATAATCTACTAACCAGAATTAACTATTTTATTGAATATCTTTAGTGCGTATGTTCATTGTCAACTTTCAAAATGGCGGTTGAAGGAAATGATGGTTTGCATCTTTGAGGCAGATTTGCGAATAAAGCCAAATTTAAAAAAAAAATAGAGGGGATGTGATATTTAGTTTGTCAACAAGTAAACGGTTTTATTTGAATAATTAATGAGAAAAAACACAAGAATAACAATAAAAAAACAAACAAAATGGAAAATCTCTTTTAAAATGTTGATTGTATCTCATTATAAGCTATAAAACCATTTGTTTTATTAAAAATACATCCTGGCAATCACTGTTGTACTTTTTTCTCATTTTTATCCATCTGAAAGATAAATAGTCTAAGAAACCTTTTTTTTTTTACAAATTATAATTAGAACCTTAGATTAAACTGAAAACTTACAATACAAAATATTTATATAAATTATGATTACTTAAAAATACAAATCATGATGAGTTTTTAAAATGGGCTGCAATCACTGAGCTCTATTTAATATTTAAATACATGAGCTCAGTGATAGGGCTCAGTGACTGCAATGTATATTTATATTCAGCAGCAAAACTGACACAGAATTGTCGAGATCTTGAATTTCGGTCCATAAGGACCACATAAAATTTATCATTCAGAAAGCGCATCGGTATTTAAAATCTCCACTGATAATGACTTTAAAAATACTGTCAGATGTGATATTTTCCTTTTTAATAGTGAAGCACCTAAATACTGATATACAAGAGCACAAATCTGGCGGATTTCGGAAATTTCGATTTTAGGGTTCGTCCATTATTACTTCAACAAATTTTAGCACTTTCTAGACCCCCCCCCCCTCCACCCATGTCAACAAATGTCAAACTTTCCAGACCCCTCCCCCCCCCCCCAGTAACATTAAGTCAATTTATAGCACCCCACTCCCCCAAACAAAGTTATAATTAAAAAAAAAAGAAAACCACGCCAACCCTTATTCCCACATATAACGTTAAATAACAAACTTCAAACTCCACCACCTAATTGTAATAATTAAAATCTAATTTGACTAATATAACAACATCAAAGAGTCTCCTACCCTAAAAAACGAGCTTTAACAAAAACTGGAACTTATCTCCATCTCTCAAATATTATATAATAGTATGTTATATGAGTTTTGTTTGTATAGTATTGACTATTCGGTTCACAATTATAAGGCCATAACACTATCCATAGAGCCGTAGCTAGCTGTTGATGAGTGATTTGAGAGTTATTTTGCCCCCCCCCCCATCCCCGACTCAGCGTTCTAAAATTTTGAAGACCTTAACAATATATTACTTTTTTAACAACCCATTTCATGTTTAATTAATGTGTATGATCACTTCCTTCATGTTTTGTCTATTATGTAGCCTATGTAGTGTCTTTACACGCCTTTCTCTTCTCTATGGATAGGTCTGCAACATCTATCATTGTCTGTTGCCATTGCAAGTTGCGTCACTAGGAGGGTGCGGGCCGCACCGGGTGACACCATTTTAGGGGTGACACCATTTTAGGGGTGACACCACAATGAACAGTTCTAAATTTCAAAGCAGAAAAAAACTCGGTAAAGTCGGTTTTATAACTGATCATAGTTAAAAATATTAGCAGTATCCTAGGGTGCCACCATTCAGTGCAGTAGCACATGGTGCCATCATATAGAGCAGTAGCACAGGGTGCCATCATACAGAGCAGCAGCACAGGGTGTCATCATATAGAGCAGTAGCACAGGGTTCCACCATGCTAGCGTCTGGATTTTATGTAAATGAATACTGTTAAAAGCTGCTCGAAGTTTTTTTTTTTTTTGCAAACGTTCTTAAAAAAAAGGTCACATGTAGTCACATGGTTTCATTAAATTGGAGACGTAGTTTTCAAACTCATTTTAATGAAAATAATATACATCTTTCTGAAATAATATCGTTTTATCGCTATAGTTAGACCTGCCAGCCGAATTTTTTTTTAACTTTTGGCTGGCTGACATAATTTTTCGGCTGATAGCCGGCTTAGCCGAATTTGACCGTAAATTGAGTCAATTGACATTGACGGCTGATTTTCGGCTGATTTTTGGCAGATTACGAAATATTTGGCTAAAATTCGGCTGACGCCTAGACAATATTAAATTGATAAAACTTCAGCAATAAAACAATTTTACAATACTTGGTGAAAAGTTTTATTATTTAAAACAACAGAAATAAACAGTTGTATATGCTGTCCTACTAATACAGTACATGAATACATTCCACGCATTCAGTTTCTGTCTCTCAATACCTTAATAAGCACTTAAAATATCAGTTTATAATTTTCATGAATAAAACAAACGCGATGTAGTTTATCAGCTGTTATACTTGATCGATTGCTGTTCATTATCAAACCAGTAACCGAAAACATGCACTCCACTGGTACATATGATGCTGATGATAGATGAAGACGAGCCAGTTAGGTAAGTTGTGGATACGAGGATGATGCAACACTGCTACGCCAGAAAGCAAGAACATCATGAAACTGAACAACAGGCGCCGTCAAATAGTTTGCAATTTCCACTGTCATCTGAAATAAATGTTCAAAAAATTAAAACACAACAGTACTAACATACTAACAGCTAGTTTATAAAACAGTTCATTATAGTGCACAGTATATGTATTTAAAAATATTTAACTTCAAACTGACTGGTCTATTGAGAGCGAAATAAAACGAAAACTGTTTCAATGCCATAAATTAACATAGAATACCTTATTAGTACAATCGTCTGGTGACTGCTCAGTTCTCAGCTCATTCATCAGCTCCATTCGCAATCGCCTACATCGGGTTTCTTCAGAAACATGTTCACTGACTAGCTGCTAATGCGATACATCAGCTTTAGACATGATGAATCCACGGGCCATTGCTGACTGTATTGCGTTCTCCAGAATTGTGGTTGCTTCTCACCGTGGAATCAATGATTTGAAATTTGGATCAAGCAGCTGATGCAGCTTAATGTGATCATTTACAGGAAATCGATGGTCAAGCTGGTTGAGAGCTGACAGCTTCATCATTCGTATTTTGTCATCATCAGCATTTGATGCAGTGCAGATCTTTCTTATGTGCCTTATCACTTGTGGAATAGTTGATAAGGTTGACATTGAAAAGCTGAAGAGATCAGGTAGGTATTGAAATGATTTCAGAAAGGTAACGAGTTCACTTAAAAAGTCAATTTCATCTTCATGGAGACAACTATCAACTAGACGCTGGAGAGAATTTTGAACCTTTCTTTTCAAGTCAAGTATAGACTGAATCATCATCAATGTTGAATTCCAACGCGTTGGACATGATGCATTCACTGACTTATCATTATGTCTATGACTGTCATTGATGGCGTTAGTGCTGCATCCAGAGGCATCCATTATTGATACACTAAGCTGATAATCTACAAGAAGCAATATACACACTGAAGACATGCATTCTTTCAGGGTCTTTGTTATTTCTTTATCCTCTGAGAATGCTGCATCGGCTTCTATAAATGCAGTCTTGAAATGAAGTGTAGTTACCATGTTGCGGCACTTTTTCTACCATCTGCAGAACGTCTTCATTTTTATTGATGCTGTCGGCAGTATTAAGGTGCAATACTTGTGCTGTAAAGTGCTGATAAGAGTCAACCTTCAAAAGTTTTGAAGTCTTTATCATAATTGCAGCACCATCATGGCAGCTAGTATTTTGTGATCAACAGAAAAGCTTTTCAAGACAGAGCTGATATGGTCCGCAAGGTCATGTGCAATAAGATTAAGTAATGCGACAGTTAATATAACGGCGAACGAAATACGGCGGCAAATGAGGCGCGCCGCATATTTTTCGGCGGATTTACGGCGGACGAAAATTCGGCGGCGTATTCGGCGCGCGGCGCCGGCTGAGGGATCTAGCTATAGTATTAGTAAATTTCTCAGGCCTGTGCAGAAAAATTCGAAATATGTATCATTATAGTGGAAGTCTTGATGGGGGAGGGGGGTGCCGGGTGACACCATGAATTTTTCGCACTGGGTGACACCAACCATAGTGACGCGACTGGCCCTTGCCATGATTTCATTCAAGTATTTTGCATACCCTGAAGGTCGCTTATAAACTTCAAAGTGTCATAACTGTAGTGCTGTTAGATATGCCCGTACTTTTCAGTACACAAAAAACTTGAATATAATCAATGTAATAAAAATGGTTTATTTTATTACTATAAGTAAGGCAGTTAATTCTTATTTACATATATACGACCTGTAGCAGTATCAGGAATGTTCAACATTAGATCGGATAGTCTGTATCTTTCCAACAAAATAATATTATAAAGTTAAGATTTAGAATAGGCAATCTATATAAATAATAGCGGTGTGGGTTCTGTGTTAAATCGAAAGTAAGGAATTAATGCAACAGTATTCCATTTTAAATTCATCAAACGTAGACAATAGTAATAAAAATCATGAACAAATTGGATCTGTCCGAAACCGGTTTAAAATCGTCAAACATAGACAATAGTGATAAAAATCATGAAAAAATTGATCTGTCCGAAACTAAAAATAACCTAGCCTACTGATCAAACATAAGGGAATATAAAGGTTTTGCAGGGTACAACGGTAAAACTAGTTATAAAATAATTTAAGAAATGTGCTGTCCAGGGTTATCAAAATGAATGGTTTCGCTGGATCATATCAACCTTGCTAATTCAATAATAAACGGTTATGACATTTCACATCTTTAAACATATTGAATCAGTTTAAGATTGCCGAATAAGCGCTCTGCCGACAGAAATATCGGACTGATAAACTTGTTGGGCCATTTCAAAATTGATTTTTTTTTCAAAATTTTAATGGCTAAAAAGATTTACAAGGGCGTTATTATATATATATATATATATATATATATATATATATATATATATATATATATATATATATATATGTATATATATATATATATAAGTAGTACACTGTATACTAGTGCAGTGGTCGGCAAACTTATCAGCCAAAGAGCCAAATATGAACATTGCAACAATTTAAAAAAGTGGGAGCCAAATCTGCTTGTTTAGTAAACTTTTATTACACTAAATAAGTAGTACACTAAATAATTTGTATACTAAATAAAACTAAATGCCAGAGCCGCACTTAAGGAGCCACAGAGTCACATGCGGCTCCGGAGCCGCACTTTGCCGACCACTGTACTAGTGTATACTAATATTCATATAAAATACTCAGTGGCGTCACTGGGGGGGGGGAGTGCGGGCCGCACCGATGACACCATTTCAGGAGTAACACCAAAGTGAAAATTTATAAATTCCATAGCAGAAAAAAAACTCTTTATAGTAGGTTTTATAACTGACCATAGTTAAAAACAAGAGCAGTAGCACAGGGTGTCACCATATAGAGCAGAAGCACAGGGTTCCAGTGGCACCATGCATAGCGTCTGGAGCTTAGGTAAATGAATACTGTTCAAAGCTGCTCGGTTTAATCTAGAGTTTTTTTTTTTGCAAACGTTCTAAAAAAAAAAAAAAACAAGCAATTAAGCCTGTTCCATTCTGGACACAGGACGTGTTATAGCATTTTCGTATTATGTATCAGTACGTATGCTATCTTTCAGTAAATATTTGGAAATTTTGGAAATGTTTATAAATTCAATTGTGTAATGCATATATTTGTAAAAAAAAATTATTAAGACGTTTCTTTATATTTGAAAAAAAATTATTGTCTCTTAAATCTAACTACAAGTGGTTTGTGGTTACTGAAATAGGACTCATAATTGAAAACATTCTAAATTATAGTCATTTTATCGTCCGAAAACTCCGTCAATTGTTGCATAGCTCTGATACTTTCAATTAAACTCAGAACACAAGCTTACTATTTCATTTGATGAGTTTCTTAATAAATCTTGGTGAAACTACGTGCTGCAGTATTTCGCACCAAATGAACGGGTTATTGAACGTACAAGTTGTATATATAATATAAAAGCCCCTTAGGAGCCCTGAAGCCCGGCCCTCAGAGGTCCTGTCGCGAAATGAACTTTTGATGTACACATGGCAGGCCAAGACCTACAAAATGATATATACATCATGGGTCTAGGACTTATAGTTGCTGAGATATAGCGCTCCTTTATTAATATAGCTTATATAGTAAAAAACGGTACTAAGGCCCCTTTTACGGCCCTGATAGGTCAGATCGCGAAATGAAAAAAAGTCATTTCTTGGCAGGCCAAGACCTACAAAATGATATATACATCATGGGTCTAGGACTTATGGTTGTTGAGATCTAGGGTGTACACGGACGGACAGACAAAACGGGGACAATAGAGCATTTTTTTTTCGAAAATGCTCTAAAAAGGACGCACGTGGTTTCATGAAATTGAAGACGTAATTTACCAACTCATTTTAATGAAAGTAAATATACATCTTTCTGAAATACAGTCAGTAATACTATCGTTTTTAACGCTTAAGCATTTTAAAGCAAATTCTCTCAGGTCTAGTGCAGCGAATTTCGAAATATGTATTATTGCTCATTTTGGAAGTCTTGGGTAGGGGGGGGGCACCCTGAATTTTCAGCACCGGGGGGCACAAACCATAGTGACGCCCCTGAAAGTACTGTGTATCCGCGGTTCTCTACCTTTTTTGCGACTATACCTCAAAGCGTGAGAATGCATGTCCGCAAATACCCCTCACACGTTTCGCGAATAAATGTACTTATTTATATAATGGGATGTGCTTACCTTTCTAATGCGATACTTGGTCACGAGGTTTGGTGATGAGTCACTATGCAAACTGACGACCTTCTTCAAACACTTGTTGGTTTTAAACGAAAATTAAATATCGATTGTCTCAGGACCGCGGCGCTCTATTAATATTGTGGACGCAATACATTTATTTCATTGTTCGGAGAACAAAATAATTCCCCATTAGGTCATATTGTGTGTATATTTAAACGTTCATGGAGTGTTTTTAATACAAATCATAATGTTTATTTTCAAAAGGAATGAAATTGTTGACGTCAAAAAATCTCCCCCTCCTAACAGGGCTGGGGAGCCGGTGTCGGTGTTGGTGTCGGCATCAGGTTTTTGCCCGGTGTCGGTGTTGGCGTTTGTACTTTGTCGGTGTCGGCGCAAAAACTTACCCCAAAAACGTCAGGGAAAAAAACTAGAACTTAAATTAAATAAATCAGAGCAACGCCAGACAGTTCTTAGGCAATCTTTAAATTAAGTGTTCATAAAGTTATTTTTTTTCTTTTTAAATAAATACTTGGTAAATCTGTTTATCGGCGAATGTATTATTTTCCAAAGCGAGATTCTCTACATTAACACAACTTGTCAAAATTAGCAGAATCGTGACTGAAAGCAGATAGAAAGGCTCTGCTATTCACACAATCATTGAATATCATCAGATATGTTCAGTTTGCATTTCTCTATTTATATCCTTGTTGGAGAAGGATTACAGATAAATATATTCAGTCTTTTAGACCCCCCCCCCAACAACTGACCTGTTACTAATGTTCTTAAAATAAATCAAAGTTAACTCGCCACTAAACCCCCCCCCCCCCCAAGCTTATTTTCTCTCAGCCCGACTGAAACATTTCCCAATCTACGTTACAATGGCACTATATGAAAGCCCAGTCCGTAGCTAACTATTGAGGCGCCATGTGAGAGCTTTTTGGCGCCGCCACCCCACAGTTCTGAAAACTGTGCAATATTTAACAATATATACAATTTTAAACTACACACTTCAGGTTTAATGTGGGTGTAAAGTAACGGTTCCTTCCTCTATTAACAGTTAAGTATGTAGTGTCTTCATACATCTTTCTCTCTTCTCTAAAAATAGATCTGGAACATCCATCTTTTATCATTGTCTGTAGCCATTGCCATGGGCGTATTCATGGAGGGGCAAGGGAAATACATTTTGAAAAAATGTCATATAAGAGGGGGGCATATGCTCCCCCCCCCCTTACATTAAAAAAAATGTCATAAAGTTGTTATTTGACCCCCCCCCCCTGGAAAAGTTTTGCCCCCCTGGAAAAATTCCTAGCGACGCCCATGGCCATTGCCATGATTTTATTTCAGCATTCTGCATAATCTAAATCAGTGGTCCCCAACCTTTTTCTCGCCATGGACCAGTCAACGTTTGATAATTTTAACGCAGCCCGCTGTGGCGGGGGAGGGGGGAATGAGGGGTGATTAAATGAAATAAATACAAAGGAAATTAGTTAATGTTTCATTTGATTCACGGACCGGTACCGGTCCGTGGCCCCGGGGTTGGGGACCACTGTTCTAAATAACCACTTATAAACTTCCAAGCATCACTGCTCTAGTGTTGTTTGATTTGTCCGTACTTTGCAATGCCTTACTGACTTATTCAATCGTTGTCAATAATCTTGACCAACATTTCAGCATAAACCTACATATAAATGAGAAATTAATTAAAGGTAGCTAATAGGCCGCTCCAGATTTAATATAAAAATAGCATCCCGCATACTCTGGCATATCTTGAATTAGACCATACACTTCTGTTACTTCAATGTATTCACCGCAGCTACTTCTAATGTCCATATCTAGTGTTTTTGTGACCTTTCAATTTTACATGTACAACTGATAATTTATTTTTCATCGGAATGGACATGCTTCAAAATTGACATATAACAGATGTAATTTATAACTACCGAAGGGCCACAATAGCTTCTTAAATTTGATTGAAGGGCTGGACCAAGAGCTGATCAATTGAGTGTTTATAATACTTTATTGGAGCTAGCACATACTGCACAGTGGTCTCCAACCTTTTTCTCGCCGCGGACCGGTCAATGTTTAATAATTTCACAGCGGCCCGCTGGGGGAGGGGGGATTATTTATATTTTAGATAATTTTGACTTACAATGTTACAAAGGAAATAAATAAAAACGACAGCATTTAATGTTTCTTGGGCGGCCCAGTACCATTTGATCCACGGACCGGTACCGGTCCACGGCCCGGGGGTTGGGGATCACTGAGCTAGCATACATGTACATGTGATCAATGTAAATAAACGAAGGGGAGTACACTGCGAGTCAATCAAAACGTTTAACGGGACGTAGGTTGCCCATGTCTGGTTTAGAAGCTGAACATTTTTGTTTTCAACATTACTATTTCGGCGACCTGTCTAGTTCGGTGGCCTGTAGGTAATTATTCAACTAAACACATTTAATTACACAGTTCGGGCATTTTATTTATTTACTTTTGTTATTTAGCAATTACATTACAAATGAGACAAAAAAAAACAAAACAACAACAACTATTTCATATTAGGCACATACAATGCTTACTGCAACATGCATTTACCTAATTTAATTAAGCTATTTTATATACATCTATAAAATTAGATATATTCATGGTGGGATCGGAAAATAAAAATGCCGACAAACTTGCTTTTAAAGAGCAGCACAAGTACAATACACAGGCAATTTTTATTTAGTTCAAACAAAATAAAAGCTACCGTACCATAGAAGTGGTGTTTGTATTAGTGGGTGCCTAGGCAGCCGGCCAGTTTAGTAATTATTTAGAGCGGCAACTTCCAAACGCTGAAAATGTACCGGTATGTCAAACTTGTATCAAACTTAATAGTTGCACAATATGTGCACGATTATTATCTGTTGATTTGATTATACACTGTAGGATGTTGGTGTACTATCAATATTTCTTTTACGCAAGCCCGTAGCCAGAGTGGGGTTAGTGGGGGGGCTCAGCCCCCCCCCCCGTTCATGACCTGAGCCCCCCGTACATGATTTGAGCTTTTTAACAAAATTTTAATAATAACGGCTATAAAACATAAATAATTTTGTTCAATAAATCAATAATAATAATAACTTAAAAGTTTTAATTTTGGCAATCATTCAGGCTATTTTACTTACATACATAGCTTATCTAACTTTTGGGCATAAAAGATTAAATCTTATTGAAGTTCACTTCTGGGTATTTTGGGCAGCATCGGCATTTGGGGCTTCAACAGCCGTGTGTGAGAACAGTTTCTCAACTTTCACACGAATGCTCAATCTATATCGCAGAGCGATAAAGCGTCTAAGCAATCTTGTCCTGCTTGGATTTGAAAAAGATTTAAAAGAGAATCTGAATGCTGAAGCATTTTTAGGTAAATTCAGTGCTAAACCACGACGTTTGCAAATTTGAAACGTATAATAATATAAGATCGCAACTAGTGCCAACGAGTGGGTGGTGCAGGGGCAAATGCCCAGGGGCCCGGCGAGTTTTAGGGGCCCGGACTGAGCTGGCCAATCAGCTTATTAAAATATTAATTTCAGCACGGGAGCCCGTGTCACCCCTGCCCAGGGGCCCGAAATTTCTGTCAATGGGCCTGTTCGCAACCTTGTAATAGTTCTATATATTGATGTCTTCTGAGGACAACTAGCAACTTAAATAAGTTAATAATTTTTTTTTTTTTATTTTATTTTATTTAAAAAAAAATTTTTTTAACGCCGCCATTGCCAGCATGGTAGGGTGTAGTGTGCCTACCACACCAACATTGTTGGCGGCGCTGATGCACGTCTGCCATGCCTACAGAGCGGCGGGGTGAGTGTACCCGCTATCATCTGCAGGGATGGCAGAAAGACGGGTTTTAAACCTTGCCCAAACCGGCCAGACCAGCAGGGTGTGTGTACTGCCGGTCGGCCAGAATGGCAAGGAAAGGGGTTTTTCCTGCCACTCGGACAGAGGGGAGGGTGTAGTGTGCCTGTACCCTCAGCCCGAAATGGCAGGCTGCGCAGGTGTGCTTGAGTGGGACGGAGTGGAAGGGTGTTGTGTGCCGACCACATCCGTCACCACCGCCAGTTGTGAATACTGCGGTCTCGGATAGTCCTCATTGACCACAGTACCACCACCCTCGCAAGTAATGGGGTTTTTTTCCTGACTAGAGAATCCCTATGATCCATCCCCCGTGGATCACGGTATGTCTCTCAGACCAGGAAGGAGAGATCACAAAATATCATGCCAAAATATTTTCTGATACTCTCCGAAACAAATAAGTTAATAAAATAACATTGAATTCGGATCCCATATTTATACATATGTATAATAAAATAATAAAGTACAAACTCCGTGATTTCTGAGTGGTGTTATTTAATTTGCAAATTTACTTTTTAGCAGAATTAATTTTATTTTAAATTGAATAATTGCGACTGGTCAATTTGTTGTTGATAGATCTGTTTTTTGTTTTCAATATTTTATAAGAAATATCGCACAAATAGTTAAACTATATTCGTGGATCTTTGTCGTTCTTCCGGGGTTGTACGTTAAACCAACAGTATAATAATATAAATCAGGTATCTATTATGTGACAATTGTGTAGCAGAACAAATGGTCAATATATTTATAACAGGAATCAGCCTCAATAAATTTGTATCATTAAAACTCTTTACTATTTTAATTATTTAAAAAAAAACTGCAACATGCCATGCATTATTGAAACGTAGTTACAATTATATATTTCTAATTAATAGCTAAACAATCGGTACTAAAATGCACCATTCCAGATATGGACTGCAAAAAAATTTCTTGGGAAGGGGACTCACTGAGATCCTCTCACCAAACCCCTCCTCTCCGTTCGCAAGCTTTCGGCGCTTCGCGCCTCCATCTTCGCCCCCCTCCGAACATTTCTTCTGGGGGGGAGGAAGTTTTGCCCCCCCCCTTCCACCGTTATCGCAAGTTTCGGTAATACATCATTAAATTATCGAAATATTTTTTGTTCTAAGACCAATTTTCAACAATGAAAACAGTTTTGCCCCCCCTCCCCCGGGGTGAAAGTTTTGCCCCCCCATCAAAGTTGTCTAGATCCGCCCCTGTGCCTCAGGATCATTTCTTCGGCATCCCCCCCCCCCCCCCCGAAAACAATTTCTTCGCCCCCCCCCGAAAGTTTCTTTGCCCCCCCCCCCCCAATCCAATAATCATCCTGGCTACGGGCCTGCTTTTACGCTGTAAACAACTGATTGGGAACTGGCAATAGTACCAGTACGATACTGAAAAAAAATATGATCAATCACGAAACTATATCATTTCTATTTTAGTAAGATCGAGGTAAAAATGTTAATTCAATTTAAAATACAGCTTAAAACACTTCATGCGATAGGCTTAGTATTAGATAGCAAAAATATTTTAAGATTCTCGCAATTAAAAATGGGATGGGGTGGATGATAAATAAGTTTTCATGTGCGCCCAAAAAGTTATTATGCTGACCCTGCCCGAATGTGTGTATATTTTTGTTCTCCACCAGGTGTTGTATTCAATAAATGCTTATTGAAACATTTTTTCCTCCTTTGATTAAAGAATACATACATTTTATAAAGAGTCAGTAACAAAAGTAAATATATATTAATACTTTTAAACAAATATACTTCACTATAGTGCAATATATTTAAACGTACATAAGTATATATTGTTTATTGAAAGTAAACATTAAATATCGGAAAAAAATCGGTAGCAAAAAAAGACTATAAATATATAATTAAAAGTGCATCTTTATATATAGTATGAGGTATAAGCAAGGACAATAATAAACACACAGTTATTTCCCTTCCCTTTGGTTACACTAATCACCGATTGAGAACCGCGGCTTTAATGGAACCCACATAGAAAGAGATGTGCAGGACGGCTGAAACTAACATGGACAGTGGCGTAGTGAGGGAGGGGGTGGGCAATGGGGGGACATCATGCCCCGGGCGCTACTCACAATGGGGCGCTAAATGGTATATTTTACATATAATATTATATGGTTTTTGGAATGGTGGGCGCTAAAAAGGTATTGTGCCCCGGGCGCGAGTTTAGCTCGCTACGCCACTGAATATGGGGACATAAGGAAAGAACAACATGTATTGCACCATCAATAGTTATAATTTAGAAAAAAAATCCATGTACGAATAAAAATTATATCCTTTACATTGTACCATTATAGGACCGTGTTTAAGGTGTCCTTTTATCCCAACAATAGCCAAGAGTGCATTAACGCCAGACATACGTAGGTGACTCAGACATCGCCCACGCTCCCCCAAATTATGCTAGGTAGTCAGGTACCCATTTTAATCTGGTGTAACTTTCACGACCGGAAGAAATGTCAAATTTCTTAGCGGCCCGGCTCCCACTTAAAGGGGTCATTGTATATAAAATTAAAGCTCCCTTAAGCCCTTTAGGGCTCATCGGGGCAGATGAAGTGTAGAATTCATCTGTTTCAGTAACCTCGGCACATAAAGGGATTGTGTGGTTAGCACTTTGCTCAGCCACCTTTACTCCCCTAACTTAAAGTCAGGTACCCATTTAAAGCTGGGTGGACTTGGGGACTTTCACCAGGACCTGTTTTATATAGATTTTCTGCGTAGTTCTTACCCTTAAAAATTTGTGCGAATAATCGATCGGGAGGGTGCCTTGGGGGAATTAAAATTTGTTATGTTCCATCCCTTTCCCCCAAGACACAAGAAGTTATAAAACCAGGTGAAATATCAGTTATGCTAAGATGCCCCATACTGTAACTATACTGTGAGCAGGGCTGCATAAACGATTAGGCTAGAAAGGCTATGCCCTGAAAAATAATTAGGCCTCTTTCATCAGAGTTTACTCTGTGCATCTTCTGGAAACAGGCATCGACCTTCTATATTAAATGTGGAAGGACACTATATTTCTCATAGGTGAAACAGTTTGTCACTTTTTTGTGTGCAAAATTAAGCCCTTTTTGGTTACAACCTTTGGCCTGATGTAACTTTAATCGGCCCTGACACAATCTCTTGATACTATTTTGAACTCTTTAAACCATCCACCGCGGCAGTGTTGTAATAACATGTACACAGTGCCACCATAGTTGAGACTGAGGAATCTGAGAACTTGGAGGCACTACTCAAACTGTGCGTATTTGCGTAGCCTACACAAAACTCTCTGATCGCGCACACCAACATTGTAACAGAGAGCACACATGTTTCTTTCACAACATATTATAAGAAATATTAGAGGGAACATTGAGGATTGAACTGACCAATTAATCACATTATCATATTGGTTCTCAAACTTTCATATTTCGCGACCCACTTTGACAACAAATTTAGTTTCACGCAAAGATATATATATATATATATATATAAATATATATATATATATATATATATATATATATATATATATATATATATATATATACTAGTTGCAAGTACCCGGCTTTGCCCGGGTTTAAAATAAGTTTTTCTGTTTACCTTCTGTTTTCTCCCTACCCCTTCTCTCCCTTCCTCTCTCTCTCCCTCCCTCCCTCTCTCCCCTCTCCCCCTCCTTCTCTCCCCCTGTCCATCCCCCTCCCTCACTCTCTCCCCCTTCCTCCTTCCCTCTCCCTCCCTGCCCCCTCTCTCTCTCTCTTTATCTCTTCCTCTCATTTCTCCCATCCTCTCTCTCCCTCTCTCCTTTTCTCCCCTCTCTCTCCATCCCTAACCCCTCTCTCTCCTCCTTTTTCCCTCCCTCCCTTCTCCACCTCTCTCTCTCCCTCCCCCTTCCTCCCTCCCTCTCCCTCTCTCTCCCTCCCTGCCCCCCTCACTCTTTATCTCTCTCACACCCTCTCTCTCACTCCCTCCCTACCCGCTCTCTCCCTTCCTTCCTTTCTCTTTCCTTCCCTCCCTTTCTCTCTCCCTCCTTCTCCCATCTCCCTCTCTCCCCCTCTCCCCCCTTCTCCCCCCTGTCCATCCCCTCCCTCCCTTTCTCTTCCTCCCTCCCTCCTACCCTCCCTTTCCTCTCTCTCCCCCTGCCCCCTCTCTCTCCCACCTTCCTCCCTTCCTCCCTCCCCCTCTCTCCCTCCCTGCCCCCTCTCTCTCTCTTTATCTCTCACTCCCTCCCATTTCTCCCATCCTCTCTCTCCCTCTCTCCCTCCCTCTCCCCTCTATCTCCCTCCCTACTCCCTCCCTTCCTTTCTCTTTCCTTCCCTCTTCTCTCCCCAACCCTCCCCCTCCC
This sequence comes from Bulinus truncatus, assembly GCA_021962125.1. Lineage (NCBI taxonomy): Eukaryota > Metazoa > Mollusca > Gastropoda > Planorbidae > Bulinus > Bulinus truncatus. The sequence goes on along the minus strand of JAGDYQ010000183.1, from coordinate 1,313,207 downwards.
TCCCTCCCCCCTTAATCTCCCTCCCTACCACCTCTCTCCCTCCCTCCCTCCCTCCTTCTCTCCCCCTCTCTGCCCCCTCCCTCCCTCTCCCTCCCTGCCCCCTCTCTCTTTATCTCTCTCCCCCCTCCCTCTCTCTGTACAATTAAACGTCAAATTACGCTTCTAAAATAAACAGAAAACCTTATTTTAATCCCGGGCAAAGTCGGGTACTTGCAGCATGAAAAAAAAACAACAACAATATTTTTTTTTCCCGTCCCTAGCCCTTTCTTTACCGTCCGTTCAATTACACATTCACTTGGTGCGCGATTTTTATTTATAGTGAAGGCGATCCCATACCGTGAATACTTTAATATAGTAAAATACTAAAATAATTAATTACAATTAAACTACGCATTGAGATTGTATTAATAATGTTAATAATGTCACAGAAACATTTTAATTAACGTATTTCGGTTTATTAAAGTGCACCTTTAATTTTAATCTTCCGAATACATAAAACGATAGGTAAATAGATATGACTATTGATTTCATCATGTTTACCCCTCTTTTAAAAATGTATGATAGGGAAATGACGTCACAGAGGAATTCTATCTATGGCGCCGTCGAGATTACTTTAATATAGTAAAATACTAAAATAATTAATTACAATTAAACTACCCATCGATATGAAACGAAACCTGTCCTATAACCTTCCCTATGTAATTATGTGTATGTGTAACAAATTTCACATTATTTGGTTATCTGGATCTTGAGTTATAAGGGAACAGACAGATAGACAGACAACAAATGCCTCTTATAAGTATAGAGATATCACACACATAGCTAAGCTATATTCGTGCATCTTTGTCGTTCTTCCCGGGTTGTACGTTTAACCAACAGTATAATGATATAAATCAGGTATCTATTATGTAACAATTGTGTAGCAGAACAAATGGTCAATATATTTATAACAGGAATCAGAAAATGCTCAGCCTCAATAAATTTTTGTCATTAAAACTCTTTACTATTTAAATTATTTTTAACAAAACTGCAACATGCCATGCACTATTGAAACGTAGTTAAAATTATATATTTCTAATTAATAGCTAAACAATCGGTACATAAATGCACCATTCCAGATATGGAACTGCAAAAAATTTCTTGGGGAAGGGACTCACCCCAAACATTTCTTCGACCCCACCAGGGGCGGAATTATGGGGAGGGGCCGTGGGGCATGTCCCCCCCCCCGGTTATCGCAAGTTTAGGTAATGCATCATTAAATTATCGAAATATTTTTTGTTCAAAGACCAATTTTCAACAATGAAAACAGTTTCGCCCCGCCCCCGGGGTCAAAGTTTTGCCCCCCCCGTCAAAGTTGTCTAGATCCGCCGCTGTACCCCAGAATAAGTTCTTCGGCATCCCCCCCCCCGCCGAAAAAAAAATTCTTCCCCCCCCCCAATGCAATAATCCTGGCTACGGGCCTGCCCGGGTCCGAATAGTCACTTCGAAATTATCAATAATAAATATCAATACTGAAGTCTTTAAAATATTTTAAATGCTGTATCATTTTACTATTTGCTAATTTGATCATTGAAATAACTTTTTATTACTTATGAAAATGGCGACTAGTGAAACCTCCATCGAAAATAATGATACGTTTCTGGATGCACTGAAATGGTTTGTTTTTAGTAAAACCGACAATGCGTATATTTTTCAAGTTCCTGACTCTGGGGATGAACGTGGCAAAATTTGCATAACTTTTTATCAGCGGGATGTTAGCGTGGAGCAATTACAAAATTTTTTGTCTCGTGTGATACTATCTTAATAGGGAGCCGGAGCCGGCAAAATTTGTGGGAGCCGGAGCCGGAAAAAATATGGCGGCTCCGCAAGCCTGTATATAACCGTTACGTTTTTTCACATATATAGTTGAAATATGTATATAAATACTATACTGATTGTCGATAAAAAATATTGTTGCGAAATTTGTTGGTGGGTTGCGGCCCACCAGAGGCGTAGCGAGGGGGGGGGCAAGGCAACTTGCGCCCGGGGCATTTTACCTTTTTAATACCTTTTTAGCGCCCCCCCCATTCGTAAACCATATAATATTATATGTAAAATATACCATTTGGCGCCCCTGAACCTCGGCGCCCGGGGACATATGTACCCCCGCCCCCCCTCGCTACGCCACTGCCGGGCCCACACTTTGAGAAACACTGATAGCTGACATAGACAGTTTCCAATGTAATGAAAAACTAGGTGTAAAACTTGTGTAAACAAATTCAAAATGAATAACAAACAACAAATTATTGTTTAAAAAAAACATATTATCACACAATTATCATAGACATAATGATTGATTATAACGTTATGTAATTATAATGTAAAATGTATTTTAATAATAATAATAAAAGTTAAAATATTAAATCAATGTTTTCACTACTTACATGCCCATAGTTTCAAAAGAAATTAATAGCATAATACCATCAACTCACGATAAATATAAAGACCTATCTTTACTTCAGGGAAACCCTTTACGTTATAGCCCAACAAAGTGTTTTCTTTTTCTATTATTAAACTATCAATATATTCATTGTACTAATTTTAGGCTTTGGATGGTAGCGGTAACCCCATGAATGAATGGATGAGCACTGTCAGCGAAAGGTTCATTGGTTAAGAAATAATCGTTTTTTATCCTTTCGACCAATCGTTTTTCGGTTTACAGTTCCAATGTTTTTATAGTGGAGAAAAAAACGAAACTGAACACAGAAACCTAAAATGGCGACAAACACGGACGAAGAACAAAGTCTGAAGGAATGCGAAGCCTATGTGCAAAAACATAATATTCAACAGCTGTTAAAAGAATGTATTGTACAACTTGTGGTCAATAAACCAGACAATCCACTGGTTTTCCTGCGTGATCATTTCGATCGCCTCGAAAAGGTAAGGAATATCCCACTTTTAAGTAGCCTATTTTTCTTTCAAAGTCTACTTTTAGTTTAGGCTACTCAGTCAAGACTAGAGTTTAGTCAAGAGTAAAGACTCGTACCTGGAATACGCTTTCTTTCTTTTCTCGAGTCTACTATATTAGGCTTACTAATAGTGACTAAAGACTTAGCCTTACTTTTCTAGACATATAGTTTAGTTAAGGCTGTTAGCTATTTTCGTAACTCTCAAAATTAAAATATATGTTATTATGTAGTTTATCAGTAGACAGAAGATTCAGGAATATTTCATTGACATACATTGACATTGTTTTAAATTTTTTTTTTTAAAATAATTACAGAAAATACAAACTGTTATAAAAACTGTACTTATCAGAATATTTAACAGAGCATAGTTCAATACAAAAAATCACATTATCACTAAGGACAGTTATTAACATAAACAACATGCATAAACATATTTGACTTATAATAACTTAAAATATGTGAAACAAAGTATGGATGTAATAAAATTATTAGTTTCATAAAATATCTTTATTAGAAATGAATATTTTAACTCTCAACAGACTGAACGTTTTTTGAACATTTTCAGTTCGCTGTGATATCTTTCAATTAAATTATAATAACTTATTTATTTTAAAAGTTATGTGATTATAATTTATATCAATTTGTAGCAAAATGAAAGGGCTTTTTAACAATGTATGTTTTAGAGTGATATTATTATGCAAGCTTTTTATAATTTTTAAATAGTTTAGATGAAAAAAATAAAAAAAACAAAATAAATCAAACAATCCACAAGCACAAAAAAGAAAAAAAAAATCATTATGATTCATTTCAATAAAAGTTACATTTTATTAAACTACATTCAATTCTCTGTGTGTAGGATATTTTTGAAGACATTATATTCAGAAACAAAAGATATTTAAAAATTTCTAAAAATGATGTGTTTTAACAGAAAAAGGACCAAAAAAATGCTTGGATCAACATTGACCTTGCAACAAGAAAAATTCAAAAAGATAATAAATCTAAGTTATAAAAACTAACATTCTAATGTCTATTGATAACAACAAAGCTCAATTTCAGTATGGTTTTATAACTTTGCTAAAAATATTTTACAAGATTACTGTAACTTTTATACAAGTTTATGATAACGAGAGAGACAATTTCTATCTTTTTGAAAACACAAGTAAACCTCACATACCCTACACTTTACACTTGTTTTTCTTACTACTTTTTCAGTACTGTAGCACAATCTACAGTTTCCACGTTTATCCATAAATTCTGGATTCATGGCATGCTTAAAAAATACTGGTGGTCGTGATGCAATAGGTACAGCATCAAACGGACCAATATTTCCCAATTCCCGAATTAATTCTTCTGTGAAATTTAACTGCCCATATCTAGCTGCTCTTTTAAATTCTACAATGTCTTTGTGTTTATTTCTTAAATCCTGGAACAAAATATAAGAGTTAACCCTAGCTATATCTAGTAAATGAAAAAAAATTGTTTTCCAATATTTATTAGTTTTTCGTAGAACATTATATTTATTAATCAACTGGTCACTCTTATCTACACCCCCCATATATCTATTATAATCCTGGATTACGGCTGGTTGGTCAACTGTAAGTTCCTCAAATTTTCCATTTACTTTAGTCCGTCGTTTAACTGGTCCAAATCCATTTGCAATATGCATAGTGGACATAACCGAAACAGTTTTATTGTCCCGCCACTGTACTGTCAATAGCTGTCCCTCTCTAACCCATCTCATATCCCCTCTTTTAGATTTTTTTTTCAAAGTCTTTTATATTTTTTAAAGATTGGGGAAAACCTTTCCTTGTCCTAAGAATAGTTCCACATGCTCCTACCCCTAAATCCCATAGATCTTTAAACAACTGTACACTAGTATAAAAATTATCGACAAATAATCTATAACCCTGTTTAGCCAAAGATTTAATTAATTTCATAACCACCCCATATGCCAACCCAAAAGGCCCATTATCCTGTTTACCTAAATATAAATGAAAATCATAAGTATACCCAGAAAGAGAATCAGCTAATACCCATAACTTCATTCCCCACTTAGTCGGCTTATCCCTAATGTACTGCCTAAAACTATATCTACCTTTGTTTCTAATCATTCTTTCATCTATTGATATATGTTGGTAAGGCTGAAACAATTTTATACATTTCATTCTAATAAAGTTAAATAAAAAATATACTTTACATAACTTGTTGGATTTGTCTTCAGTTTGAGGATTAGATACCTTTAGAAAGCTCATTATAGATTTAAATCTATCACGAGACATAAAAGCTCTGGCCCAAAGTCCATTATATAAAGATTTAGTAGACCAAAAGCGGTCAATGTTCGGTGCTTGAACAAGTCCAGCATACATAATAAGTCCACAGAATCTATAGAATTCATCTGGTGTAAGGTCAAACCAGCCTTGGTAAACACTAGGTTTTGTAGGTCCATATTGTCTGGCATAGCTATTTGTACAGTCACAAATATGAATAACTAAGTCCAAAGTAAAATAAAGTTTAAAAAATGCCACTGCACTGCAGAATTTCCTTATGTCTTCCCTAGTTTTAGCTCCTTCGAGTTGAATGCCTGGATCCCTCTCAGGTAGAAAATTCTTTGGTGGTTCTGGATATGTGTCATTTGTAACATAACCATATGATCTGTGGGATAAAAATAAATGTGTAAAGAAAAGCATCAATTAAAAAAAAAAATAAAAAATATCAGCTTATTTATAGAGCTACAATTAATTATTTTATCATGATAAAAAAATTATCAATACAGATTTGTAATTATTATATAAAATTTAGTCTTTTGACAAAAGTTTTGTGTTTACAAGCATCAGCTGATTGGCAATAATACAAAAATAAAACAGTACTGCAAGCAGCAGAGTACTAAATAAATAATATTTATATATAAACCTTTATATAATAGAATATAATGTTTAGATTTTTTCTTTATTTTATAACCGTTCCCACATAATAAGTTCTAAAGAAAAAATAAATGAATAAATAAATAAACAGCTTTGCGATCATAGTCAAACAAACTCAAAGCATGTTGGTTCAATACTTACACATCTGAGTTAGGAGTGTTGAAACTTGAATTAATACTAATATTTTCAGCATCAGAGTCATCCGAAGATGTAATAAGTTCCCAAGTTTCATCTTCATCACTAGAATCAAGTTCATTTTCTTCAATATAATCGGAATCTGAGTCCATTTTAGTGTAGTCGAAATTACTGACTAAACGTAAACAAATCAAAATGGCGTTTGCCAGGTCACCTGATAGCGTTTTTTTATTTACGAGAAATTGTAGCTAAATAAAAAATAAATAATTATTTTTTAGTAAAAAGTATTTAGAAAGCATTTTTTTATAAAAATATTATATTTGTAATAAAAAAATATAAAAAAAAATATTATTTTTCATGGTTTGACTTCATGGATCACCAGAGTCACATATTATTGTATGCCGTCTGTTGGGCGTTAAGTAATACATTATGCTGGAAAGCAAAATGACTCTGAAATATAGGTTATCATTATAGGTTTCATTTTAAAATGTGAAATCATTACAAGTATATTTAGAATAGTTTTTTTCGCACATTCCAGCAGCAATTTAAGTGTGATGACAATTTAATAATCTTTATTTTATTTAAGAGTATTTTGTTTGATGTCTGATACATTTTTTTACTGATAATTTTACTTACATTTTTTTTATCCATATAAATTATTTTTTTGAATGTTATTGGTACAAGTATATATTTTATTTTGTCTAACATTGTTTCAATGCCTGTTTATCATAGTTTAAACTTTTTTATTGTTCAAAGACAGTTTCATCCCTTTAGACCAAATTAATCTGTTTCTGTTATAAAAAAGTTTATAAATGAAATTTTACAACATATTAAAAAACCTGTAATTAACTTGAAAATAAAAATGATTATGTCAAAACTAGAGGAACCTGAAAGATTATTGTAATTCACTTTAACTTCTTGATCACTTTTCAAAATCGTACAAGCAGACAACTAAGGCATCCAGAAGTGAAATCACACACCGGTATATCACTTTTGTGAGGAAAAAATCTTTTCTAAATTTGTACCTCTTACAACTTCCCTCTGAATTGTCTTATCTTCAATTCTGTTTTTGAGACTTTTACAGAATACACTCAGTTGCTATGAAAAAAAATCAACAATAGGAATAGTTTGCACCCAAAACCCAGTAAATATTTGCAATACAGCAACTGATGACTATTAACTAATCACAGGAAATGTAATGACAGATTCTCACACACGATCAGCTGGGAATTCAGATTCCAAAACTATTTCATATTTTGAGAAAAGTTTTTTTTTGCAAGGATGCCAATTTGTTTGAGTTCAGTTAAATTGGGCCTAATCCACTCCATTGTGTATTCATTTCAGTAAAATTGGGCCTAATCCACTCCATTGTGTACTCATTTCAGTAAAATTGGGCCTAATCCACTCCATTGTGTACTCATTTCAGTTAAATTGGGCCTAATCCACTCCATTGTGTACTCATTTCTTTCAAAAAAATATTTCAGCATATTTGGAAAATTTAGAAAAAAGTGTACATACTAAATCCCCTAAATACCTTTTTATTCAATAAAAAACAGACTTAAGCGTTCACAAAATATTCCTTGGACAAGAGTAATAAATCTGGCATTCATCATCGCAATTATCACCTAATTGAAATTAGGAAAAGTGTCTTCTGTAATTGGTTTAATTTCTGTGCACATTTCTTATTCGGATTTAACAAGTTAGAATAAACGAGTTCTCGATATTTATTGTACAAAATATTTAACTAAAAAATCAAGAACCATTCTGTTTTTAAAACTTTTAGTGAACAGAATAATATACAGTTATACTAAGTAATGTAAATACTATTATGGGTCAATTTCAAATAAAGAATAAATTACAATTTTATTGTATGTGATTCAACATTCGGTTTGTGACTACAAGAAAAAAAATGTTATATATATTATACAAATAGTTTTAAATCTTCAAAGTACACTTAAATGGGTGATAATTTTTATTATAATGTTTTAATTATTTTGATTTTCTACAATATAAACTTTTTATTTCCTCTTAAATGTGTTTTTTCAGTTGTGTATCACAAGATGTGATCTTTCTGTTTCAGGGTTAAAAATCTCTGTCCAAATAACCAAAAGTAGGGCATTCTATTTTGTTATGAGTTGAATTTAAAAAAAAAAAAATTAATTTGACCAAGCACTGCTCAGGCAAGCGAGACTAATTTAAACTGTATATGTGTGTCTAGTGAGGTAATTTTTAGTTGACAAAAGTGAATATAAAAAGTAAATAAAAAATAGAAACATAGCGAAACCTCAAGAAACCTCGGTTTACCAACATTTTTGCCTAGGAACACTTCAGTTTACGATCACATTTGACCACTAAAAGTGCAGGTTACATACATACACACACACACACACACACACTAGACCACGAAAGTGCAGTTTTAAAACTCATTTGACCATTAACAGAACACTGTACGATCATTTATTTAAAACAATCTTTGTGTCGGGCTCAACCCATTGCTTCAGATTACAACATTATATCGCTGTCTAAGCATTAACTCCACATACTATATAGCTACATGCATCTGTTTCAACGAGTGGGTAACGGATGAAGTTCGTGAACGGAGGGCTGACAGTAAATCCCATGAGTGTGTAGATATGACGTGTTGACATTGTTCCTATAACATTGTCACTTGCACTCTTTAGCTTGTCAGTGGTGTTATTGAACTCGATTTCATTCTCATCACTACCCACCCCCCTCTCCTCCACACCTTCGTTATCAGCTTCTAATTGAAACATTGTGAATAATTAATTCAAACAAATGGTGTGGATAGAGGGAAGATAGTGGTCCATTAAATGATCTCCCTTTTTACCCAAATTTGTTTGCTCTATCTTCTGGTAAATATATTGATTGTATAAACAGGGAATAATTAGGAGATACATCTGTGGCTTCCGGAGATTGATTAAAAAATATATAGTGTCTGAGAGTTGTCTTACAGTTTGTACATAAATAGTGTGGTGCGTGGACCACACACTATACAGTGTCTGAGAGTTATCTGACACTGTTTACATATACATGTATTAGTGTTGTGTTTGGATTACGTTCTTGTTACCGTGGGTGAGATGGGGGTGTAGGTACATGGATCAGGGAAATAATTGTTTTATTTGTTTGTCTCGTCGTGAAGATAACCACCGTTTGATGTTGAATGACCTTGATATTGAGCAACATGTCCTGCGACAATGGTCCGTCCAAACTATCTGCACCGTTTCGATTTATTTGGTCTTATTGTCAATGTCACTTAATGTCGTTCAGAAAAATGTGCACATGAAGAACATCTTTATACGGTCACCTTTTGTAAAACCACACGGGCATGCTCACAAAAATCACGTGAAGTAGTTGACTCACCATTTTTATGATAAAACAAAAACGACGTGCCCCAAATAGATTCAGTCTGGTATATATTGTACATGGTATATATTGTACATGGTATATATTGTACACATGGACACGTTCATCATAGAGAGCTAATACATGAATGCTGGACGTTTCATGTCACTTTTACCGTGCATCCACTTGAACATGTTCTTTATGCCGTTTGTTTGTTGTTTGAAAACATTTTATTTTTCACTGGGAGGTTTGATTAGGAATGGGGGTTGTTACGTCGTTTACTCTCCCGGATGTGGTGGGGATGAAAGAAAGGCACTACAAAACCTAAAAATTGTCCACTTCAGGTGGGCGATTTTTTAATAAAAGAGGTCGGATGGTCGTGCGGTAAAGGTACCTGGTTCGATCTCCAGTGAGGACCAAGGACATTTTTCAGGTCTTGGCTCAGGTTCCCCATATATCTCCCGTGGTGCCTCCATGGTCATTGCATAGTGGGGATGAAAGAAGGGCACCATAAAAACCGCAACATTAGTGGTTTATAGGAGCTAAGAGATTTCATCTCATCCTTACATGGACTTCACACACACGTTATTTACTAGGTAAGCGTTTTCTTCACATATTTAATCTAAAGGACACATTTTTACACACGAACGTTTCAGTGTTGAAACTATTGGAGGGAGGCGATCTGAATGTCATTATATAATCAATGAATGTAAGGCAACATTTGCTCGATGTTTGAAAGTGACATATAACACGTGAGATTGAACATAATCAATGGCATAACTAGGTGGCGCTTTGGTTGTGAGCCCGACCTGCATGCTGTAGACTGTAGAGCAGAAGTTTTCAACCTGTAGTCGGGCGGACCCCTGGGGGTCCGTGGGGAGCTTCAAGGGGGTCCGTGGGCCAGTCAAGGAAAGTAGTGATTTTTCTTGTATTAAGTATTGCCTGGTTTGTTGATTGGTTAGCTTTTAGCTAAAGAAAAAATACTAGCTATGTCAATGTTTCAGGCACAGACAACAATGTGCAGAATTGAAAAATTCGCTGTTATTTCCTTATATTTTTGTCTGAAGTCTGAACTAGACTGCATACTACATATACTTGTGCAGTGAGTTTTTGGGTCATGTCATCTTGGCAATATACCTTACTTACTGAGCCTAGATCTAAATATAAGCCTAGATTGGCCTAGAAATAATCTTAGACAAAAGTTTTTGATATCAAATCGCTGGTATACACTTCGCGTGTTTATTTGAAATGACACCAACAGATAGTTTTGGTGGGAAGTAGATTTTTTGTAAATTTTTAATATGAAAATAGACCAGAGCGATAATAGGGACTATTCGCTAACACATCGATGAAACGGTGCGAAATTCTAGCGATGAACCTATTGATGCTGTTCTGTTGTTATATGAATTGCTTATGTAACAAATACTTTTTAAAATGTTAAATAATTCAAAGTATTTGATGAGATTTGTTTTATTATTGTCGTCGATTTAATTTTTAAATGTGAGCTTTCGTCATCTGAATGTGAAATATTTTATAGATAGATACCTTCTTTAACCCTCTCTACTCTGAAACATTGTCTCCAATTTTTTTTCCCTGTGAGATCTGAGTCAACGGGACTAAACTGTTGTTGTTCATGTGTTTATCAATATTTGCATTAATAAAATGTCCAAGGCTAGTAGCATGGAGAAATTTGTGAAGAGGAAAACTGACCAGAACCTGGAAGATTCTGATGATCAAGCAGCCAAAGACGAACGAAAAAGAAAACGGCGCAAGTATAATTCAGAATATATACAATTTGGCTTCAGCGCAGTGGGAACGATGCTAACCAACCTCCTTTTTTACATGTTTTGCGCATAACTTAGCCTAGGCCTACCGTTTAGTAGAATTTTAGACATATTCTGGTCCAACCTGAGGTACAAAAAGTTGAGGCCAGGGCGCCTTGGGCTATGGGGGTCCGCCACCCGGGCTTGGAATGTCTGTGGGGTCCGCAGCATAAAAAAGGTTGAAACCTCTGCTGTAGAGTACTAGTTCAAATACAGGCGAGCCCAGTCGCCTGACAATACCTTACTTTGTGCCACCATGGCTCTATCTCACACTCGGTTGTGGTGGTGGGCATGAATAGAGGGCTCTGACACAACGATCTATTTTGAGGTTTATGGTATTACAGAGGTAAACATCTCATCATCACAGCGGACTTTATCAATAATTTGGTCTTGACACCAGACATCTGCTTACGGTCTTGACACCAGACATCTGCTTACGGTCTTGACACCAGACATCTGCTTACGGTATTGACACCAGACATCTTCTTACGGTATTGACACCAGACATCTGCTTACGGTATTGACACCAGACATCTGCTTACGGTATTGACACCAGACATCTGCTTACGGTCTTGACACCAGAATTTGCTTACGGTCTTGACACCAGACATCTGCTTACGGTCTTGACACCAGAATCTGCTTACGGTCTTGACACCAGACATCTGCTTACGGTCTTGACACCAGACATCTGCTAACGGTCTTGACACCATAATCTGCTTACGGTCTTGACACCAGACATTTGCTTACGGTCTTGACACCAGACATCTGCTTACGGTCTTGACACAAGACATCTGCTTACGGTCTTGACATCAGACATCTGCTTACGGTCTTGACACCAGACATCTGCTTACGGTCTTGACACCATAATCTGCTTACGGTCTTGACACCATAATCTGCTTACGGTCTTGACACCAGACATCTGCTTACGGTCTTGACACCAGACATCTGCTTACGGTCTTGACACCATAATCTGCTTACGGTCTTGACACCAGACATCTGCTTACGGTCTTGACACCAGAATCTGCTTACGGTCTTGACACCAGACATCTGCTTACGGTCTTGACACCAGAATCTGCTTACGGTCTTGACACCAGACATCTGCTTACGGTCTTGACACCAGACATCTGCTTACGGTCTTGTCACCAGACATCTGCTAACGGTCTTGACACCAGACATCTGCTTACGGTCTTGACACCAGACATTTGCTTACGGTCTTGACACCATAATCTGCTTACGGTCTTGACACCATAATCTGCTTACGGTCTTGACACCATAATCTGCTTACGGTCTTGACACCATAATCTGCTTACGGTCTTGACACCAGACATCTGCTTACGGTCTTGACACCAGACATCTGCTTACGGTCTTGACACCAGAATCTGCGTACGGTCTTGACACCAGACATCTGCTTACGGTCTTGACACCATAATCTGCTTACGGTCTTGACACCATAATCTGCTTACGGTCTTGACACCATAATCTGCTTACGGTCTTGACACCAGACATCTGCTTAAGGTCTTGACACCAGACATCTGCTTACGGTCTTGACACCAGACATCTGCTTACGGTCTTGACACCAGACATCTGCTTACGGTCTTGACACCAGACATCTGCTTACGGTCTTGACACCAGAATCTGCTTACGGTCTTGACACCAGACATCTGCTTACGGTCTTGACACCAGACATCTGCTTACGGTCTTGTCACCAGACATCTGCTAACGGTCTTGACACCATAATCTGCTTACGGTCTTGACACCAGACATTTGCTTACGGTCTTGACACCATAATCTGCTTACGGTCTTGACACCATAATCTGCTTACGGTCTTGACACCATAATCTGCTTACGGTCTTGACACCATAATCTGCTTACGGTCTTGACACCAGACATCTGCTTACGGTCTTGACACCAGACATCTGCTTACGGTCTTGACACAAGACATCTGCTTACGGTCTTGACACCATAATCTGCTTACGGTCTTGACACCATAATCTGCTTACGGTCTTGACACCATAATCTGCTTACGGTCTTGACACCAGACATCTGCTTACGGTCTTGACACAGACATCTGCTTACGGTCTTGACACCATAATCTGCTTACGGTCTTGACACCAGACATCTGCTTACGGTCTTGACACCAGAATCTGCGTACGGTCTTGACACCAGACATCTGCTTACGGTCTTGACACCAGACATCTGCTTACGGTCTTGACACCAGACATCTGCTTACGGTCTTGACACCAGACATCTGCTTACGGTCTTGACACCATAATCTGCTTACGGTATTGACACCATAATCTGCTTACGGTCTTGACACCAGACATCTGCTTACGGTCTTGACACCAGACATCTGCTTACGGTCTTGACACCAGAATCTGCTTACGGTCTTGACACCATAATCTGCTTACGGTCTTGACACCATAATCTGCTTACGGTCTTGACACCATACATCGGCTTACGGTCTTGACACCAGACATCTGCTTACGGCGTCATGGATTGTGTTCATATTTGTTACAAACCTTTGACTGTTAACAAAATTAGCATATTTAAATTACTCCTGTTTCCAAATTCCAATGTTTTAAAGAAATCAAAGTTATTTTAGCATTATAATCGATGCTGATTAAAAACTATTTAATTTGGAACTGGCATGGTCATTGATGCACCAAATAGATTTTTACTCTTACTGATGAGTTTGTGCAGAAATAAACTTGCAATGGATGAAAACCAAGGGGAACTTATTCTGAATTCTTCCTTTAAGATTCTGATTTTCACGATTTGTAAGCCCAATCAATTTGTTTTATTCTTTTCTCGGTACAACGATAACAAATCCCTTCAATTTGTTTTTATCATGTACCGGTACAATTACAACAAATCCATTCAATTTTTTTATCCATGTACCGGTACAACTATAACAAATCCATTCAATTTGTTTAATCATGTGACGGTACAACTGGATTGTATACATTGTTTGTCTAACGGTTTTTTACTACCTAAACTGTATTGGGTATAATGGGAATCTTACAATGTTGGCCACACCTTACTGTAGTATACCTTGTACCAAGTAGTTATCACTGTAGTACACTATGTATCAAGTAATTATCACTGTAGTACACCATGTATCAAGTAATTATCACTGTAGTACACTATGTATCAAGTAGTTATCTATGTAGTACACCATGTATCAAGTATTTATCACTGTAGTACACCATGTATCAAGTACTTACTGTAGTACACCATGTATCAAGTAGTTATCACTGTAGTACACCATGTATCAAGTAATTATCACTGTAGTGCACCATGTATCAAGTAGTTATCACTGTAGTACACCATGTATCAAGTAATTATCTCTGTAGTGCATATTGTATCAAATAGTTATCACTGTAGTGCACCATGTATCAAGTAGTTATCGCTGTAGTACACAATGTATCAAGTAGTTATCACTGTAGTACACCATGTATCAAGTAGTTATCACTGATTCATTGAGAGAGTTGTAAAGGGCACAAAGGGAAAACAAGCAATTTAAGTCTTTTCCGTTTCGGACAAAGGACATTTAAGAGCATTTTCGGTTACGCCGGACGAAATCCGTATTTTTTTTCCGGATGACAGCCATAGAATTTGCTGAATTTTGATAGCAGTTACGATAAATAGAGAGGGAAGTAATCATGTTGAATAACTGTTACAAATATAAATAATGATTACGCCCCTTTGATAAGCTTTTATTATTTATATTTAAAATATAAGCAAAAACGGTACTTAAAACGCCCCCTTTTTCGGCCCTCAGAGGTCAGATCGCGAAATGGACTTTTGACGTACACTTGGCAGGCCAAGACCTACAAAATGATATATACATCATGGGTCTAGGACTTATGGTTGCTTAGATATAGGGCGCTCCTTTGTTAATATAGCTTATATAGTTGAAAACGGTACTTAATACGCCCCCTTTTTCGGCCCTCAGAGGTCAGATCGCGAAATGGACAAAAGTCATTTCTTGGCAGGCCAAGACCTACAAAATGATATATACATCATGGGTCTAGGACTTATGGCTGTTGAGATCTAGGGTGATGACGGACAGACAGACAAAACGGGGACAATAGAGCATTTTTTTTCGAAAATGCTCTAAAAATATGCTTTCAAATTAATCTTCAACTTATTTATAACCCCCGAGCCTCTAAAGGACAGACAACTTGATCCTTTTGGTAACTACTTTTCCACCTTCAATTAGAATCTTTTTCGAAATTCTTAATTTTCGTAACTCTTGCATTGATGTTTGTCTGTGTTACTCGACTCCCGGATGGACCAGACACTGTTCTGTATCTTGTTCAATGGTTACCGCACCACAGACTTGATTTACAATAAGTTCTTTTTTTGTCTCAATCGATCTTAATTGACCACGTTTTGTACAGTCCGTCAATCTCCCAGGAATACTTCTCTTATAAAATGTTGATTGTTGTTCAAATGTTACTATACCACTAGTGATTTCATTTGGTGTGTAGAGCCAGAATAGCTGGTGATTTCATTTGGCGTGTAGAACCAGAATAGCTGCCGATTTCATTTGGTGTTTAGAACAAGAATAGCTGGCGATTTCATTTGGTGTGTAGAACCAGAATAGCTGCCGATTTCATTTGGTGTGTAGAACCAGAATAGCTGCCGATTTCACTTGGTGTTTAGAACCAGAATAGCTGACGATTTCATTTGGTGTGTAGTATACCCTGCATTATCTAGCTTGATTTAGACACAGTTTTCGCTGTTCATGTGTCTAAATATTTAGACCTCATAAACACCATCTGACGTACAACATAAATAGAACACTATACACAGCGTTATATCATGAGTAGGCCGACTGGTGACAGGGATGGCAAACTGTTTGATCCAGTAGTCATGTCAGGTCCTTAAATTTGACAGAAGGGTCGGACCACGAGAAGATGGCTGGGGGTCATTGGAGTGTTCTTATGAAATATTTTAAAATAAATGTAAACATCATTGATGTAAACGAATGGAAGCAGCAGGGGGAGGTCTGGATCAAACCGGAATCAGCTGGCGGGTGGTAGTTTTCCCATGTCTGGCCAAGGACCATCACTGCTCAAGTCCCTTAAGTTATTAATGTGTATTAAATCTGATGCTAAGAGGGTCCCTTTCGCTAAGGTATCCCAAACATACAGCTCTGATAATGTCTCCTTATTTGAGATTGTCCTAACATTGGTCATTGTACATCAACTTACCGACAGAAAGCACTTATACCTTATTTTGTTACATAATAGATTTCCATTGATTAGTGTATTTCTTAACTATTTCCTGTAATGCTGTCATGAATAGATGTGTTATGGAAACATTATTGAAACAAACAATAACAAACTATTCAAATGAAAGACTTGCAGTTTACATTAGCTATTGTTGGTATATGCATCAATGAATATTTTAGCAGGATTTGTAAAACAAACGTTGATCGAATTCACTCAAAGTAATAGGGTCCAAACACTGACGTTACCATGGTTTACACAAATGTATTATTTGATGACACGGAGGCAACAGTTGATTATAACCATGTATGATCACTCAACCTATAACCATGTATGATCACTCAACCTATAACCATGTATAATAATTCAACCTATAACTATGTATAATAATTCAACCTATAACTATGTATAATAATTCAACCTATAACTATGTATAATAATTCAACCTATAACTATGTATAATAATTCAACCTATAACTATGTATAATAATTCAACCTAT
The DNA here is from genome assembly GCA_021962125.1 of Bulinus truncatus. Lineage (NCBI taxonomy): Eukaryota > Metazoa > Mollusca > Gastropoda > Planorbidae > Bulinus > Bulinus truncatus. The sequence continues at coordinate 1,296,280 of JAGDYQ010000183.1, read as the reverse complement.
AACTATGTATAATAATTCAACCTATAACTATGTATAATAATTCAACCTATAACCATGTATAATAATTCAACCTATAACCATGTATAATAATTCAACCTATAACCATGTATAATAATTCAACCTATAACCATGTATAACATGTATGATCATTCTACCTAAACATACAGTGTTGTGGTGTGCTATATTTCTTTTTTTCTTTTTACCGGTAATAATGACATACCATCAAACTGACCATTCTCCTGTCTCTTGATTGTGGAGTTTGGGAAATCCTTTACATTATGTCACAATCATAGGTGTCACAACCATAGGTGTTGTAGGTTGTGTACATTGTGACTCAATTGTGAGTTCTTGTGTTAACACGTCTCTGTATTCTCTTCGTCTGGTAGCATTGATACACTTTCATTATATAAACCGTCCGTATCCAAGGAAACGTCAACTCGAACTATTGGTCTGTTCACTGTTATGTAAGTAACAACTGTCTTGGATTAAACAACTGTCTTGGGTTAGACAACTATCTAGGATTAAACAACTGTCAAGGATTAAACACCTACCTAGGATGAAACAACTGTCAATGATTAAACAACTGTCAAGGACTAAACATCTATCTAGGATTAAACAACTGTCAAGGATTAAAGACCTGTCAAGGATTAAACACCTGTCAAGGATTAAACAACTGTCTTGGGTTAGACAACTATCTAGGATGAAACAACTGTTAAGGATTAAACAACTGTTAAGGATTAAACAACTGTCAAGGACTAAACATCTATCTGGGATTAAACAACTGTCTAGGATTAAACACCTGTCAAGGATTAGACAACTGTCTGGTATTAGACAACTGTCTTGGGTTAGACAGCTATCTAGGATTAAACAACTGTCTGGTATTAGACAACTGTTTAGAATTATGCAACTGTCTAGTATTAAACAGCTGTATAGACTTAAACAACTGTCTTGGATTACTTCATTCGTCATTATTCGTTAGGGCCCTGGATACACATGTTAACTTGAAAGACTGCCATGTACTTTTCATATTTAGATTTGCTCATACAATTTGTAAATGTTCTAAGTCTGAAATAAAAATAACAAGATGTATGACGTGTACAACAACTACAACAACAACATATGCCTTGTGAGCTTCAGCGGTAATCTGAATTTACTGGAGAACGACCACAGCTGCCCGTCTGACACCTCGTGTAAACATATTGAGTGTGTATTTCACAATATTTGTATTCTCATACTTTGATTGTTTCATGCAGAGATGATGGTACACTTGGTAGCTAGAACATACTGTTTGACATTCTACATACTTGAAATACAAATATTTCTTTTTTTTTTTCTGAATGAAGTATATTTTGTATCTGTTGATGAAGTTTTATCATTACTGTCAAGGTTGAGTTTACAACACTTTCACAGATCCCCTGATATGATGACCGCCATCAAGTTAGGGGTCAACGTTTTTGTCCCCCGCTCTATGTGTATGGCATTACGAGCTGGTGTTGACTTGTCTTTATATTGTCTTGCTAGTTGCCTAATGTCCGAACTGTATCGGGGGCCTGAAAGTTCACTCTATCGATCTCTGACCAAAGTCTGATGCAGTGATCTCCCCTCCTTGTCCACACGTTCCCCTCATCGCCTTGTTTTTTTTTTCTTCTTTCTATCTCAATGAACGACCCACTCGTGTCGACCCCTCCCTCCCTCCATTTCCATAAATTTCGCCCATTCCCATGTGTTGAGATAATGAAGAGAAACAGTTCAATCAACAGCCTCTTCTTCCTAAACACAACTTAAAAAAAAAACAAAAACAAACTCCACCCCTACTCAGCATTTCATTTTATGACAGACCTGCTCCCTGACACTGTTCCCCTCGCTTCAACCACCTCCTGCCCTCAACCACCTCCTCCCCTCCATCCAAGACATACCAGTCTCAAATGGTGGAGTAATAGGGAATTGGAGAAGTGCGTTGGTAATTTGTTTTGTCCATTTCAGATGGCCATTTGACCTTCTCGTGGAACATTGGTCTTGTATGTTGTTTTAGGCTAGATATTTTCTTAAGGGGGCTCGGAGTTGACTTTGATGCCCTTCTCACGACTCAACGTGTGTGTGTGTGTGTGTGTCTGTGTTTGGTAGACTTAGTGAAATGAAGTGATGGTCGATTGGCATTCAATAATTTTATATAGCTGGACATTACGAATAAGATTCTTAAGGCATTCGATACTCAGTTATACATATCATCTTGTAAAATATCGCTAATGAATTGTTGGACTAGTTCAGTTGCTACCTACCATCTTGTAAAACATCGCTAATGTATTGTTGGACTAGTTCAGTTGTTACCTACCATCTTGTAAAATATCTCTAATGAATTGTTGGACTAGTTCAGTTGTTACCTACCATCTTGTAAAATATCGCTAATGAATTGTTGGACTAGTTCAGTTGTTACCTACCATCTTGTAAAATATCGCTAATGAATTGTTGGACTAGTTCAGTTGTTACTTACCATTTGTAAAACATCGCTAATGAATTGTTGGACTAGTTCAGTTGTTACTTACCATTTGTAAAACATCGCTAATGAATTGTTGGACTAGTTCAGTTGTTACTTACCATTTGTAAAACATCGCTAATGTATTGTTGGACTAGTTCAGTTGTTACCTACCATCTTGTAAAATATCGCTAATGAATTGTTGGACTAGTTCAGTTGTTACTTACCATTTGTAAAACATCGCTAATGAATTGTTGGACTAGTTCAGTTGTTACTTACCATTTGTAAAACATCGCTAATGAATTGTTGGACTAGTTCAGTTGTTACTTACCATTTGTAAAACATCGCTAATGAATTGTTGGACTAGTTCAGTTGTTACTTACCATTTGTAAAACATCGCTAATGAATTGTTGGACTAGTTCAGTTGTTACTTACCATTTGTAAAACATCGCTAATGAATTGTTGGACTAGTTCAGTTGTTACTTACCATTTGTAAAACATCGCTAATGAATTGTTGGACTAGTTCAGTTGTTACTTACCATTTGTAAAACATCGCTAATGAATTGTTGGACTAGTTCAGTTGTTACTTACCATTTGTAAAACATCGCTAATAAATAGTTGGACTAGTTCAGTTGTGCAAGTCATGACACGCTGAGTCAGCTATTTATTGTTACACATAATCTTCTTTCTTCTCATTTTTAGCAATAACCTATTGAATGCTATCAGGACGCTTTGAAGTATTTCTAGTATGTGATTCATACATGTACGTAGATTATATAATATATTGTATTGAGATGTGCGGACAGTTTTATAAAAAATTCGATGTTCGCTATGTTACTAACTAAACAGTTTAAGTTGTTGACATATAAATTTGTTCCGCACAATATGTTCCTCACAATATATTCCTCACAATATGTTCTTCACAAATATGTTCCTTACTAATATGTTCCTCTCAATATGTTCCTCACAAATATGTTCCCCACTTATATGTTCATCTCAATATATTCCTCACAAATATGTTCCCCACTAATATGTTCCTCACAAATATGTTCCTCTCAATATGTTCCTCACTCAACCCAAATAATAGAACCGCTCAGTGTTCACACGTTCAAACAATATTCTTTATGTGACAAGATAGCAACAGAGCTAATGGAAACACTTTAAAAAAAATATTTCTGTGTTTCTGCTGGGATTTATAACACAGCGCTGGTTTCCGGCTTTAATCACTTGAATGTAAATTATTCATCTTTATGATTGAATTTTTGAATGCCGTTTGGATTAAACAATAGTTTTTTTAAAGGAAGTTTATTTTAAAACTGTTTTTAGCGGCTTTTTGGTCGTATACAGGAGTTTTGTGTTTGTATGTGTAGGCCTGCATCTTTTTGGTCATATCGATATACAGGAGTTTTATGTTTGTATGTGTAGGCCTGCATCTTTTTGGTCGTATCGATATACAGGAGTTTTGTGTTTGTATGTGTAGGCCTGCATCTTTTTGGTCGTATCGATATACAGGAGTTTTGTGTTTGTATGTGTAGGCCTGCATCTTTTTGGTCGTATCGATATACAGGAGTTTTGTGTTTGTATGTGTACATCTTTTTTAAAACAAACATTTGTCTTTGAAACAACTATTTTTCTTTTGCTTTATTTTTTCCGCAATATATATATATGTATATAAACTCGACTTTTTATGAATTTTTTTTTCATTTTGTTAAATTTTGTTCATTTTTGCATTAATTTTGTGTTAATTTTGTTTAAAAGATGCCTTGGCCCGAGGAACTGCCCTAACCCTAACGCATTGCTATATGACGTCATTGGGAACACAATTTAACGAAATAGAAAAAAAAAACGTTTTTAGCCATAAAAGTCAAACTATCGTGTACAAAAATTAGTCAATGATTTTAAAACAACCGAATATTTTCATCCTAAAAAGTCGTGTTTCTATTTAAAAAATTCTGACCCCATCCCTTGCTAATCTATACAGAAACCATTTTGTATTGCCCAATTAAAGGGGGGCAACTATTTTTGTTGTAAATTAATTTTTCTCTTTGTATTTTATCTCACAAGCAAGTACTTCTTTGTTATTTATTGGATCACATTGTTATTATTTTTGTTTGGTAAACATTAATACAGTAAACATAATAGTGTGCTGATTAATTAATATTTATTAGTGGAATTCTGGATAGAAGTTATCTTTATGTAAACCGTATTCACTGTAAAGTATAATCGAAGAATTGATAATAATTTTCATAGATGAGATGTCCATTATACATGAGATGTCCATTATAGATAAGATGTGTATTATAGATGAGATGTCCATTGTACATTAGGGTGGTGTGAAAAAATAAAGTTTAGAATTTCTGAATGTAATAGTGCTAAAAAGTTGTCTTAAGTGTTAGTTAACAACTCTGCAAAATTTCAGAATTTTTTGCTTATTTTGAGTGGTGCCCCAATCATGTTCAAAATTTGGACTTCCGTTATAAGCAAAACGGTATTTACAATATTCGTTTACCCTCTATTTTCAAGTGTTTTAATTACTTTGGCGAATAAACGTACATTGTATTTTCTACACAGAGTAAGTATCTATTTATTTTTTAGTATCTACTGCTTAAATCAGCATATTTTAGTAACTTAGCTCCCAGGTGGAGTTCATTATCTGCCGTTCGCATTTAATCTAGTCCAGATATTATGGCGCAGTTGTTGTACATTATACTGGCACTGGAAATATTATGGCTTTATGAGTATACATAATTGAATAATATACCAAATATGTTAAACATTTTTTTATGGCTCACTCATTTTATATGGTTATATAAAATCCTTCCTTAATGCTTTCTCAGATAATCACCGGGATAAAAATGTCATCTAATGTTGACACCAGAGCTGCCAATAAATGCCCTGTTTTTGGTCATTCCTGTGAATTGGTTACAAATGTTTTGCCAACCTATATGGACATGATGAAGTATTACAGTCACATCAGACAAAAATTAAGTTCTGATCAAGCCAAAGAGCCCACAGTGAGTGAAATAGCTGAAATCGTTGCAACAGACATTGAAGCTGTATGGCATAAAGCTTCCATTCCGGTTGTTTCACACACTAGAATTCTCAAACTGATCAGAAATTCACATGATGAACTCAGAAAACTCATGAAGCCATTTAAAGGAAGGAAAGCAGATAACAAGTATTTGCTGAAGTTGCAAGAATATGCTGACAAAAGTAAACAGAAACTCTTTGACGTTGCAATTTGCAAATGTGTTCGCACAGGAGACTGTCAGATTTAGCAGCTGGCACAGGAGACTGTCCAGATTTAGCAGCTGGCACAGGAGACTGTCCAGATTTAGCAGCTGGCACAGGAGACTGTCCAGATTTAGCAGCTGGCACAGGAGACTGTCAGATTTAGCAGCTGGCACAGGAGACTGTCCAGATTTAGCAGCTGGCACAGGAGACTGTCCAGATTTAGCAGCTGGCACAGGAGACTGTCCAGATTTAGCAGCTGGCACAGGCGACTGTTCAGATTTAGCAGCTGGCACAGGAGACTGTCCAGTTTAGCAGCTGGCACAGATCGTTCTGTTAGATATGTAATTAGATCCATTATAATTATATATTCTTGTTTCTTGTCCTCCTAACTTCAGTTTAAAACAAAAAACAAATAAATCAACGCTCAAATGAACAAATCTTTTGTTTTGTTATTTTATTTCAATTTTTTTTCAAAGTTTCACTTTGTGGGTTTGTGACTGTGTCCTCATACATTGTAACCCACATTTGGACCTGTTCTAATTTAGTAAGAAGGGTGAAAGCTGCACACATGTAAATTCTACTCGACAATACACGATTATAATCATTTGGATTCAATCAATTGACCTTTTAAAATAATTATGAAGCAAAATTACTTTCTGGTGTCGCAACATGAAAGAGCAACCTAAACATGTCACCCCCAAGGGCGTATTCATGGGGGCAAGGGGGACATTTGCTCATCCCCCCCACACACACATTTAAAAAAATGTCATAAAGTTATTTGCCCCCTGGAAAAGTTTTGCCCCCCTGGAAAAATTCCTAGCGACGCCCATGTCACCCCGGGCCTTTACCGAACCTTTGGGCCCCGTCGCTTGAGAAAAATATTTGATCTATTTATGTAGTCATAATAATGTGGGCCCTTTTTTAGGCCAGAATCTTCAAAACAGCCCCATTGTTAAGAATCAATCAGGCGCCCAAATGTTCTGGTTTGCCCCACCACCACCACCACCACCCTTCAAACAACCTAAGAACGCTATATTATGATTTTAACATCATCAGTTGTCTTCTCTTTGTAGCTATCATTGTTTTAGAATACACCGGGTGATTTGAACTCAAGGGCGCAACTCGTCAGGAACCCGTGTACTACTGGGCCCCGTCTGTTGAGTGATCTGCTATGTACAGACAGTTGGGTGTGATCAGGGGCCCCAGTTGATAGAGATTGTCAGAGGCCCAACCTTTGCTGGGGCATCCCTGTGCTATCTAACTAGATAGACTGGGTCAAATAATTTATAACAAATACTGCCAGTCACACTCCACAAGGCTATAGTAACGGGACATTGAAAAGAATTGTTTTTAAAACAAGCAAACTCTTTGTCAAGAAAGTTCACAAACTTTATCGGAAAAAGGAGAGAAAAAATTACACCAGCATAAGTGGGAAGGAGGGGGGGTGTTGCTAAACTTTTAGATTGTTAACTTATAGAGTTCAACCAGTACACGCCTGTCGCTGACACATTTTGAGACTCAAGTCTGCTTCACCTTTTGGCGCGTGCTTCCTCTCCGCCGTCAGACGCACCTGGACGGTATCTATTGTGGTCAAGCGCACTAGTTTGATTTGTTTATTTTTGTAGCCCCGGCTTCCAAATTCCCCCCCCGACTTCTCATTTGGACCACTGGGCTTTCTGTTTTCTTTTTTTTGCTGTGAGACCGGAAATGGCTGGGTGAGATGAACTATAGGTTAAGGTCATCATTATGGCAATCTATACATCTTAGCCAGGTTTTCTAGAATCTTTTTTTTAATTAGGAAAAGGATGGGGGAGGGGTAGCGTTAGGATCAACAGGTCTGCACGGGTCCTCGAGGTTGGTGTGTATGGGGGGAAGGGGGTGGTTAATATAAACATCGCACGTGAACAGCAGACGATCTCTTGGTCTTTGAAACCGACTCCGACCCGCCACTTCCGCCCTAACACAGCTTTTAACAAAATATCTTAGCCCCGCATCCCTCCTGTATTAACGTTAAACATAATGACGAATTTTTTTTAAAAAAAAAGGAAAACAAAGATCACTTTAAATAGGATTTTCACGACTTAATATAAATTTATTTAATGAGGACAAAAAATAATTACAGGAAAATATGGAAGACAAGAGTGTTTTTAAAAACAGTTTTTCTGTGTGTGCAAGGAAGTTTGTAATGTCACTGTGGATCTAAGGCTTTTCACCTAAAAATGACCAAATTTATGAACAAAATGACATAATGTGTCATTCCCGGTTTCACTCACTAGTAATATTCTGCCTGATTCTAGAAGATGCAAAAAGTTATTCCTAATTTGTAATGTTGTATGAAGTTAGGCTCAGGGTTAGGATAAACATCACTGTAAACACGTTCTTAATTGATAAACATCACTGTAAAAACGTTCTAATTTGATAAACATCACTGTAAAAATGTTCTAATTTGATAAACATTACTGTAAAAGGTTTTTAATTTGATAAACATCACTGTAAAAATGTTATAATTTGATAAACATTACTGTAAAAGGTTTCTAATTTGATAAATGCGGCCGCACAGCCAACATCATTCTTTCTGTGCTAATGGGGGATTGGTGGATCATCATGCTGCAGCCCGAACTGTGGGTTACGGCTTCAACTCCAGTTGTGTCCATTCACCTACTTGTGTCTCCCGTGGTGCCTCCGTGGCCAGTACACACTCAGTTTTGGTTGGGATGAAAGAAGGGCACTGCGATGACCATCCTATTAGTGGTTTATATGATCTAGGGTTTAAACAATCAGTTCTTTCAGGGATTCTAAAATAGTAAATAAATATGGCGCACAATTCATTACTAGAGCAGAGTTCCAGGGGCTAACCTGCGGAACCTATTTTGGTGTTCCCCATACGGAACCTATTTTGGTGTTCCCCATACGGAAACTATTTTGGTGTTCCCCATACGGAACCTATTTTGGTGTTCCCTATATGCAATAGTGTGATTCAAACATTTTAACCAGAGGTTCTATAAAGTCTTTATGTATTTTTAACAACCCTAACCCTTGCCTGATTTGTGAACAGGCTAAATCTCCTTTGTGCCCATGAGTTTGTTGCAAGCTGGTTTCTATGCCACTTTATATGAATTCAATACACTATGCGCTCTCTCTATCTGCCCTGTCACACCTAATTCGTGTCAGAGTATTGAATAATTGTCTCTCGTTCTTGCACTAACGTTAAGGGGTAAAAGCTATTCCCACCTGGCAGTATAGCCAAGCAAGTGCAGAACTTTATGAAACCAGCCAAACTTGTGTTTAAAAAATAGAAAAAGAGGAAGAAAATATGCAAAAGGAAACGGAATAACTAAAAATAAAAGTAATCGCTTTCAGGCAGCAAAAATAAAATAAATGTAATCGATTATTTTCTTGGGTATTTCGGTTCTCCGTTTCGTTTTTATCCCTCCGTTCTCCATTTGCACCGAATGAACTCGCACCGTTTAACTTTTTAGCATTTTAGTTATCTCATTTTTTTTTACTCGTGAATTTTTCTAAGGGGTAAAATACGTTTGCAAAGGCGTCGCCATTTTTTTATCATATGGTTATGTGTTTGTTGATAAGGCAGAACAATTTCATTTCTAATTCAATACATTGCTCTCTACGTCTGCGTCATTGGATCACCATGGCAACATTTCTGTTTAGGTCAATGCAGGCCAACTTGTATATTGGAATAAAGTATAGCCTGTCTATCATCTACCGGAGATGTTACAAGTACTGATCATGCAAATACTGGTACGAGTACAAGTACCGTAGGTGCAGAAACGAGTATTCCTACAAATACAAGTGCTACGAAATGGTAAAACATGAACCAAGTACCTCATCTCTACTACACACTTCACTGAGGACGTGAATCTCCCATATATCATGTAAATAGATCCATATTTTACATTTTTTTACTTTTTAACTCTTAAATGACGGGTACTTTTAAAATTATAGGTATTTAAAATAATTGGAGATTTGACTTCGGTACAATACGGGAACAGTTTAATAAGTGAAGAAAATTTAGTGAAGAAAACAGAACTTTAATAATTTAGTGAAGAAAACAGAACTTTAATAATTTATTGAAGAAAACAGAACTTTAATAATTTAGTGAAGAAAACAGAACTTTAAAAAAAAAATCTGTTATTTTTACAGTGATAAATGCTAAATACTAATTACATATTAAAGCCCCCCTTTCCATTTTAATAATTAGCGACGTGTCTACTTAGATAAATAGATTTTGTGCCCGCCCCTGACCGAAAACCTTACATACCTTACACCCCCCCATCTCATCACACATACCTTATAAATTTACCCCCCACACCATCTTCACCACATACCTTATAAATTTACTGCCCCCATCTCACACCACATACCTTATAAATTTACTGCACCCCCATCTCATCACCACATACCTTATAAATTTACTGCCCCCCATCATCACCACATACCTTATAAATTACTGCACCCCCCATCTCATCACACATACCTTATAAATTTACCACCCCCCACCATCTCATCACCACATACCTTATAAATTTACTGCACCCCCACACCATCTCATCACCACATACCTATAAATTTACTGCACCCCATCTCATCTCCACATACCTTATAAATTTGCTGCCCCCATCTCATCACCACATACCTATAAATTTACTGCACCCCACATCTCATCACCACATACCTTATAAATTTACTGCCCCCATCTCATCACCACATACCTTATAAATTTACTGCCCCCCCCATCTCATCACCACATACCTTATAAATTTACTGCCCCCATCTCATCACCACATACCTTATAAATTTACTGCCCCCATCTCATCACCACATACCTTATAAATTTACTGCACCCCACACCATCTCATCACCACATACCTTATAAATTGCCCCCCATCTCATCACCACATACCTTATAAATTTACTGCACCCCACCATCTCATCACCACATACCTTATAAATTTACTGCACCCCCCCACCATCTCATCACCACATACCTTATAAATTTACTGCCCCCCATCTCATCACCACATACCTTATAAATTACTGCCCCCATCTCATCACCACATACCTTATAAATTTACTGCCCCCATCTCATCACCACATACCTTATAAATTTACTGCACCCCCATCTCATCACCACATACCTTATAAATTTACTGCCCCCATCTCATCACCACATACCTTATAATTACTGCCCCCCCATCTCATCACCACATACCTTATAAATTTATTGCACCCCCATCTCATCACCACATACCTTATAAATTTACTGCACCCCCACACCATCTCATGCCACATACCTTATAAATTTACTGCCCTCCCATCTCATCACCACATACCTTATAAATTTACTGCCCCCCATCTCATCACCACATCATTATAAATTTACTGCACCCCCACACCATCTCATCACCACATACCTTATAAATTACTGCACCCCCCACACCATCTCATCACCACATACCTATAAATTTACTGCACCCCCACCATCTCATCACCACATACCTTATAAATTTACTGCACCCCCCACACCATCTCATCACCACATACCTTATAATTTACACCCCACACCATCTCATCACCACATACCTTATAAATTTACTGCACCCCCACCATCTCATCACCACATACCTTATAAATTTACTGCCCCCATCTCATCACCACATACCTTATAAATTTACTGCACCCCCATCTCATCACCACATACCTTATAAATTTACTGCCCCCCATCTCATCACCACATACCTTATAAATTTACTGCCCCCATCTCATCACCTACCTTATAAATTTACTGCAACCCCATCTCATCACCACATACATATAAATTTACTGCCCCCCATCTCATCACCACATACCTTATAAGTTTACTGCCCCCATCTCATCACCATACCTTATAAATTTACTGCACCCCCATCTCATCACCACATACCTTATAAATTTACTGCACCCCCACCATCTCTCATCACCACATACCTTATAAATTTACTGCCCCATCTCATCACCACATACCTTATAAATTTACTGCCCCCCATCTCATCACCACATACCTTATAAATTTACTGCACCCCCATCTCATCACCACATACCTTATAAATTTACTGCCCCCATCTCATCACCACATACCTTATAAATTTACTGCCCCCATCTCATCACCACATACCTTATAAATTTACTGCACCCCACACCTCTCATCACCACATACCTTATAAATTTACTGCCCCCCATCTCATCACCACATACCTTATAAATTTACTGCACCCCCATCTCATCACCACATACCTTATAATTTACTGCACCCCCACACCATCTCATCACCACATACCTTATAAATTTACTGCCCCCATCTCATCACCACATACCTTATAAATTTACTGCCCCTCTCATGCCACATACCTTATAAATTTACTGCCCCATCTCATCACCACATACCTTATAAATTTGCTGCACCCCATCTCATCACCACATACCTTATAAATTTGCACCCCCCCCACCATCTCATCACCACTTTATAAATTTACTGCACACCCCACCCATCTCATCACCACATACCTTATAAATTTACTGCACCCCCCATCTCATCACCACATACCTTATAAATTTACTGCACCCCCATCTCATCACCACATACCTTATAATTGCACCCCCCACACCATCTCATCACCACATACCTTATAAATTTACCCCCCATCTCATCACCACATGCCTTATAAATTACTGCCCCCCATCTCATCACCACATACCTTATAAATTTACTGCCCCCATCTCATCACCACATACCTTATAAATTTACTGCCCCCCATCTCATCACCACATACCTTATAAATTTACTGCACCCCCACACCATCTCATCACCACATACCTTATAAATTTACTGCCCCCCCATCTCATCACCACATACCTTATAAATTTACTGCACCCCCACCATCTCATCACCACATACCTTATAAATTTACTGCACCCCCACCATCTCATCACCACATACCTTATAAATTTACTTTATCTCATCACCACATACCTTATAAATTTACTGCCCCCCATCTCATCACCACATACCTTATAAATTTACTGCCCCCATCTCATCACCACATACCTTATAAATTTACTGCACCCCCATCTCATCACCATACCTTATAAATTTATTGCACCCCCATCTCATCACCACATATACTTAATTGCCACCCCACCATCTCATCACCACACCTTATAAATTTACTGCCCTCCCATCTCATCACCACATACCTTATAAATTTACTGCCCCCATCTCATCACCACATCCCTTATAAATTTACTGCACCCCCACACCATCTCATCACCATGCCTATAAATTTACTGCACCCCCACCATCTCATCACCACATACCTTATAAATTTACTGCACCCCCCATCTCTCATCACCACATACCTTATAAATTTACTACCCCACCATCTCATCACCACATACCTTATAAATTTACTGCACCCCCCACACCATCTCATCACCACATACCTTATAAATTTACTGCACCCCCCCACCATCTCATCACCACATACCTTATAAATTTACTGCCCCCATCTCATCACCACATACCTTATAAATTTACTGCACCCCCCATCTCATCACCACATACCTTATAAATTTACTGCACCCCTAATTATACCAATCACCACATACCTTATAAATTTACTGCCCCCATCTCATCACCACATACCTTATAAATTTACTGCAACCCCCATCTCATCACCACATACCTTATAAATTTACTGCCCCCCATCTCATCACCACATACCTTATAAATTTACTGCCCCCTCTATCTCATCACCACATGCCTTATAAATTTACTGCACCCCTCATCTCATCACCACATACCTTATAAATTTACTGCACCCCCCCACACCATCTCATCACCACATACCTTATAAATTTACTGCCCCCATCTCATCACCACATACCTTATAAATTACTGCCCCATCTCATCACCACATACCTCTATAAATTTTACCCACCCCCATCTCATCACCACATACCTTATAAATTTACTGCCCCCCATCTCATCACCACATACCTTATAAATTCACTGCCCCCATCTCATCACCACATACCTTTTATAAATTTACTGCACCCCACACCATCTCATCACCACATACCTTATAAATTTACTGCCCCATCTCATCACCACATACCTTATAAATTTACTGCACCCCCATCTCATCACCACATACCTTATAAATTTACTGCACCCCCACACCATCTCATCACCACATACCTTATAAATTTACTGCCCCATCTCATCACCACATACCTTATAAATTTACTGCCCCCATCTCATCACCACATACCTTATAAATTTACTGCCCCCCATCTCATCACCACATACCTTATAAATTTACTGCACCTCCCCATCTCATCACCACATACCTTATAAATTCTACTGCCCCCCTTCTCATCACCACATACCTTATAAATTTACTGCCCCCCATCTCATCACCACATACCTTATAAATTTACTGCACCCCCCCACCATCTCATCACCACATACCTTATAAATTTACTGCACCCCCCCCACCATCTCATCACCACATACCTTATAAATTTACTGCACCCCCCCACACCATCTCATCACCACATACCTTATAAATTTACTGCACCCCCCCCCCACACCAGCTCATCACCACATACCTTATAAATTTACTGCACCCCCCCCCCACACCAGCTCATCACCACATACCTTATAAATTTACTGCACCCCCCCCCCCCCCCCACACCAGCTCATCACCACATACTTCCTATCCAACCAGTTTTATCGACACTGACGGTGGAATGTTTTGACTGGCATTGGACCATAATTTGGTGGCAGATGATAGAAAAGTCCTTCCATCTATCCCCCCCACCAACTCTATGTTTGAGGGTAAGATGCAACAGGTTCACCCCGTGCGATGTTTGGAGACAAAAGGGAGTTAATCGAGTTCAGAGGTTCTAAAGTCATTGCGTAGTAGCCTACTCTTTTAAAGGGATTTCAATTAAGAAATAACATTTCCCTAGCTTGTAGTTAAAGAAAAAAAAATAAGGAATTGTCCATATTTCTTAATAAATTGCTTATGTATCCATGATGAATGGGACACTTATTAAATAATATTAAAATGTCTGCAAGTCAAAAAATATAAAATGAGGGAAGAAAACAACTTTATTTGTAAAGTGCTTGATGAAAATATGTTAGTTATAGAGATATGTACAGTGTGCACTGCACCTCGCATGTAAGTACAACATGCAGTGTACATAACATGTATGTACAATGTACACGGTACCTCAAATTTATGTACAATGTGCAGTGTACATCACATGTATATAAAATGTGCAGTGTACATCACATGTAAGCACAATGTGCAGTGTCAACAAGTTAGTAAAGATTATTGACATTAATAGGAGACGTGTTTTAGTTGTATGGAAATAAATTAGTGTGTTTGTGTGTGCATATGTGTGTGTTTTTGTGTGTGAGAGAGAGAGATAGAGAGAGAGAGAGAGAGAGAGAGAGAGAGAGAGAGAGAGAGAGAGAGAGAGAGAGAGAGAGAGAGAGGAATTTGCAAACGTGTGTCATTTTTTCTTTTTTTTAAATCCTATTTTTTAATTCGTTTCTCTTGGGAAAAGTTCAAGTTTTGTTGGCACTCATTGCCCCTGCCATCATTACATTTCAGCCAAGGGCAATTATGTGTCTCCCTTTGACAGCTTCCACATTCAGATGGGAAAAAAAGGTTATTGCCATCGGAAGTTTTTTTCTTCTGTTTCATCCACGGCCGATACAAGGTGGGTGTGTCTGTGTGTGTGTGTGTCTGTATGTGTGTGTGTGTCTGTATGTGTATGTGTTTACGTGTGTGTCTGTATGTGTGTGTCTGTATGTGTGTGTCTGTATGTGTGTGTCTGTATGTGTGTGTGTGTTATGTATGTGTGTTTGTATGTGTGTCTGTGTGTGTGTCTGTATGTGTCTGTATGTGTGTGTGTGTGTGTATGTGTGTGTGTCTGTATGTGTCTGTATGTGTGTCTGTGTGTGTGTCTGTATCTGTGTGTATGTGTGTGTGTGTCTGTATGTATGTGTGTGTGTCTGTATATGTGTGTGTCTGTATGTGTGTGTCTGTATGTGTGTGTCTGTATGTGTGTGTTTTTCTTTCTTCTGTTTCTTCCATCTCTCCACGGCCGATACAAGGTGGGTGAGGATAGGACATTACTTGAAATCTATGATATGTGCCATCATAGAATTAGTCATAGAATGAAGATGAAGCGGTACCGGTGGAAAAAAAGTCATAGAGTTATGAATAGATTTCCATAGAAATATTGTGAAATTCTATTGATAACTCTTTGACTTTTCCACCGGGATTAACTCAGATGAAACTTGTACGCGCGCATTTTGCTCTCATTCCAATCACAAGCCAGAATTCGCTCAATCGATAAACCTCTTCGTTTCCTCCCGATGGTAAAAGCCATGGAGTTATCAATAGAATTTCAAGAATATTTCTATTGAAATCTATTCATAACTAACTATAATTTTCTTTGGCAACGTTCTCACCATGTGGCTGCCATAGCTTGAACCTGTGTGGCGTGCATTCGGCCGAGTGCTGTGCACAAGTGATAACATTCCGTCATAAATGCACTAGTCAGCTCGTGTCGATAGTGTTAAGCCTTTCACAGCGCATTTGCCAGGTATAATGACAGCGCTTACCTAAGTGCAGTAACTGAATTTGACACCAGAGACTCGCTCTAATGTCGCCAGCATGATTTCATACCTGTCTTCGTTCGAATCAATTATGATGGCATCGCTGTCAATCAAAGCTATCAATTTTAGAAATTTGCTGCTGCAGGCAAGAGAAGCATCTCATGATGTCGAAGTTGCTAAGATTCGTGACCTCATTGGCGACTTAAAACTGCTTCGATCCAAGTGGGATGAGATATTGTCTGAGAGCAAGCTTGTCGTTGAGAGCTGCGGTGTTGAAGTCCCTGTGTTTGGCAGAGACAAAACGTAAACGAAGACGACAATTGCCAGACAGAACAATTCTCGACGACAATGATGATCAGCAGGATCGACACGAATATTTCAAGCGTTCCGTTTTCTACGTCGTGATTGACTGCGTGATTGCCAATTTAACAACACGATACGAAGCGGCGAAGAATTTAAGCGAATTGTTCGGCGTTCTGTGGAAATATCCTGATATGAATACAGATGACGTCCTCATCGCAGCCAAGAACCTGGCGGATAAATACGTTGTTGATGTTAGCGCCGATCTGTTGAATGAGTTGGAGCATCTGAAAACAATACACGTTGCAAACCTCGGTCAGAAAAGTTTGTCGCCATTCGACTTGCTGAACCGTTTACACAATTTGAAAATCGATGTACTGTTTCCAAACGTAGTCATTATGCTACGTATCTTCTGCACACTTCCGGTTACCGTTGCTCAAGCAGAGCGATCTTTCAGCACAATGGCCCGAATTAAAAATGTTCTGAGATCGACAATGTGTCAAGAACGCCTAACCAGCCTTGGAATGCTGGCAGTGGAAGGTTGACTTGCAAGAACGATTGACTACAACAATATAATTGAAGTGTTAGCAAGAAGAAAAGCCCGCAAAGTTTTGTTGTAGCTTTCTCTCTGCATGTCTTAAAAGTCAGTTCCACAAATTACATTGTTATGAAAAACTTGTGTAGCTTTATCGGCTATAGTGCATTAACGGGGGCAAAGTAAAATAAATTTAGTTTAAAACTTTTTTGTAGGCTATATACTCTTTGTATGACTATATCCTGAATTGACTTATATTTTGACAAGGGGCACGCAATGATGTTCTGCCCTGGGGCCCGTGTTGGCTCTCGGCGCCCCTGTGTGTGTGTCTGTATGTGTGTGTGTGTGGGGGAGTAGTGGGGAGCTCGCCCAACTGCTTGTGTACATAGAGTCGTTCTTATGTTTTCTGTTGGCCATAGGCAAAAGGAAATTTGGGGGCCCATAGGCCAATGTTATTTGGAGGCCATAGGCAACAGTATTTGTTTGGACCCTATACAAAACACTGTTGAGACCATAGGCAACAGTATTTGTTTGGACCCTATACAAAACACTGTTGAGACCATAGGCAACAGTATTTGTTTGGACCCTATACAAAACACTGTTGAGACCATAGGCAACAGTATTTGTTTGGACCCTATACAAAACACTGTTGAGACCATAGGCAACAGTATTTGTTTGGACCCTATACAAAACACTGTTCAGACCATAGGCAACAGTATTTATTGGGTCCTATACAAAACACTGTTGAGACCATTGCTTCCAAATATATGACACTAATAATCGTTGGAAACCGGAGCAACCAAATGTTAAGTCATTTTAGACCTGGGCATCTGACATTCTCTATTCAAATCATTTGCTTTAGTCAGATATATTCAAATCATTTGCTTTAGTCAGACATATTCAAATCATTTGCTTTAGTCAGACATATTCAAATCATTTGCTTTAGTCAGATATATTCAAATCATTTGCTTTAGTCAGATATATTCAAATTGTTTGCTTTAGTCAGATATATTCAAATCATTTGCTTTAGTCAGATATATTCAAATTATTTGTTTTAGTCAGATATATTCAAATCATTTGCTTTAGTCAGATATATTCAAATCATTTGTTTTAGTCAGATATATTCAAATCATTTGCTTTAGTCAGATATATTCAAATCATTTGCTTTAGTCAGACATATTCAAATTATTTGCTTTAGTCAGATATATTCAAATCATTTGCTTTAGTCAGATATATTCAAATCATTTGCTTTAGTCAGACATATTCAAATCATTTGCTTTAGTCAGACATATTCAAATCATTTGCTTTAGTCAGACATATTCAAATCATTTGCTTTAGTCAGACATATTCAAATCATTTGCTTTAGTCAGACATATTCAAATCATTTGCTTTAGTCAGACATATTCAAATCATTTGCTTTAGTCAGATATATTCAAATCATTTGCTTTAGTCAGATATATTCAAATCATTTGCTTTAGTCAGATATATTCAAATCATTTGCTTTAGTCAGATATATTCAAATCATTTGCTTTAGTCAGACATATTCAAATCATTTGCTTTAGTCAGACATATATTCAAATCACTTGCTTTAGTCAGATA
This sequence comes from Bulinus truncatus, assembly GCA_021962125.1. Taxonomy (NCBI): domain Eukaryota; kingdom Metazoa; phylum Mollusca; class Gastropoda; family Planorbidae; genus Bulinus; species Bulinus truncatus. The sequence continues at coordinate 1,277,446 of JAGDYQ010000183.1, read as the reverse complement.
TATTCAAATCATTTGCTTTAGTCAGATATATTCAAATCATTTGCTTTAGTCAGATATATTCAAATTGTTTGCTTTAGTCAGATATATTCAAATCATTTGCTTTAGTCAGATATATTCAAATTATTTGTTTTAGTCAGATATATTCAAATCATTTGCTTTAGTCAGATATATTCAAATCATTTGTTTTAGTCAGATATATTCAAATCATTTGCTTTAGTCAGATATATTCAAATCATTTGCTTTAGTCAGACATATTCAAATTATTTGCTTTAGTCAGATATATTCAAATCATTTGCTTTAGTCAGATATATTCAAATCATTTGCTTTAGTCAGACATATTCAAATCATTTGCTTTAGTCAGACATATTCAAATCATTTGCTTTAGTCAGACATATTCAAATCATTTGCTTTAGTCAGACATATTCAAATCATTTGCTTTAGTCAGATATATTCAAATCATTTGCTTTAGTCAGATATATTCAAATCATTTGCTTTAGTCAGATATATTCAAATTGTTTGCTTTAGTCAGATATATTCAAATCATTTGCTTTAGTCAGATATATTCAAATTATTTGTTTTAGTCAGATATATTCAAATCATTTGCTTTAGTCAGATATATTCAAATCATTTGTTTTAGTCAGATATATTCAAATCATTTGCTTTAGTCAGATATATTCAAATCATTTGCTTTAGTCAGACATATTCAAATTATTTGCTTTAGTCAGATATATTCAAATCATTTGCTTTAGTCAGATATATTCAAATCATTTGCTTTAGTCAGACATATTCAAATCATTTGCTTTAGTCAGACATATTCAAATCATTTGCTTTAGTCAGACATATTCAAATCATTTGCTTTAGTCAGACATATTCAAATCATTTGCTTTAGTCAGACATATTCAAATCATTTGCTTTAGTCAGACATATTCAAATCATTTGCTTTAGTCAGATATATTCAAATCATTTGCTTTAGTCAGATATATTCAAATCATTTGCTTTAGTCAGATATATTCAAATCATTTGCTTTAGTCAGACATATTCAAATCATTTGCTTTAGTCAGATATATTCAAATCATTTGCTTTAGTCAGATATATTCAAATCATTTGCTTTAGTCAGATATATTCAAATCATTTGCTTTAGTCAGACATATTCAAATCATTTGCTTTAGTCAGATATATTCAAATCATTTGCTTTAGTCAGACATATTCAAATCATTTGCTTTAGTCAGACATATTCAAATCACTTGCTTTAGTCAGATATATTCAAATCATTTGCTTTAGTCAGATATATTCAAATGATATATAACAGTAAACTGGTCTCAGTGGTCTGTAAGATATATTACAGTGAACTTTCTTCTTTTTCCCTTTAGCTGGTGCAGGAGTAGACGGTCTCAACAGTATCGCGCCAGCGGACACGATTTCGGGCCTCGTTTTGAGCAGGTCACGTGCCTCGTTCATTTGAATTTTGATTTTACTTTTCCATGTTTGTCTTGACCTCCCTGTTTTCCTCATGTGGGCATGTCTATCTGGCAGTGAATCACTCTGTGTGGCATCTGACAGTGAATCACTCTGTGTGGCGTCTGACAGTGAATCACTCTGTGTGGCATCTGACAGTGAATCACTCTGTGTGGCATCTGACAATGAATCACTCTGTGTGGCATCTGACAGTGAATCACTCTATGTGGCGTCTGACAGTGAATCACTCTGTGTGACATCTGACAGTGAATCACTCTGTGTGGCGTCTGACATTGAATCACTCTGTGTGGCGTCTGACAGTGAATCACTATGTGTGGCATCTGACAGTGAATCACTCTGTGTGGCATCTGACAGTGAATCACTCTGTGTGGCATCTGACAGTGAATCACTCTGTGTGGCATCTGACAGTGAATCACTCTGTGTGGCATCTGACAGTGAATCACTCTGTGTGGCATCTGACAGTGAATCACTCTGTATGGCATCTTACACTGCATCTATCTTTGTCTCACCTGACAGTGAACCTGTCTGTTGGACATCTGACAGTGAACATACCTGTGTGGCATCTGACTGTGAACTAAGACTGTCAGAGTGGAATCAAACAGTAAATATGATCTTCCTCTTTATAGAGAGAGGCTGAGAGGGAGAGAGGGAGAGAGAGGGGGAGACAGAGAGCGAGAGAAGGGGAAGGTAGAGGGGAGGGGTGAAATTGATCACAGCATTCAGACTTGCACACTGTCCCAGTGAACTGGCTGAACTCACTCAAGGCGGTCTCCATTGTTCATTAATGGAAACCTCGGGTCATTCTGAATCTTTACATTTTGACTGTTTACTGCTCATTGACCTTGTGTTTACTGCTCATTGACCTTGTGCTTACTGCTTATTGACCTTGTGTTTACTACCCATTGACCTTGTGTTTACTGCTCATTGACCTTGTGTTTACTGCTCATTGACCTTGTGTTTACTGCTCATTGACCTTGTGTTTACTGCTCATTGACCTTGTGTTTACTGCTCATCGACCTTGTGTTTACTGCTCATTGACCTTGTGTTTACTGCTCATCGACCTTGTGCTTTATTCTCTCCTCCCCAACCCCCAGCCTATTCTCTCAGCCACCATTTCTTATTTGAAATAATTCAATTTCATAGTTTGTTTAATCTATCTATCTATCTATCTATCTATCTATCTATCTATCTATCTATCTATCTATCTATCTATCTATCTATCTATCTATCTATCTATCTATCTATCTATCTATCTATCTATCTATCTATCTATCTATCTATCTATCTATCTATCCAATTAACTTTATATGTGTATGTCTGTCTGTCTATCAAAAGTATTGAAAGCAAATAGATCAAATTAGGAAAGTTAAGTTTTAAACAAAGGGGAATAACAATCTATTCTACTTTATTGGTTACTCGGTTATCTTCCCTGACATTTCCCCCGAAAATGTGCATTGCCTTCAATCATTGCATTGACTGTACATGTATTTTCAAATATAAAAATCTAAACCATCAAGGAACAACATGAAGTAAAATTACGAAAATCTCGCTTGTAAGGTAATTCATTCTGCGGCTAGAGTTTTGAAAAGTACTAACCTATATGATTGTAAGGTATCAATTCATACTGAGGCTAGAGTTTTGAAAAGTACTAACCTATATGATTGTAAGGTATCAATTCATACTGCGGCTAGAGTTTTGAAAAGTACTAACCTATATTTACTGACATTGTCACGTGTCCCTTCGTTAGTTTAGGTTCATTAAATCTGTAACTTGCTACCTAATAAAAAAAATTTATCCCGTTCGTTTCTGTACAGTAGATTTTATAAGAACTGCCATCCATTTTTTATTGGCATCTAATGCATTGGCGATGATTTCTCATAAGCCGCCTGTAATGTTTTTATTTTGTCAGGAGACCCTGTGACCTTCATTCTGTAACCCTCCATAACAAGTGTTTCAAATATTCTTTATGATGTGTACAGCTTTCATTGGTCCACTAGTTCAATATTCTTCATGATGTGTACAGCTTTCATTGGTCCACTAGTTCAATATTCTTCATGATGTGTACAGCTTTCATTGGTCCACTAGTTCAATATTCTTCATGATGTGTACAGCTTTCATTGGTCCACTAGTTCAATATTCTTAACGATGTGTACAGCTTTCATTGGTCCACTAGTTCAATATTCTTCATGATGTGTACAGCTTTCATTGGTCCACTAGTTCAATATTCTTCATGATGTGTACAGCTTTCATTGGGTCGCTAGTTCAATATTCTTCATGATGTGTACAGCTTTCATTGGGTCGCTAGTTCAATATTCTGTTTGTACTTAGTTCGGTGAGTTTTGGATTATGTCTGTGTCTATATTAGTTTTTATTACTTTATAATATAATATTTTAAAACGATTGATAACTTATTACAAACATATTGGAAACATGTGATCCTATCTAGATATGTACGTATCAATGTACATCTAGACCCAAATATAACTGTAACAAAGTTTAAAATTTAAAGTTTTTTGTTTTCTATTACTGTTCTGAGACATGCGAGGTAGGCATCACGTGATTCACAGCTAGTCACGTGACTAGATTGAACCAATAAGTGGACAATGAAGTTAAGCGTTACCTGACATGGATTCTAACCCAACCCTCAACATAGTATTTATTACATGACATGGATTCTAACACAACCCTCAACATAGTGTTACATGACATGGATTCTAACACAACCCTCAACATAGCGTTACATGACATGGATTCTAACACAACCCTCAACATAGTGTTACATGACATGGATTCTAACACAACCCTCAACATAGTATTACGGGTAGGACCAGGCATAGCGGCTTGCTCAGACACTTGCCACGGGTCCAACTTGTATAACCAGAGCCATTCTTTTGGGGGTCTTAGGCAGATACTATTACAGTCATTAAGGGTCCAAAGCAGTACCAACAGGGGCCCCAAGGCAGTACCATTAGGGGGCCCTACAGCTACAGGTTTAATATAGTTTAGTTCTGGAATGGGCCCCGTTGTCAGCGGGGGTCTTTATAGTCACAATCTAGTTTCATCTCTGTTAAGGTTGTTACATTGTATTATACCGTAATGCTGTCAGCTGTAGCACTCATACTTCGCTAATCTCACAACAATTATGTAGTACTCATACTTCGCTAATCTCACAACAATTCTGATTATAACCTTTTTTGTCAAATACATGTACTGTACTATTCGGCTCGAGATTATTCTGACTTTATACTATCAGCCCTAGTTAACCATCGGGCCTAGTTAACCATCAGGCCTAGTTAACCATCGGGCCTAGTTAACCATCAGGCCTAGTTAACCATCGGGCCTAGTTAACCATCAGGCCTAGTTAACCATCAGACCTAGTTAACCATCGGGCCTAGTTAACCATCAGGCCTAGTACCATCTGGCCTAGTTAACAGTCGGGCCTAGTTAACCATCAGGCCTAGTTAACCATCGGGCCTAGTTAACCATCAGGCCTAGTTAACCATCGGGCCTAGTTAACCATCAGGCCTAGTTAACCATCAGGCCTAGTTAACCATCAGGCCTAGTTAACCATCAGGCCTAGTTAACCATCGGGCCTAGTAAACCATCGGGCCTAGTAACCATCAGGCCTAGTTAACCATCGGGCCTAGTTAACCATCGGGCCTAGTAACCATCAGGCCTAGTTAACCATCGGGCCTAGTTAACCATCGGGCCTAGTTAACCATCGGGCCTAGTTAAAAAAAAAAATGGTTGGGAAGACAAAAAAAAACACTCCTTCCTTTCCGGTTTTTTTGTGTTATCTATCCGGCACGTTCATCTTTTAACATAAGGCCGGATAGTCAAAAGTCTGCTGTAAATAATTTTAATTCCACCCCCTCCTCCCACCTCTTGCGTCATTTTTTTGTCAGTATTATCCGATATGTCGTGTCCATCAATATACTCTGGTTTATAGTTTTGCACTAACCTTTACCCCCTCCCCAACCACACACATCTGTCTGAACCGATAAATGCTGCCAACTCAGCAATGAAGGGAAAGCGCTAGAAAGCCAAAACCGTTACATGAAAGGTTAACGAAGTAAAAGAGAGAGGACACGGATAGATCCTTTTAAATAAATAAAGCAGGTGTCTGTTCGAACAATTCTTTTTTTATTACGAGAATGTCCTGCACCGTGCACTGTACCGAGTGACCCCACCAAACATCTTTTCTTGGCGCCGCCATTCAGTCAACACCTCCTGCATCAACCGTCGCAGCCTCCCCTCTCTCTCTCTCTTTCTCTCTCTCTCGCCAACAGACTCGGTGACTCGGTGCAAACTTCGTGGTTCGGAATCACGAGTGATGAATCAGGAAATGGCTGCCCAGATGTATAGACTGATTTAATGGCGTTATTTAGGTCTCCTCATATGGATCAATTGATCTTATTTAATATAGTTGTCTGTTACACTCTTACATTTGCTCTATGGCAAGGGAAGTAATAAATTGACATTTGACAACAAAGGTTGAATTACACCAAATCTTACATTAGGTTTGTCTACTAAATGTAAGATTTAAATGTGGAAGGTAAGGGGGTGGAAGGCAAAGATTAAACGCTAAATGTAAATTATGTAACCCATGTAATTTTAAATGTTTTTGTATTCTTCTATGTTATACTTTTGTATATTTTCTTTATAGTCAAAACGTTGGTATCCGTCTGTATTTTGTCCAAATATAATTGGCTCAACTGAATACATGAGTTATCTTTCTCGTGAATCATCAAATTTAATTTTAATATCTAAATGACAAAGTCAAATAAACCATATCTATTATTTGATAGCATTGTATTATAGCTCAACTAAATAAATTATTCTGGAAACATCCACATTGGTAGCCCTGCCTGGCTTTTGCCAGTCACGTGATTACATAGCCGCCCCCACATTCCCCCCTTCACAGAGACACAGATCCCCCCCCCCAATCACAAAACCGATCGGATTACAGACAGCCCTCAACGACCCCTCCTCCCCCCAAGCACACCCCCCAAGCACACCCAGCCAGCCAATAAAAAGTACAAAATACTTAAACTTGTTCATACCCCATAAAAACAATCTGTATATTTGTTGAACTAATACGAAGAAAATAAAGGTGGGGAGGGAGAAAAAAAAATTCAGTTTCACCGAGTACAAGAAAGAAATTATCTTGGTGCACCTTTCGAACGCTAACACCGCCTGGATGTGCTAATCGACGTCGCCAGCAGAAATGACAGTGAGAATTTTTTTAAGATCTACAATACAGAGATCGGAAGGTGGGGTATTGGGTGCAGTCTATGATGGTGGTATTAGTACGTAACGATGATTGGTGGTATTAGTACGTAACGATGACTGGTGGTATTAGTACGTAACGATAACTGGTGGTATTAGTACGTAACGATGATTGGTGGTATTAGTACGTAACGATAACTGGTGGTATTAGTACGTAACGATGACTGGTGGTATTAGTACGTAACGATAACTGGTGGTATTAGTACGTAACGATAACTGGTGGTATTAGTACGTAACGATGACTGGTGGTATTAGTACGTAACGATGACTGGTGGTATTAGACTATTAGTACGTAACGTATCTATCTGTCTAGCTAGCTAGTACAAGGGCATCATACATTCATAATTTTCGGAGTACATTTTTTTACTAATGCAATTTTCTTTTTTCTTTTCAATAAGTAATTCTTATTATAGTTTCCTAGCTAATTATTCAATTCTCTAATATTATTTCTGTTACTTCTAGTTTTTAAGAGATGATTTATGAGAAATAATTTTATTATTATCGTCATCGCAATAACTAAGTTTTATAATATCATTTACATATTTCTCAGATCTATTTGAAACGTATTACTTTCGTTATATGGTGTGTTACCATAGACAGAGAGCAACGGGAACGCTGATGGACAGAGGATATTGCAATAGAGAAGCACACAAAGAGTGACGTATAGAAGCACACAAAGAGTGACGTATAGAAGCACACAAAGAGTGACGTATAGAAGCACACAAAGAGTGACGTATAGAAGCACACAAAGACTGACATAGAGAAGCACACAAAGAGTGGCGTATAGAGGGCATTACACACACACACACTTAAAAGTTAAAGAGCTCTAGACGTTCTGACAGTAATCCCGGGTCAAAGGTGAGTTCAAAGTTTATGATAACAGAATAACCCCCACCGCCAACTGGATTGACTTGTTTATGAGCGAGACATGGGGCCAGGGGGAAGATAAATCTTGTTTCCTTGTTGTGCGTGTGAGGTCAAACATGGGTTGCGTACTAGGTGTAAAGAAGAAAATACTTGTTTCTATTAGCATATCAATCGTAACGGCAGACACTGGTGAGAGTGATGGCCGCTGGTTAGGAGGGAGGGCGTGGGGGTAAGGATGAGTTTAGGAGGGTCAAATAGGGAAAGCAAAACAGAAGAGGTTGACGGAGAGCACTGAAGAGCACATGCGGACCCATATAACCCCGAGCAAGGCTTGTTTGATATATGGAGATACCCCGTATGTTAGGGTCAGGCGTCCCTAACAACCAGTGGGAACTGCCAACTCTCGACCGAAAGAAAAAAAAAATAGAGATGGAAAAAGAGAGAGAGAGAGAGAGAGAGAGAGAGAGAGAGAGAGAGAGGGGAGAGAGAGAGAGAGAGAAAGAGAGAGAGAGAGAGAGAAAGACCGAGAGAGAGAGAGAGAGAAAAGACCGAGAGAGAGAGAAACAAGATTAATTTATGTAAATAGCATTGGGAGTGTAGTTCAACAGGTTAAAAATATTTAGGTTCTGCCACATGTATAGCTAAAATAAAAACTGAGAAAATAGTTTTGAAACACATTTTTATCTTCTTTCGAGAAGATTTATAATGAAGTCTATTTATAAATAAAGTTGAAAAGTTAATGTGGAGGGTGGGGAGTGATTAATGGAACAGCACATTTAAGTGCAGTGCACTTTTGTTTTCACAGAATATTAGCGCCCAAACGTCTAGCCAGGGCCGTACCTTTGGGGACCTTAGACAAAAGCGCCCTTCATAGACACTACTTGCATCAAATTTAATTGAAGTTTTACAGATTTTGATGACCGATTCTTTTCTCCATCTTCAATCAGATTCCAATATATAGAACAGGCTGTATCCAGTGCTCGAAAAATAAGGGGGGAGGGTAGATTATATACAAATCAACCGGATCATAAATCTGATTCCTAATACCGTTAAATAGGCCTATCACTAATATATATATATATATATATATATATATATATTACTTGATAGATAGATAGATAACACGCTTGTAAACTGATATATATAGTTAACCAGATAGATAGATAGATAGATAGATAGATAGATAGATAGATAGATAGATAACACGCTTGTAAACTGATATCTATATAGTTAACCAGATAGATAGATAGATAGATAGATAGATAGATAGATAGATAGATAGATAGATAGATAGATAGATAGATAGATAGATAGATAGATAGATAGATAGATAGATAGATAGATAGATAGATAGATAGATAGATAGATAACACGCTTGTAAACTGTTACTTTTGTTTTTCTTTATTCAATTCCTTAAAATAATAAAAAAAAATAATGTAATATATTATACCTAGAATCACGCCAGACATACGTTTTTTTTTGATACCATGAGCTCAACTTAACGGCTGACATATACTGAGATGACCCTTCACTGCCGACAACAGAGAACGGGTCAACACGGACTATATCGAATACGATCTGAAATCTGAACTTGTGTGCTTTTCCCGAAACGGATCGAGGAATTTAATTAGTATCGAAAATAAAAAAAATGTTAACAGAAAAAACAACATCGCTGCAATAGCGCGGCATCGATACCTCGATATTCGCCTGAGAAGTTTAAGTGCAAGTACATACAAGTTTAACTCAAGGACTTTCTGGAATGTTTCTTTATGGCTTCATTTTTGTTGTTTTTTCCAAATAAGCTTTTTAGTTATCTTCCAGTCTGGCTGCAGTATTAAAAAAAAAAACATTTCAGTGCATTTTTAGACTAGACTTCTCTAAATATATGCCTGGTAAACTAGACTTCTCTAAATATATACCTGGTAGACTAGACTTCTCTAAATATATGCCTGGTAGACTAGACTTCTCTAAATATATGCCTGGTAGACTAGACTTCTCTAAATATATGCCTGGTAGACTAGACTTCTCTAAATATATGCCTGGTAGACTAGACTTCTCTAAATATATGCTTGGTAGACTAGACTTCTCTAAATATATGCCTGGTAGACTAGACTTCTCTAAATATATGCCTGGTAGATAATTAGAGCCATGGGGAAGGCAGCAACGTTTTTTTTTTTACTTTTAGTATACTTCTGGACCAGAGCAATCAGTAAGAGTGTGTTCAATTGTATTGATGTCAACCCTCACATGAATAACACCTGGGTTCACTTGGGGACGGATAGTCGTGGGACTGTCGACCACTAAATCAACGGCCATTGTTCTTCACTGCCGGCTTCATCACAAAAACTGCTACGTCACAAAGTCACTACTTTCAGCACACCTGTCTATGGCATTCCCTGTCCATAGTGTACCACCGGGGGGGGGAGAGGATTATTACATTACATGTATGTACATATTTTAGTGAATATGTGTCATAACACATGTGAGAAGTGTATTAACACATGTAAGGAGTGTCAAAGTGCATGCGAGAAGTGTATTAGCACATGTGGGAAGTGTCATAACACATGTGAGATGTGTATTAGCACATGTAAGAAGTGTATTAGCACATGTGGGAAGTGTCATAACACATGTGAGATGTGTCATAGCACATATGAGAAGTGTATTAGCACATGTGGGAAGTGTCAAAGCACATATGAGAAGTGTATTAGCATATGTGAGAAGTGTATTAGCATATGTGAGAGGTGCATTAGCACATGTGAGAAGTGTATTAGCATATGTGAGAAGTGTATTAGCATATGTGAGAAGTGTATTAGCATATGTGAGAAGTGCATTAGCACTTGTGAGAAGTGTATTAGCATATGTGAGAAGTGTATTAGCATATGTGATAAGTGTATTAGCATATGTGAGAAGTGTATTAGCACATGTGAGAAGTGTATTAGCATATGTGAGAAGTGTATTAGCACATGTGAGAAGTGTATTAACACATGTGAAAAGTGTATTAGCATATGTGAGAAGTGTATTAGCATATGTGAGAAGTGCATTAGCACATCTGAGAGGTGCATTAGCATATGTGATAAGTGAATTAGCTCATGTGAGAAGTGTATTAGCATATGTGAGAAGTGTATTAGCATATGAGAAGTGCATTAGCATATGTGAGAAGTGTATTAGCACATGTGAGAAGTGTATTAGCATATGTGAGAAGTGTATTAGTACATGTGAGAAGTGTATTAGCACATGTGAAAAGTGTATTAGCATATGTGAGAAGTGTATTAGCATATGTAGAAGTGAATTAGCACATCTGAGAGGTGCATTAGCATATGTGATAAGTGTATTAGCACATGTGAGAAGTGTATTAGCATATGTGAAGTGTATTAGCATATGTGAGAAGTGCATTAGCATATGTGAGAAGTGTATTAGCATATGTGAGAAGTGTATTAGCATATATGAGAAGTGTATTAGCATATGTGAGAAGTGTATTAGCATATGTGAGAGGTGCATTAGCACATGTGAGAAGTGTATTAGCATATGTGAGAAGTGTATTAGCATATGTGATAAGTGTATTAGCATATGTGAGAAGTGCATTAGCACATCTGAGAGGTGCATTAGCATATGTGATAAGTGTATTAGCACATGTGAGAAGTGTATTAGCATATGTGAGAAGTGTATTAGCATATGTGAGAAGTGCATTAGCATATGTGAGAAGTGTATTAGCACATGTGAGAGTGTCAAAGCACATATGAGAAGTGTATTAGCATATGTGAGAAGTGTATTAGCATATGTGAGAGGTGCATTAGCACATGTGAGAAGTGTATTAGCATATGTGAGAAGTGTATTAGCATATGTGATAAGTGTATTAGCATATGTGAGAAGTGTATTAGCATATGTGAGAAGTGCATTAGTACATGTGAGAAGTGTATTATCATATGTGAGAAGTGTATTAGCATATGTGATAGGTGCATTAGCACATGTGAGAAGTGTATTAGCATATGTGAGAAGTGTATTAGCATATGTGAGAAGTGCATTAGCACATCTGAGAGGTGCATTAGCATATGTGATAAGTGTATTAGCACATGTGAGAAGTGTATTAGCACATGGGAGAAGTGTATTAGCGCATGTGAGAAGTGTATTAGCACATGGGAGAAGTGTATTAGTACATGTGAGAAGTGTCATAGAGTGTGCATTAAAAAACAACCTTTCTGTACTTATTAAATCTAAACTCTTGCGAAAGCGCAGCTGTAGCTATGCACATGCGAAATGAAAAATCAAAATCCAGTCAAAAGACGGGAATAACTTGATATGCTTGTGCTTTGTACCATTTGTATCTAACTTGTCTTTTTTATGTAAAATTTATCGCAGTGAATACACTTTTAATACAGGCTAGCAATGTTTTTAGTGATTAGTCACCCTCCATTAAGTTAAGCTATCACCCTTAATATAGTAGAGACTATCATCCTTTCTAAATAGCGTCATTTTCGCTCTATGCTACAATTATCGTATTTATATATATACATAAATGTCGTGTATATATATATATATATATAGTAGGCATCCGTCCATCTCGGAAGATGATGGTAGCGCTCTAGGTTAGTCATCAGTCGTATTTTTGAGGGCAGGATTAGGGAATGGCTCAGCAGACTGATCCAGGATCGACAGACTCTACCGCAGTGACCACAGTTGAAGCTGGATGTAGGGTTGTGGGCCTGTTTCTGCTGTGTAATCTTCCTTTTTTGTCTTTTTATTTCCAGCTGTTGGTTGCGTAGTTGTTCAGCATTAAGGATGCCTTTATGAACGACCTGTCGCCACCTGCTCCGGTCGACGGCGAGCTGTTCCCAATTGTCAAGGCTGATGTCAATTTGAGGTCGCGTTTGCAAACATCCTTGAATCGCAGTTGCGGGTGACTAACGGGGCGATGCCCAGTGGCAAGCTCGCCATATAGGATGTCCTTTGGGCTGATCGAGAGGGGCGTCAGCCACATAACCAGTGACATGGTGACCCCTCCGTTACCCTCCCTGACCCTCAGTGACCCACCGTTGGAGAGTCTTTTGTTATCTAGTCAAGTACTACACCGATGTTTTAGACATAAAATAATGCACCAATGTAATTGAAATACAAGTGGTATCATTCCACAAATGTAATAGAAACAAAAGTAGAGTACTGTAGCGATGTGCTTGTAATTACAGGTCAAGTACAGTCAACTATGTACAGATCTACACACAAGTAAAGTACTGTAGCGATGTAGTTGTAATTACAGGTCAAGTACAGTCAACTATGTACAGATCTACACACAAGTACAGTACTGTAGCGATGTAGTTGTAATTACAGGTCAAGTACAGTCAACTATGTACAGATCTACACACAAGTACAGTACTGTAGCGATGTAGTTGTATTTACAGGTCAAGTACAGTCAACTATGTACAGATCTACACACAAGTACAGTACTGTAGCGATGTAGTTGTAATTACAGGTCAAGTACAGTCAACTATGTACAGATCTACACACAAGTACAGTACTGTAGCGATGTAGTTGTAATTACAGGTCAAGTACAGTCAACTATCTACAGATCGACCAGGAATGTTTTTCTTCGTGAGTATCGTTGTAAGTTAATAATTCAAGTATCGGAGTAAGTTAATAATTCAAGTATCGAATCTTCTTTTGGGAGTCGGTCAAGAGTTAATCGAACTCGTCCACACCGACACTGAACCCGCCATTGAACTCACTTGACGTCTGCTAAAGCAGGGGGAGGGGGAGGAGAGATAGAGAAGGTGCCGGTATTCGTTGACGTGTCCGCCTAGCACCCGGTGTCACACGGGAGGGGGGTATGTCGACTAAAGGTGGGGAACCGAGGATAATAATAATAAACAAATCAGGATTAATATTTTGATTGGTGTCAGGTGATGGAAGGGAGGGGGGGGTCATCATAAGGAGTACAAATTGTATGATCGATGAATTCTCTACGATGGCCCTCTCCATGTAGCACCTTGTTTCCCCCACTTCCAATGGAATCGTCTTCAATCACCCAAAAATAACAACAGAAAAAACACATGAGGTTTCACCCATTGGGAGATAGGCGGGGTGAAAGGGTTCAAAGGGCGATGGATGGTGTCGCGGAGGGGGAGCGCCAGGGAGGGGGTCGGGGTCGTAATAGATCGGAGGGTACATCAAACTTTAAATAAACGTCACACAAACACAAGACTGAGAGAGAGGGAAGGGGACCGTCCGGTGCGTTTGCAAGGACACAAGGGTGCAGGAATCAAGTGAGTTTAGAGTGCGTTCTTTGTTTCCAATGTGGGTGATTCTCTCTCTCTCTCCCCCTCTCTCTCTTTCCACCTCTCTCTCTCTCTCTCTCTGTCCACCCTCTCTCTCTCTCTCTCAGTCCACCCCTCTCTCTCTCTCTCTCTCTGTCCACCCCCCCCTCTCTCTCTCTCTGTCCACCCCCCTCTCTCTCTCTCTGTCCACCCCCTCTCTCTCTCTCTGTCCACCCCCTCTCTCTCTCTCTCTCTCTGTCCACCCCCTCTCTCTCTCTGTCCACCCCCCTCTCTCTCTCTGTCCACCCCCTCTCTCTCTCTCTCTATCCACCCCCCTCTCTCTCTGTCCACCCCCTCTCTCTCTGTCCACCCCTCTCTCTCTGTCCAACCCCTCTCTCTCTCTGTCCACCCCCTCTCTCTCTCTCTGTCCACCCCTCTCTCTCTCTCTCTGTCCACCCCTCTCTCTCTGTCCACCCCCTCTCTCTCTGTCCACCCCCTCTCTCTCTGTCCACACCCCCTCTCTCTGTCCACCCCCTCTCTCTCTGTCCACCCCCTCTCTCTCTGTCCACCCCCTCTCTCTGTCCACCCCCTCTCTCTCTTCTTGTCTTACCTCTCTCTCTGTCCACCCCCTCTCTCTCTGTCCACCCCCCCTCTCTCTCTGTCCACCCCTCTCTCTCTGTCCACCCCCTCTCTCTCTCTCTCTGTCCACCCCTCTCTCTCTGTCCACCCTCTCTCTCTCTGTCCACCCCCTCTCTCTCTCTGTCCACCCCACCCTCTCTCTCTCTGTCTGTCCACCCCCTCTCTCTCTGTCCACCCCCTCTCTCTCTCTGTCCACCCTCTCTCTCTGTCCACCCCCTCTCTCTCTGTCCATCCCTCTCTCTGTCCACCCCCTCTCTCTCTCTCTGTCCACCCCCTCTCTCTCTGTCTGTCCACCCCCCTCTCTCTCTCTCTGTCCACCCCCTCTCTCTCTGTCCACCCCCTCTCTCTCTCTGTCCACCCCTCTCTCTGTCCACTGCCCTCTCTCTCTGTCCACCCCTCTCTCTGTCCACCCCCTCTCTGTCTGTCACCCCCTCTCTCTCTGTCCACCCCCTCTCTCTGTCCACCCCCTCTCTCTCTGTCCACCCCCTCTCTCTCTGTCCACCCCTCTCTCTGTCCACCCCTCTCTCTCTGTCCACCCATGGGATTTACTGTCAGCCCTCCTTTCACGAGCTTCATCCGTTACCCACTCGTTGAAACAGATGCATGTAGCTATATTGTATGTGGAGTTGATGCTTAGACAGCGATATAATGTTGTAATCTGAAGCAATGGGTTTATCCCGACACAAAGATTCTAGTGTGTGTGTGTGTAACCTGCACTGTTAGTGGTCAAATGTGATCGTAAACTGAAGTGTTCCTAGGCCAAAGTGTTGGTAAACCGAGGTTTCGCAATGTTTCTATTTTTTATTTACTTTTTATATTCACTTTTGTCAACTAAAAATTACCTCACCAGACACACATATGCTCGCTTGCCTGAGCAGTGCTTGGTCAAATTAATATTTTTTTTAAAAATTCAACTCATAATAAAATAGAAGAATGCCCTACTTTTGGTTATTTGGATAGAGATTTTTAACCCTGAAACAGATAGATCACATCTTGTGATACACAACTGAAAAAACACATTTAAGAAGAAATAAAAAGTTTATATTGTAGAAAATCAAAATAATTAAAACATTTTAATAAAAATTATCACCCATTTAAGTGTACTTTGAAGATTTAAAACTATTTGTATAATATATATAACATTTTTTTCTTGTAGTCACAAACCGAATGTTGAATCACATACAATAAAATTGTAATTTATTCTTTATTTGAAATTGACACATAATAGTATTTACATTACTTAGTATAACTGTATATTATTCTGTTCACTAAAAGTTTTAAAAACAGAATGGTTCTTGATTTTTTAGTTAGATATTTTGTACAATAAATATCGAGAACTCGTTTATTCTAACTTGTTAAATTCGAATAAGAAATGTGCACAGAAATTAAACCAATTACAGAAGACACTTTTCCTAATTTCAATTAGGTGATAATTGCGATGATGAATGCCAGATTTATTACCCTTGTCCAAGGAATATTTTGTGAAGTCTGTTTTTTATTGAATAAAAAGGTATTTAGGGGATTTAGTATGTACACTTTTTTCTAAATTTTCCAAATATGCTGAAAGATTTTTTTTGAAAGGAATGAGTACACAATGGAGTGGATTAGGCCCAATTTAACTGAAATGAGTACACAATGTTGTGGATTAGGCCCAATTTAACTGAAATGAGTACACAATGGAGTGGATTAGGCCCAATTTTACTGAAATGAATACACAATGGAGTGGATTAGGCCCAATTTAACTGAACTCAAACAAATTGGCATCCATGCAAAAAAAAACTTTTCTCAAAATATGAAATAGTTTTGGAATCTGAATTCCCAGCTGATCTGTGTAAGAATCTGTCATTACATTTCCTGTCATTAGTTAATAGTCATCAGTAGCTGTATTGCAAATATTTACTGGGTTTTGGGTGCAAACTATTCCTATTGTTGATTTTTTTTCATAGCAACTGAGTGTATTCTGTAAAAGTCTCAAAAACAGAATTGAAGATAAGACAATTCAGAGGGAAGTTGTAAGAGGTGCAAATTTAGAAATTTTTTTTCCCTCACAAAAGTGATATACCGGTATGTGATTTCACTAATATCTTCTGGATGCCTTAGTTGTCTGCTTGTACAATTTTGAAAAGTGATCAAGAAGTTAAAGTGAATTACAATAATCTTTCAGGTTCCTCTAGTTTTGACATAATCATTTTTATTTTCAAGTTAATTACAGGTTTTTTAATATGTTTTAAAATTTCATTTATAAACTTTTTTATAACAGGAACAGATTAATTTGGTCTAAAGGGATGAAACTGTCTTTGAACAATAAAAAAGTTTAAACTATGATAAACAGGTATTGAAACAATGTCAGACTAAATAAAATATATACTTGTACCAATAACATTAAAAAAAATAATTTATATGGATAAAAAAATGTAAGTAAAATTATCAGTAAAAAAATGTATCAGACATTAAACAAAATACTCTTAAATAAAATAAAGATTATTAAATTGTCATCACACTTAAATTGCCACTGGAATGTGTGAAAAAAACTATTCTAAATATACTTGTAATGATTTCACATTTTAAAATGAAATCCAGACTTATTAAATACACAAATAATAAATAATGATAACCTATATTTCAGAGTCATTTTGCTTTCCAGCATAATGTATTACTTAAAATATTCATTTCTAATAAAGATATTTTATGAAACTAATAATTTTATTACATCCATACTTTGTTTCACATAATTTAAGTTATTATAAGTCAAATATGTTTATGCATGTTGTCTATGTTAATAACTGTCCTTAGTAATAATGTGATTTTTTGTATTGAACTATGCTCTGTTAAATATTCTGATAAGTACAGTTTTTATAACAGTTTGTATTTTCTGTAATTATTTTTAAAAAGAAAATTTAAAACAATGTCAATGTATGTCAATGAAATATTCCTGAATCTACTGTCTACTGATAAACTACATATATTTTAATTTTGAGAGTTACTAAAATAACTAACAGCCTTAACTAAACTATATGTCTAGAAAAGTAAGGCTAAGTCTTTAGTCACTATTAGTAATCCTAATATAGTAGACTCGAGAAAAGAAATAAAGCGTATTCCAGGTACGAGTCTTTACTCTTGACTAGACTCTAGTCTTGACTGAGTAGCCTAAACTAAAAGTAGACTTTGAAAGAAAAATAGGCTACTTAAAAGTGGGATATTCCTTACCTTTTCGAGGCGATCGAAATGATCACGCAGGAAAACCAGTGGATTGTCTGGTTTATTGACCACAAGTTGTACAATACATTCTTTTAATAGCTGTTGAATATTATGTTTTTGCACATAGGCTTCGCATTCCTTCAGACTTTGTTCTTCGTCCGTGTTTGTCGCCATTTTAGGTTTCTGTGTTCAGTTTCGTTTTTTTCTCCACTATAAAAACATTGGAACTGTAAACCGAAAAACGATTGGTCAAAAGGATAAAAAACGATTATTTCTTAACCAATGAACCTTTCGCTGACAGTGCTCAACCATTCATTCATGGGGTTACCGCTACCATCCAAAGCCTAAAATTAGTACAATGAATATATTGATAGTTTAATAATAGAAAAAGAAAACACTTTGTTGGGCTATATCGTAAAGGGTTTCCCTGAAGTAAAAGATAGGTCTTTATATTTATCGTGAGTTGATGGTATTATGCTATTAATTTCTTTTGAAACTATGGGCATGTAAGTAGTAAAAACATTGATTTAATATTTTAACTTTTATTATTATTATTAAAATACATTTAACATTATAATTACATAACGTTATAATCAATCATTATGTCTATGATAATTATGTGATAGTATGTTTTTTTAACAATAATTTGTTGTTTATTATTCATTTTGAATTTGTTTACACAAGTTTTACACCTAGTTTTTCATTACATTGGAAACTGTCTATGTCAGCTATCAGTGTTTCTCAAAGTGTGGGCCCGGCAGTGGCGTAGCGAGGGGGGCGGGGGGGTACTTATGTCCCCGGGCGCCAAATGGTATATTTTACATAAAATATTATATGGTTTACGAATGGGGGGCACTAAAAAGGTATTAAAAAGGTAAAATGCCCAGGGCGCAAGTTGCCTTGCCCCCCCCTCGCTACGCCTCTGGTGGGCCGCAACCCACCAACAAATTTCGCGACAATATTTTTTATCGACAATCAGTATATTATTTATATACATATTTCAACTATATATGTGATAAAACGTAACGGTTATATATATATATTTATATATATATATATATATATATATATATATATATATATATATAAGACTTATAAGACGCATTTGTTGTCTGTCTGTCTGTTCCCTTATAACTCAAGATCCAGACAAACAAATAACGTGAAATTTGTTACACATACACATAATTACATGGGGAAGGTTATAGGACAGGTTTCGTTTCATCTCGATGGGTAGTTTAATTGGGAGAGAGAAAGGGAGGGAAGGAAAGAGAAAGGAAGGGAGGGAGAGAGGGGGTAGGGAGGGAGAGAGGTGGTAGGGAGGGAGAGAGGGGAGGGAGGGAGAGAGAGAGGGTGGGAGAGAGGGTGGGTGAGAGGGAGGGAGAGAGATAAAGAGTGAGGGGGGCAGGGAGGGAGAGAGGGAATGAGGGAGGGAGGAAGAGGGAGAGAGGTGGAGAGGGGAGGGAGGGAGAAAGAAGGGAGGGAGAGAGGGGGTTAGGGAGGGAGAGAGGAGAGGGAAGGAGAGAGGGGGAGAGAGGATGGGAGAAATGGGAGGAAGAGATAAAGAGAGAGAGAGGGGGCAGGGAGGGAGAGAGGGAAGGAGGAAGGGGGAGAGAGGGACGGAGGGGGATGGACAGGGGGAGAGAAGGAAGGGGAGAGAGGAGATGGGAGAGGGAGGGTGGGAGGGAGAGAAATGGGAGAGAGAGGGAGGCAGAGGGAGGGAGAAGGAGGGAGGGAGAAAGGGAGGGAGGGAAAGGGGAAGGAGAGGGAGGGAGGGAGAGAGAGGAAGGGAGAGAGGGGGTAGGGAGAAAACAGAAGGTAAACAGAAAACCTTATTTTAAACCCGGGCAAAGCCGGGTACTTGCAACTAGTATATATATATATATATATATATATATATATATATATATATATATATATATATATATATATATATATATATATATATATATATATATATATATATATATCTTTGCGTGAAACTAAATTTGTTGTCGCAGTGGGTCGCGAAATATGAAAGTTTGAGAACCAATATGATAACTTTGATTAATTGGTTAGTCCAATCCTCAATGTTCCCTCTAATATTTCTTATAATATGTTGTGAAAGAAACATGTGTGCTCTCTGTTACAATGTTGGTGTGAGCGATCAGAGAGTTTTGTGTAGGCTACGCAAATACGCACAGTTTGACGTAGTGCCTCGAAGTTAACAGATTCCTCAGTCTCAAAAATGGTGGCACTATGTACATGTTATTACAACACTGCCGCGGTGGATGGTTTAAAGAGTTCAAAATAGTATCAAGAGATTGTGTCAGGGCCGGATTAAAATTACATCAGGCCAAAGGTTGTAACCAAAAAGGGCTTAATTTTGCACACAAAAAAGTGACAATTATTTTTCAGGGCATAGCCTTTTTAGCCTAATCGTTAATGCAACCCTGCTCACAGTATAGTTACAGTATGGGGCATCTTAGCATAACTGATATTTCACCTGGGTTTATAACTTTTTGTGTCTTGGGGGAAAGGGAGGGAACATAACAAATTTTAATTCCCCCAAGGCACCCTCCCGATCGATTATTCGCTCAAATTTTTAAGGGTAAGAACAACGCAGAAAATCTATATAAAACAGGTCCTGGTGAAAGTCCCCAAGTCCACCCAGCTTTAAATGGGTACCTGACGTCAGGCCCGTAGCCAGAGGGGGCTGAGCCCCTCGTGCATGACCTGAGCCCCCCCCCCGTGCATGATTTGAGTTTTTTGACAAAATTTTAATAAAAACGGCTATAAAACATCAATCATTTTGTTTAATAAATCAATAATAATAAAAACTTAAAAGTTTATATTTTGGCAATCATTCAGGCTATTTATATATACTTACATATATAGCTTATCTAATTTTTGGGCATAAAAGATTGAATCTTATTGAAGTTCACTTCTGGGTATTTTGGGCAGCATTGGCATTTGGTGCAGTTTCTCAACCCTCACACGAATGCTCACCCCATATCGCAGATCAATTTTACAAAAGCGTCTAAGCAATATTTTCCTGCTTGCATTTGAAAAGATTTAACAGACAATCTGAATGCTGAAGCATTTTTAAGTAAATTCAGTGCTAAACCCAGGCCCGTAGCCAGGTCAAAGTAAGCAGGGAGGCACCAATACTCAGCAAGGGGGCACTTTTACTTTTTCTTTATTTTTCCCTCTTTTTCTTCTTTTTTAAGTGGGGGGGCACGGCCCCCAGTGCCCCCTTTGACTACGGGGCTGGCTAAACCACGAAGTTTGCAAATTTGAAACGTATAATAATATAAGTTAGCAACAAGTGCTGACGAGTGGGGGGGGGCAATGCCCAGGGGCCCGGCGAGTTTTAGGGACCCGGACTGAGCTAACCAATCAACTTTTTAAAATATTAATATCAGCCCAGGGGCCCGAAATTTCTTTTTTATATATTGATATCTTCTTAGGACAACTAGCAACTTAAATAAGTTAATAAAATAACATTGGCTTCTGACTTCATTTTTATACATATGTATAATAAAATAATAAAGTACAAACTTCGTGATTTCTGTAGTGTTGTTTTTGTTGACGAAAACTAAAACTAAAACCTTCGTTGACGAAAATGTTGACTTTTCGTCAACGAGAACTAAAACTAAAATTAGAAGTAAGACTAAAACTAGACGAAAACTAAAATTATTACAGAAAAAACGAAATAAAAACTGAAACTAAAATATGACCTGGGACTAAAACAACACTAGATTTCTGAGTAATGTTTTTTAATTTGCAAATTTACTTTTTAGCAGAATTAATTTTATTTTAAATTGAATAATTGCGACTGTTTTTGTTGATATATCTGTTCTTTGTTTTCAATATTTTATAAGCTAAGCTTTATTCATGAATCTTTGTCGTTTTTCCCGGGTTGTACGTTAAACAAACAGTATAATAATATAAATCAGGTATCTATTATGTAACAATTGTGTAGCAGAACTATTGGTCAATATATTTATAACAGGAATCAGAAATTGCTCAGCCTCAATAAATTTTTATCATTAAAACTCTTTACTATTTAAATTTTCGCAGTGGCTTCGAATACGACCGGGTGCGTTTCGTATTTTTTTTTCCGAGACACGACCAGCAAACTTTGATGACGTCAGTAAACAGATAGAACTCTTACGATTTAAAGTTATTTTCTTTACGCGGGAACGAGTAATTTTGTCTACTTAAACATTAAAATTGCTACTGTCCTCCTGGCACAGTGGTGAATCCGTTTGGTCTGTGACTCATTTTTATGCTGACTATATCCAGGTTCGATTCCTCTCAGAAACAGAACTTTTTTTATTGTGTTTTTTTTCAGAATGTATCCTTTTAGTTGTTTTAATGAAAATTAACTAACTAGATATCTTTGACATTTTTTTTTAAATTGAAATAATTTATATTTTAGGATGTTGTAAAAAAAAGAAACAACAACTAATTAGGTTTTTTTTAACTATTTCATAACTTAAAAAAAAATATTTTGAAAATATGTATCAAAGCTGAACACAGAGGTGTAACAATTTTAAGGGAGGGGGGGTCCAAAATCGAAAGTCCCGCCGGGCTCCAGCTTGAGGGAGACCCCAAAATTATTTTTTACATTAAATATTAAGTACATAATCTCATGTCATGGTATCGAATGTCAAAATGCAAGGCCCCCAAATCCTAGGTTCGGCAATGGCTTTACAATAGTTTATCCTCCTGCAAAGGCTTTGCAGTGTATAGATAGTCCTAAGGCTAAATATTACATAACTTTTCCTTACCATCATTTTTGCGTCACACTTTAAAAAATTCAGAGACGCCTACATATTTCAAATTTACTAAATAAAGCTTTCCTCTAACCAAAGCGAATTTCGCGTATCTAGGTAGCTCGCGAAATTCGCCCCTCTTTCGCGGCAATGTATTTACATGGAGATGCTCAAACCGCGTAGAATTTCCGCGGCGGTGCAGAGAAATTTCGCGGCATCGCTTCTTGCAGAGTTTTTTCGCGTTTCGCGAGTGTAAACAATCCAAAATGGCTGCCTAGAAACATCGACTCAAATGAAAATCAAGGTTAAAATTGATATAAATGTCTTAAAATTAACAAATAAGACTTAGATTTATATATAGCAACTTGAATTATGTCAGATTATACCAAAAAGTAAGTGTTTTTTTTCACTTTTTACTTGTAAAATACCATAACTGTAGAAAATATATCATAAGAAGAAAATGTCTGCCGACGTCTTCAAATAAACAAAAAGAAAATTAAAAAAATCCTTATATCCGGTCGGCTGACGCCTACGTTCGCTTCGCTTAGGTGTATCGAGGGTTTTTCGCGCTTTGAAAAATCTCACGTGAGAAATAGCGCAGCGTTTCGCTTCGCTTTGGTTAGAGGAAAGCTTAATAAGATTAAGAAACGAAAATAGAGGGGATGGGGAAGCATTTATATCCGAGAATCGAACCAAATACTGACGGAGACGAATTAACGAGTGTTAGCTTTCTGGGGGGGGGGGGGGGGGGGTACGATAGATACTAATTTAGCGCATAATTTTTTGTTTTATTCGTCCGACTTTATTAGGCTTGGGCAGACCCGAAAACTCTTAGTCTTAGACATATATCCTGACAACTAAAATATACAATTCAAAGCCGTATTTATTTTAAAAAAAATATTATAAAAATATCTCCGATTATTAACAGCAAATGACGTCATCAAAGTCTGCAGTAAATACGACTTCTCATTCATTCTGTTTACTGACGTCATCAAAGTTTGCTGGTCGTGTCTCGGAAAAAAAATACGAAACACACCCGGTCGTATTCGAAGCCACTGCCTTAAATTTTCTTAATAAAACTGCAACATGCCATGCATTATTGAAACGTAAAATTTTATATTTCTAATTAATAGCTAAACAATCGGTACTAAAATGCACCATTCCAGATATGGAACTGCAAAAAATTTCTTGGGGAGGGGACTCACTGAGATCCCCTCCCCAAACCCCTCCTCTCCGTTCGCAAGCTTTCGGCGCTTCGCGCCTACATTTACGCCCCCCCCCCGAACATTTCTTTTACCCCACCAGGGGCGGATTTAGGGGGAGGGGCCAGGGGGCCCATGCCCCCCCGTTATCGCAAGTTTAGGTAATACATCATTAAATTATCGAAATAATTTTTGTTCTAAGACCAATTTTCAACATTGAAAACAGTTTTGCCCCCCCCCCCCCCGTCAAAGTTGTCTAGATCCGCCCCGATCATTTCTTCGGCACCCCCTCCCCAATCCAATATATTATATATATATAAAATAACGCCCTTGTAAATTTTTTTAGCCATTACAATTTTGAAAAAAAAATTCAATTTTGAAATGGCCCAACAAGTTTATCAGTCCGATATTTCTGTCGGCAGAGCGCTTATTCAGCAATCTTAAACTGATTCAATATGTTTAAAGATGTGAAATGTCATAACCGTTTATTATTGAATTAGCAAGGTTGATATGATCCAGCGAAACCATTCATTTTGATAACCCTGGACAGCACATTTCTTAAATTATTTTATAACTAGTTTTACCGTTGTACCCTGCAAAACCTTTATAATCCCTTATGTTTGATCAGTAGGCTAGGTTATTTTTAGTTTCGGACAGATCCAATTTTTTCATGATTTTTATCACTATTGTCTATGTTTGACGATTTTAAACCGGTTTCGGACAGATCCAGTTTGTTCATGATTTTTATTACTATTGTCTACGTTTGATGAATTTAAAATGGAATACTGTTGTATTAATTATTTACTTTCGATTTAACACAGAACCCACACCGCTATTATTTATATAGATTGCCTATTCTAAATCTTAACTATATAATATTATTTTGTTGGAAAGATACAGACTATCCGACCTAATGTTGAACATTCCCGATACTGCTAAAGGTCGTATATATGTAAATAAGAATTAACTGCCTTACTTATAGTAATAAAATAAACCATTTTTATTACAGTGATTATATTCAAGTTTTTTGTGTACTGAAAAGTACGGGCATATCTAACAGCACTACAGTTATGACACTTTGAAGTTTATAAGCGACCTTCAGGGTATGCAAAATACTTGAATGAAATCATGGCAAGGGCCAGTCGCGTCACTATGGTTGGTGTCACCCAGTGCGAAAAATTCATGGTGTCACCCGGCACCCCCCTCCCCCATCAAGACTTCCACTATAATTAGGGGTGTGCCGGATCCGTTTTTTCCAACCGGATCCGGATTATTATTCCGGATTTCGGTACTTTGCAGATACCGGTAAATCTGAGGGGTTGGATGCCTTCTGAACAGAAATGGCTAAATGACATTGGCTGATTGGAAGTTGGAAGTGAAGAACTTTG
Organism: Bulinus truncatus; assembly: GCA_021962125.1. Classification (NCBI taxonomy): domain Eukaryota; kingdom Metazoa; phylum Mollusca; class Gastropoda; family Planorbidae; genus Bulinus; species Bulinus truncatus. The sequence goes on along the minus strand of JAGDYQ010000183.1, from coordinate 1,252,385 downwards.
AAATAAATTAGAAAATAGAAATTATTCAGAAATCACTGAAATCAGAATATAACGCAGATTGATAAATAAGTTATTATCTATAAGTAACTAAACTGGCTGTTAAGTTCTAACTCGCTGCAAAGTCAAAGGAAAACAACTTTACTATTAGTCTATTAATTTCATTACTTTGGCACTTGCCACTTGGCAGTGTAATTTTTAACTATTGTAGTGCACTAATTGTTTTGAATCTGAGTTCATCTCGTCTTGTCATTGTCTCATTGGATGATGGATGGTTATTGCTTATTGTTATTGTTCAAATGTTCATAGTTTATGATGTGTATTGAAATGGATAATTAATTGGAAAAAACAAATAACAAGATTGAATTGAATTGAGATTTGAGAACAATAATTCTGTATTTCTGTACTTTACAACTTTGAAAATTGAAATACAAATTTTAATGAATTCAATTGGCATTTGACAAAGCCATTATTCAAGCCTAAAAAAGTACAAATAAGATGTTGATAACTAACTAATGACTATTAGTTTGTTAACAGTGTTAAGTTACTCCAAGTCCACAGCCAAATATTGTACACATTCCAGTGATGCCACACAATCACAGCTGAGCGCCGCGGGCCGCGGCTACGTCATACCGTCGTTTAAACCAAAGAGCACAGATCATAGCGCAAGCGAGAATCGCCGGAGATGGCTTGGTGACATAGAGATCACCAAAGACCTTTAAATTTATACTAGACCGCTAACGTAATGTTAATTTTTACTCAAAAAATGATACGCATTTTTAAAAATTGAGTGAACGATAATATAAATCAAAATATGAATTAAAATTACGGTAAATTTTTTTAAAGCATATTTGACTTTTATTTCTTTGTTTAAATAGAATTATAATAACCTTTATTATAAAATAGAATTAAAAATTTTAAAAAATGGGAAGGAATTGCTTTTAATGGAAGACGTTACGTTAGGGTTATGGTTAGATTACCAACTCAGTGACTTGTTATATTAATTAGTGTTAGAGAATTAGTGTTTCTTCACGGAAATTTCAAAATGGAAAAATATTTTATACTGTCCAATGTGGCGGGCTGGTGGCCAGGCGCTTGGGCAGTATAGTTGCTTATTATTTCTGTTACAACGTCATTGGTGATTGCGGTTAAGATGACGTCACGAATAATAATTACTCATCCCCGCACTATCATGTATGGGATTGGGCCGATTGGCCACTATTAGCGGTGCTCACTCTAGCCTCTGGTATGTTCAAAACATTAAACAAGCTCAACGCTCGTATCGTGATCGTGTGGAATTCGGGAAAGAGAATTACTTTTATTTCAGATTATGATCCGGTGATCACAAAATCTGGCAAATTCTGAAATCCGGTATTTTCCGGATTCCGGAATCCGGTTATTCCGGATACATGTAAATCCGGTGGAACCGGATTTCACCGGATAGTGCAAAATCCGGCGGAACCGGATTCCGGACCGGATTCCGGCACACCCCTAACTATAATGATACATATTTTGAATTTTTCTGCACTAGACCTGAGAAATATACTAATAATTTAGCGATAAAACGATATTATTTCTGACTATTTCAGAAAGATATATATTATTTTCATTAAAATGAGTTTGAAAACTACGTCTCCAATTTAATGAAACCATGTGACTACATGTGACCTTTTTTTTAAGAACGTTTGCAAAAAAAACAAACTCCGAGCAGCTTTTAACAGTATTCATTTACATAAAATCCAGACGCTAGCATGGTGGAACCCTGTGCTACTGCTCTATATGATGACACCCTGTGCTGCTGCTCTGTATGATGGCACCCTGTGCTACTGCTCTGTATGATGGCACCCTGTGCTACTGCTCTGTATGATGGCACCCTGTGCTACTGCTCTGTATGATGGCACTCAAATCACTCATCAACAGCTAGCTACGGCTCTATGGATAGTGTTATGGCCTTATAATTGTGAACCGAATAGTTAATACTATACAAACAAAACTCATATAACATACTGTTATATAATATTTGAGAGATGGAGATAAGTTCCAGTTTTTGTTAAAGCTCGTTTTTTAGGGTAGGAGACTCGTTGATGTTGTTATATTAGTCAAATTAGATTTTAATCATTACAATTAGGTGGTTATTTAACGTTATATGTGGGAATAAGGGTTGGGGTGGTTTTCCTTTTTTTTTAAATTATAACTTTGTTTGGGGGAGGGGGTGCTATAAATTGACTTAATGTTACTGGGGGGGGGGGGTCTGGAAAGTTTGACACTTGTTGACATGGGGGGAGGTCTAGAAAGTGCTAAAATTTGTTGAAGTAATAATGGACGAACCCTAAAATCGAAATTTCCGAAATCCGCCAGATTTGTGCTCTTGTATATCAGTATTTAGTGGGACGGATGGCCTAGTGGTGTAGATACTCGACTGTCGATCTGAGAGTCCTGGGTTCGATCCTCGGTGAGGCCCATGGAATTTTTCCAGGTGAAATTCAGTACAAAGTCGTCCCACTGACTTAAAGTTGGGGAAGTAAAGGCGGCTGGGCGTTGTGCTAACCACACAACCCCTTCATATGCCGAGGTTATAGAAACAGATGAATTCTACACTTCATCTGCCCCGATGGCCCGCTAGGGTTAAGGGAACTTTACTTACTTACTATATCAGTATTTAGGTGCTACACTATTAAAAAGGAAAATATCACAACTGACAGTATTTTTAAAGTCATTATCAGTGGAGATTTAAAATACCGATGCGCTTTCTGAATGATATATTTTATGTGGTCCTTATGGACCGAAATTCAAGATCTCGCCAATTGTGTGTCAGTTTTGCTGCTGAACATAAATATACATTGCAGTCACTGAGCCCTATCACTGAGCTCATGTATTTAAATATTAAATAGAGCTCAGTGATTGCAGCCCATTTTTTCAACTCATCATGATTTGTATTTTTTAAGTAATCATAATTTATATAAATATTTTGTATTGTAAGTTTTAAGTTTAATCTAAGGTTCTACTTATAATTTGTAAAAAAAAAAAGGTTTCTTAGACTATTTATCTTTCAGATGGATAAAAATTAGATAAAAGTACAACAGTGATTGCCAGGATGTATTTTCAATAAAACAAATGGTTTTATAGCTTATAATGAGATACAGTCAACATTTTAAAAGAGATTTTCCATTTTGTTTTTTTTTTTGTTGTTCTTGTGTTTTTTTTCTCATTACTTATTCAAATAAAACCGTTTACTTGTTGACAAACTAAATACCACATCCCCTCTATTTTTTTTTTAAATTTGGCTTTATTAGCAAATCTGTCTCAAAGATGTAAACCATCATTTCCTTCAGCCGCCATTTTGAAAATTGACAATGAACATACGCGGTGAAGATATTCAATAAAATAGTTAATTCTGGTTAGTAGATTATAAACTTCTGATATTTTACTGTACTGCTTGCATTTATTTTAGTATATTGGCTTTATTCATGAGATACTTGAAATATGTTTATATTAAAGATTGATATGACAATTTAAAATTGAGAAAGTCTCACAAGACAAAGCAAGAGTTTCAAGAGAACCGATATTTAAATTATGGCAGTGGCTACGGTTCGGTCCGACCGAACCCGTATTTTTTTTACTTCGGGTACCAGCCATAGATAATATTGCTCCACACCCTAATCCTGAAAAAAAAAATTATGTATGCCATGTTCCTTATACCCTAATATAATGGTTTTGGCTGGTGCCGGAGCCACTGCGTTTGAAAAAATGTCTATAATTCTAAGTTATGGTGTCATAATTTTTTACCTCTAGCCACAGATAAGGTTCTAAATCTTACCCTAATTACTGTACCCAAAAGTTCATTTTTTACATGTTATCAATGAAACTATTTTTTTTTAAGTATAACATTCTATTTATGTAAAATATTTCATTTTATTGTTAGTAATATGGCAGCTATGACAACAGAGTTAAAGCCAGAGTGGATGACTGCAATGAAAGCACTTGAGGATCAAAATAAGCAAAAAGAATTTCCTGATCGACCAGAATGGACAAATGCAATGAAAGCTTTACAAAATATGAAATCAATAAAAAAATCTAAAGAAAATGGAAATAAAGATGATGCAGATACAACACAGGATAGTAGTTTTTCAAATGACATACAAAACAAAACAGATAATCCCACTAACTTTCAGAAGGTCTCTTCTCCTGTGCCAGATGTTGGTGGGTGTTCTATGGCACCTCATGTAAACCAAGGCCCTCTTCGAAATCCTTATAATTATGGCTATCCACCACCAAGTATGGGATATGGCCCTCCCAATGGATTTCATCAGTATGGATATAAGTAAGTAGTTTATATTTAAAATCAGTAGACTTTCAACTATCAGACTACTTTAGTAATTGGTAGTTAGATAACAATTATCCACTAAAAATGGTTTTTTAGTGGTATAGTGGTTTAACTCTGTGGCGCTTAGGTTGTGTATCAAATCAATTGTCCATTCACCTACCTGTTTTCTGTTGTACCTCCTTAGCCTAACCATTAAATGTAATAAAAATGTTATTAACTGTACTGGTATTGAATACTTCCGTGGTTTATATATATATATATATATATATATATATATATATATATATATTTTACCTTTATTTAAAGTTATGGATATGGACCAAGCTTTATGGGTGGACCTTACGGATCACCACCTCCATGGGTATGTATAAATACTTAATCATAGTTTGTAATGAATGTAATCCATGGTAAGGTTACAGAGTTCAGTTGTGTATATCATATTTATATTTATTTAATTTTGAATATGTAATTTGAATTACATCTATCTAGGTAAACAACTTTGGGCCAGGTAGTTATGGGGGTAATCAAGTTACAAGAGGATCTATGGGTCCGCCACCAGCATCTTTTGGAAGTCCAGCTTTATGCCCATCTCCTGAACATCCTAATTTTAGGGGTCCACCTCCTCAAAGATTCCCATTTAATGAAGATAAAAGAGATGATAACATGAATTCTGATCACCAAAATGAAAATTCAGAGATGATGAATCAAAGTCAGAGAATGAATATCAAAAACAAACGTAAGTTAAAAGTTCTTAGTGAAACCATTAACTTGGATGAATTTTTTTTCTACCACTGATAAAGGATGTGAGGAAAACCTGCCACCAAGTCCAAGTTTTTCCCACCATCTGCTTTCTTTTCCCCTTTTTGTTGATATTGTCAAAATTAAAATGTTAAATAATGAAAAAAGAAATTAATATTTTAAATTAGGATTTCATATAAAACTACAATTTTCTTATTTAATGAAACTAAATGTTGAAATCGCATAATTAACTTTTAATGATACTTGCATTATAGAGGCTCCTGGTGCTGGAGGAATCAGGTTTCAACTCTCAAAGCGCAAAAATAACAGCAATTTCATGGACAATCCCTTACGTTCTCAAAATAATAAATTTTCAAGGGGTGACTTCTCTCATCAATCACCTTCAAACTCATCAGAATCCAATTCTGATAGTGGAACTAAAATATCTACTGCTAATCATTCAGATAGTTCTAGTAATGAAAACTAGTAAGTTTCTAAAATTCAAATATCTGATAAAATATTTTTTTTTAAATGTTATAAAATTATCGTCTATTAATGATTACCTTTTCTTTAAACAGTTGTGCAGATGCTGCTGGAGAATGGCCACAGCCTTTAAAGTAAGTAATTTTTTAAATGAACATTATGTAGCGAAATATTTATATCACTATAGTGTATTATAAGAATGTAGTTTTGTCATTTTGTCAGGGATTATGTTCAGAGAGCTTTTGCTTCTGTGATTAATGAAAACCAGAAGGACCACATTGAAAGAGTTTTAAAAGAAAAGTTGACAAAAATTTTCAATTCACCTGGTGGTGTTAATGCTGTTAACTGGGAAACTGAACCTTTACCTTTGTAAGTTATTTTAGTGATAGTATTTGTGTGCATTACGAAATCCTGGAAAATTTCAATATTGAATAATTTCCAAAGCCACCTTATTTCTGCTAATATTGAAATCAAACATTAAAGGGTTTAAAAAATATAAAAACCCAGCATTTTTTATCTTATTTGTTACCCTATAATCTATAATATACTAGATGATAAAGCATGATGATTAGTTATTGGCGGCACGTTGAGAAAAGTGATAAATTAAAATTACAAAAACTTTTTTAAAGTATGATTTTTTTTTTTTAAAATTTTAACAAGGGATTTTAAAATTATTTTCTAGCTGTTAAATATTTTTTAAACTAATCAAAAACTTCTTGAGTTTTTTTTCTTACAAACTAGAGTTTTGGGAAACATATTTGGAGATGTGCTAACTAAGGAAATAGTCAATGGCAGATTTTGTAATCAATTTGGGTGACTTTAGTGTATTTTATTTAAGCAATACATAGTGAGTTGAAAATAGAAATATACAATGTCAAAAAACTAAGTAAAATTTATACAGTGCCTTATGCTAAATAGCAACATTTTAAAATGCTTTGTCATTTTCCTTAAGTGTATTTGTTCATCAATGGTTAGAAAAGACATATATATGGAAGAGCTTAAATTAATAAATATTATCTGTTTCTAGACAAGATATGACCCCAGGTGAGGTGGGGCAGTCTAAATTTAGTAGAGGTGGAAGAGTGATGCATTTCCAACATCATACAAGAGGTTCTCTTGGTCAAAGAGCTGTCAGCATCCCACAAAGACCACTTTATTCAAGAGATCGGGTACCTACTTACAGGAATTCAAGAAGCCGTTCTTACTCAAGTTCATCCAGTTCTTGGTCGAGATCTAGATCTCGTTCACGATCATTGTCAAGTTCTCCTGGCAGACGCAGAAAGAGATTTAAGCGAAGCAGGTAGATTGATCTTTTATTAATTATTAAAATGGGTTAATTACATTTCTAAAAATTTAAATTATTTTAGATGTGTTAATACTGATGTATATTTCACGGCCATAATGCAATCTTTTTTTTTTTCAAATCAATATTTTAGTGACAGTCGAAGTCCTTCTTCAGAATCTGGCAAATCCAGCCCAGTTAAAGGAAAATTTTCAAAGAACAGAGGTCGTGGTGGAAAAATATCAAGAGGAAGGGGAGGAAATATTACGTCTAAAGGAGAAGGAGAAACTTTGACTCTCTCAACAAATAAAAAGAACAAAAAAAATAATCATTTTAAAGGGTAAAATAATATATTTAAAAAAAAATAAAAAACGATCAATTTCACCAGTAGGACTACTATTAACCGTGATTCTAAAGAGGAAGATATTATGCCCACCATTGTATTGGTGTCAGAGGTGAAAAAGTGTACACCCCTGGCATGATAATCAACTTTTATTGTGTTTAATATATGCTGTTAATATCAGTAAAGTTTCTTTAAAAAATCCATTAATCTGAACTGTTAATATAGAAGTAATGCCTTCAACACAAGCAAAATTTTTTTAATGAATTTCAGAAGAATATACCATAGACGTTTAGTAAAATGAGTAGTACATATTATCTTCTTGTTCAACGAATATATAATCCTTCTCTCATGCCCAGTCTGTCAGCCTGCTTTTCTTGTATACTCAATGTGTCATTGTACATAGTTGCTTAACCCCTATAGTGCCCAAAGCCACGATCCTGGCTTGCTGTCAAATCCTTGGGTGCCATGAGCCACGATCGTGGCTTAGTGTGTTATCAGTCAAAATTTTATGTTTATTGTCGTTAATTTGCTGAAGGAATGTTTATTTCCGGTAAGCTTATCCATTCTGGCCGGTAGTTATTTTGTTGATTCGCCATTTTGTCAAAGGAATTTATTTTTTGAGAATGATTTTGATGGGATTTTTTATATAGGCTGCCATGGCTTTTTTACTGGATATAAATGATATAATTTAATTAATTTTCGTTAGATTCTTTTCGGGAAAGTTTGTATATTTAATTAGATCATTTTTTAATAGATATTAACATGTATGCATTCGTCTTTTATATTTTTTCATTAATTTTATCATCATCAAAAAATTTTTTACGTGGGACCTAGAAGTGGCACATTTTAATACCCACAAATATTTACATTAAAAATAAAATTAAAATACAAATAGCTTACATAATAATAGTAATGTAAACATTGATCATTTATCTATAATATTTTTCCAAACTTATTATGCTTACATTTATAAAATTATTAGGTGGCGTGTAGCCAATGCTCATTCGTTGCCATTTTACCCAACATTCTAGATGCATTTTTGTTAAAAATGCTGGGCGCTATAGGGGTTAAATGTTGCTACATGAACTGTGTAGCAACTGAGAAGTAAACAGTGAGAAATCCAGAACTTAAATGTATGGAATGTGTGTAAAATTTTTGATACATCCTACATGTAAATAGTAGTATTGCTAGAGATTAATGTGTATATCACAATGTTATGTTTAGTTTTCACAAAAATATTTCAAGGAAAGAAAAAAGTGTCATTGGAAAGGTTCCAAGGATTAAATTTTATCACTTTATATTATATTTATATACACACACACAATTTTTTTTAAAATTTGTAATGAAATTAACAGATTACATTTTCGGCTCATTATTTCCCAGAGCTTTAAAATTTACTCTTGATGAAGATGATCCCCTAAAGAAAGAAAGAATGGAAATTAGGGCAGCTAGATTTGCAGGTCACTTAACAAAGCCAAGACAGAAAATCACAATAACAGTAAATGATTCAGTGAACTCTGTGAGTGGAACAATGTTTTTAACTGGATTTTATATCTTTAAAAATATGTTTATAATATGTGAATAGTGTAAACCTTAGCTCTTAAGTAACTCTAAATTATTTTATTGTAGAACATGAGAGATGAGGATGTTGATTTGGAGGAGTTCACAGTTGTGGGTATTTGTCAAGATATAGAGAAGCCTTACCTTAGGCTGACAGGAGTGAGTCATTTATTTTGATTAAGAACATTTTTCTATTGCATCCTAGTGTACTGCTGGCCTTCTATAGGTTATTTCAGAGAAGGGCTGGATGCAAAATTATTTTTGACTTAAAACCATTTTCAAAAAGCTTAAATTCTAAGCTGGTTTTTGGGCCATACAAGTAGAACTGAATATTTTTTGTTTGTAATTCAGGCCACGAACATGGCTTGGTGTGTTATCAGTCAATTTTACATTTATTGTATTTTGCAAAAGGAATGTTAATTTCCGGTTAGCTTATGCATTCCCGTGGGTAGTTATTTCATTGATTCACCATTTTTTTGAAAGAAATTTAATGTTTTAATTTTTTTTAATGAATGATAGTGACTTTGATGTAATTTTTTGTATAGACTGCCATGACTGTTCTACTGTATATAAATTATTCTATTTAATTAATTTTCTATGGATTCTTTTCACAAAAGTATTTTGATTTGATTTTAATATGTGTGCATTCGCCTTTTTTATTTTTTCATTCATTTTATCGTCATCGAAATTTTTTTTTACAGGGGACCTAGGAGTGGCACATTTTAAAAGCCCGCATAAATTTAGATAAATAATAAATTAAGAATTCAAATAGCTTACATAATAATAAAATGTCAACAGTGATTATTATTTTGAACATTTTTCTATTGCATCCTAGTGTACTGCTGGCCTTCTATAGGTCATTTCAGAGAAGGGCTGGATGCAAAATTATTTTTGACTTTAAACCATTTTCAAAAAGCTTACATTCTAAGCTGGTTTATGGTTCATACAAGTAGAACTGGATATTTTTTGTCTGTAATTCAGATTTAACCCTCTAGAGCTCGATAGGCCACGATCGTGGCTTAACACAGTCTGTATAGTGCGTAAGACCACGATCATGACTTAACACAGTCTGTATAGTGCGTAAGACCACGATCGTGGCTTGGTGTGTTATTGGTCGAATTTTATGTTTATTGTCAGTATTTTGCAGATGGAATGTTTATTTCCGGTAAGCTTATGCATTCCTGTGGGTAGTTATTTCATTAATTCGCCATTTTGTAGAATGAATTTTGAAAGTTTTAATTTTTTTAAATGAATGATAGTGATTTTGATGTAATTTTTTGTATAGACCGCCATGACTGTTAATGTAAACATTAAGCTTCAAAATTATACCAAACATAAATATGAAATTATAACATGTAAACTTATAAAATATTAGGTTAAAAATACTGTGTGCCTTAGGGGTTAAGCAGATAAATAAATGCTCATACTAAGCTCTTCTTTTGTTTTAGGCCCCAGACCCTAAACAGATTCGCCCCCTGACGGTGTTAAAAAGATCTCTCAACAATGTTCAAGAGAAGTGGCAGAAAAATACTGACTACAGATATGCTTGTGAACAGTTGAAGTCTATTAGACAGGATCTTACAGTATGTTGGTTTTTTTTTTACCTAATACATGTACTAAATTTTAAGCATCCCTGTGTACTGCTGACCTTAAATTATAGGTCATTTCAGAGAAGGGACGGATGCCACAAGATATTTTTAATCCTGAAATGAACATTTGCTTTTATCTGAAAAATGATTTTTTTTTTTTGGGATTATACATTAGCTATTTCTAAAAATGAATCCCTAGTTATCTTACTTTTCAGTTGTTGTTTTTCTTTCTAACATAATTTTTAGAAAAATACTACATTGTTAGTGTTGAAATTAGTTTTAACCCATTTACCCTTATTGTCAGTAATGTACCATGATTTAAGATGTAAATTGTTATCCTCAAAACATCATTAATAGTTACATCTTTTCATTCAGTTGAGAAATCTACATACAGTATTGATTTTTTTTAGTTTTTTTTTTTAATTATAAAAGACTACTTTCAATAATAAAAAAAATATTGTGTTAAGTCATAGCTAAAATAAAAACCTACCTACAGATCTTCAATTAAATGAATTTTTTATTATAGGTGCAAGGCATTCGTGATGCATTTACTGTTAGAGTATATGAGACACATGCAAGAATAGCAATGGAAAAGGTAATATCTAAAGATATTAATAGAACCTATAAATAGCTGTTGTTTTTAAATTTTATTACCTTTAGTAGCTTGTCTTTTTATAAACTTAAATAGAAATAATTTTCCATTCTGTTATTTTAATTGAAACAGTGATAATAAATGAATAATTTTGAAAGTATCTGATCTCTCATTAATTTCATTTTGTTATCCTTTTATTTTCTTTCCATTCTTTTCTACTACATTATGTAGTAAGTATTTCATTTTATGTCATCAGTGGTTTTCATATATGTCCTCAATTTCTTATGATGTTCCAGGGAGACCATGAAGAGTTTAACCAATGCCAGACTCAGTTGAAGCTTTTGTATCATGAAGGATTAAAGGGAAATCAGCTTGAGTTTAAGGCCTATAGAATCCTGTACTATATTTATACTTCCAATACTTTAGGTATGTTTACTGTTATTTTCTTTATGAGTAATTAAAACTTACATTTACCCTTTCTCTACTTAGCTATAAATAACATGCACATTTTATAAACTAGAATTGCTGCATTTATATTGCAATGGATGGTGGAACTAACAATTACCCAGTAACTGTAATAGTATAAAAAGTGTTCTTATTGTTATATTTTTTCTACCTCCAGATTTGACAACAGCATTGGCTTCTCTTACTCCAGAGTGTAGAAAGGATGAATGCATAAAGCATGCACTAGATGTTCGTATAGCATGGTCTCTAAATAATTACCATAGGTTTTTTAAATTATATGAGACTGCTCCAAAAATGTCAGGGTATCTCATGGACTGGTTTATTGACAGGGTCCGTAAAAGCGCACTCAAGCTTTTGCTGAAAACGTATGTACCAGTTAGTATGTTCTGTTATAGTAAAATTTACCTCTTGACTGAAAATTTATAATATGGTTAATGCTAATGTCTTTAAAACTATAACATATTTTAAGTAAAATTGGTAAGTTTAATGAAGTTTCCAGAGTTAAATAATAATATGTTATTGAATGTGATCTAATCAGACTTTTTTTCAGGTTATTGGTAAGTATAATATTTCCATTATGTGTTTTAAATATTAATGCAGTAATTTCTTTGATCAGATTTTATTACTTAGTTAAAGTAATTCTAAGTTAATTAATGTTGTATCTTGTTATTAATAAAATTCCATATTTTTTTCTTTTTCATTTATTCTTTGACATCTGCCTGGCTGCTTTGGGGTTGTGTTCACCAAATGATTACATCTCGTTATGTGTCTGTCCTTCACATTGTGTGCTCTTTTATCCCATTGGTTGGTGTCTTGAAAATTATAGGTACCGGCCATCTCTTCAGATAGAATTTTTCCAGAAAGAGTTAGCGTTTACGGACAAGAATAAATGTCTAGAATTTCTTCAAGAAAAGGGGGTGACTTTCACAAATAATAATACTACAGTAGACTGTAAAGCAAATATGGTCATCATCCAGACATTGTAATCTAATTGTTCATTAGAAAAATCTGTGATAATAGCCAATGTCAAAGACTGTCATAAGCACCTCATTTGGCCAAGGCCCTTCATTTAGTCACCTCCTTAGGATTCATACTCTTCAGTGGCTGATTTTCAACTTAGCAGTGTAAATAAGACATTTAGCTGTTGATAAAAAGCTATCTTACCATGTTGTGTTTAGACCACCCATCACCCCTTACTCAGTTTGACCTTTTCCCATTCCCCTGGCCTCTTGGTCTAAATATTCCATGATAAGGAAAGCTGGCAGTTTATTTCTCAAGAAGTCTTTGAAATGTAGGATTTACCTCTCACTACTGGTTTATTTTTTCAGAAGCAGTGCTCATTAAAAACAACATTATCATTCACAAGGTTAAATACGACTTATATCACAAAGAAATGAACAGACCTAACAGTTATAGTCAGTTTCCCAAATACATCAAAACATATTGTCAGATGAGGTTAAAAAATTCATCAAATCTCAATTTAATAAAAATTAAATCAAGACATGCTCAAGAAAAATATTGAAGAGTACCATTCAAGTATCCTTACAAAACTTTACAACTGAGAATACCATACTGCTCTGCTGATAGTGTCCCCATCAGTCTCCTGTCAGATGCATGTATTCAATATTGTCAACATAAAGCTATGTATAAATATTTACTGTTTTTGCAAATGAACAGTAAACAGACCCAAAAATGTTTTTTAGCAGAGCGTTTCAAGAAGTTTAGTGTAAATTGAATATCATTACCAGCTGATATACATTATTCCGTTTAGAATAGCAGATAATATAGAAGACACCATCCTTCAAGCTAGTTTATGAGATGCTTACATACTGGTACACCTTATTGTTTCCAAAGTAAAATGATGTTCAGCATACAGACCCTGTTTGTACTCAAAGCTAAAAAGATAAGTATATGTACAGCTGACTGCCCCTGAAGATAGGCGATGAGAAGCATATATACAACTCTGCACCCAACGATAGATGAGAAGCATATTTACAACTCTGCACCCACAGCTTACAGATGAGCAGCATATGTACAACTTTGCACCCAACGATAAATAAGCAGCATATTTACAACTCTGCACCCAACAATAGATGATGAACAGCATGTGTACAACTGCACCAACAGCTAAAATATGAGCAGCATGTGTACAACTCCCTGCCCCTAAAGATCAATGATGAACAGCTTATACATAACTCTGCCCCCTAAAGATAAAGGATGAGCAGCACAAGTCCAACTCTCTGCACCCAAAGCTAAAAGATGAAAAGCGTATGTACAACTCTCTGCACCCAAAGCTAAAAGATGAAAAGCATATGTACAACTCTCTGCACCCAAAGCTAAAAGATGATGAGCATATGTACAGTTCTCTGCCCCAAAAAATTAATGACCAGCAGATGACATAATTGACTCATGAACAGCAATAGAACAGCATACCATCCCCAAAGCTAAAAGTGGGATTTTGTCCTCAAATCATTGAGACTAAAGTACATCTGACTGGGAATTAAAGCTAGAAGATTAGCAGCAGATTTCCAAGGTAGTAAATGTAGAGCCAACATACAACTGTAGGAGTCCCATGGTAAAAGATAAGCAACTCGAGAACTGCCGTTTTTGCCTCATGATCCTTGACAATATGAGAAATGCTTTTATAAATTTTTTTAGAAGGCAGTACTGAATTACTTAATAGTTTCTCATTGAAGATCATTTTAGAATAGGGAAAAAATCAGTAGTGAGGGGTAAACCTTATTTCACTATTTAGTAAAAGTAAAGTAAGGAAAATGTACAAGTGGTTTAGGGCAAAAATTATGGTCATTCAATAGGACTATTTCTGTGGTGTCACAGGCAACACAAGTTAAGAAGCCCTCCTTTCTGATGTACATTGGATCAAGGCTCTGTTGCTTCCATATGCTGAATAATTATTTGTTTTTGTTTCAGGGTCAACATTTGAGTATTTGTTGCAATGAGAAGTTAAAATGCAGTGAAAGATGCTTGTATAGTTAAATTTCATTTAATTATTCATTTTATATTGCTGTGGTGAATGTGCTTTTTTTACAAGCATCTGTATTGTGAACGAAGTTTAATTGGATTCAAAATGAATTCTCTGTTGTTTTTTAAAACTATAATTTTATGTTTTGTCTTGAAGACATTTCTATACTGTAAATGTTAATGTAAATTCTTAACTGCCTAAAACTTCTTTCATAAATATAGATATTTGTACCATTATTGTAGTTATTGTCTGTCTTCACCATGTTTGATCTGAATTGTGTGATATAATTCCATTGTCTGTAATATAGTAGTTTCCTTTACATTGAAGGTAAGCATTTAATATTGAACTGTTGCAAGATAAACATCTTTGGTAAGTCCACCATGTTGTCTCCTCTAATTTTGCACATCATTGAGGATTTTTTTTTTGTTTTCTCAATGGAAAGTTATTTTTTTGCTTATCTTTATTACCACTTTCATTATCTTCTAATTATTATGATATATTGCTGAATAATGTTATGTAAATAATGTATTGTTGATTCCTAATTTATTGTCAATCATTTCAGAAATAAAGTAGCTAGTATATTAACTTCATTGGGTTTGTTAGCCTTTTTTAATTGTGTATACTTGTTTGTATAGTTCACTGTTTCCATTTTTTTATCATAAAACAGACTTGATTTTAAAATGTTATTAAATATTTACAAGTACTAGTGTTATCACTTCCGTGAGATGATTGTTCTTTGGTAAGGGTTAACGACTGATTTTCAATAATCATAAGGGGAAATTAATTTTGACGTAATGGTCGACAAATTCTGCATTATAAATTATGTGCCGGTAATTTTTGTATGAAAAATTGAGGGATTTTTGTGTTAAATCAATAAAAGAACCTCAATACTTTGTACGGGTTATAGAACGACATACATATTAATTCACTTGGTTCATAACATAAAATGCAGAGTATGTCCATTTCTGATTCGAAGTAAATGGGTTAAACTAACTATGAACAGTTTGAATAAAATACCTGCTATGTAACCCCCAGTGTAAGTCAACTTTTCTGCAGTCAGTAATAAATAAATAAATATTTCATAAAATACTGTACATGAAACTGAAAAACCTTTTTTTTTTTTATGTATAAATAGTTAAACAGAAACAGCTGTTGATCACAGCTTCTATAAGTATAGGTACTATAACTATAAGAAAATTGGTCGCGCTGATGATCAGACTTGTTCAACTGCTCTATATTGATACTGGGGACATGATGAACTTTTTTGCTGCTAAAGGATAACAATTTAGCACAGCAAAAAAAACTGCGAAGTAAGAACATCTTTTAAATTAGTAAAAAAGACTACTGTGAAGTGTTGATGGAAACATTTTTTGAATGTCACCAATAAGTCAATGTTAAATTAACATTAATTATATTAGTGAGAAATGCACGATACAGAGATATTAGATAAAAACACACGATAATCTACTATGCAATATTCTTACTATTTCATTATGATTTGATGAGTTTCTTAATAAATAAAATTAAATATGTATGGCGAATAGGTCACAATCTTGTCTAAATCAAGGGAAATTACTGGTTCTAAATATACACAGTAACGGAATTTGGCACCAATTTTAGACCACTTTCCGAAAAGCTATAGCTCTGGTACTTTCAATATAGCTCAGAACCCGATGACAATGCACTATTCTTACTATTTCATTGTGATTTGATGAGTTTCTTAAGTATTTTTCGAAAATAAAATTATTGTGGCTGAAGAAAAAATATACTGCGCCTGAACACGTGTGACGTCAGAGCTCTCCGATATGTTCTAGCAACTTACATATAGTTTAATCGGGTCTCACACCAAACTTTTTAAACTCTTCGTATTAATTGAAAAAAAATTACATTATAAAATAATACTTTAACTAAAAAGAAGAAAATAAAAATTACATTATAAAAATTTATTTTTATGAAAAACAAAGTTTTTCTTGCGTACTAAAAAGCAGAAAATAATTTCTGAATAAATTGGTCACATGGTAATAGACTTTATAAGAGCTTCTGATTTTTATAAAAACGAAAAACGTTGGGCGCATGAACACAAACATCCAGACCTTTCTAACATACTCTAATTTATATAAACGAAAACCTGTTTAATATAATTTCACTATATTAATATATTGATTCAATTGACTTTACAAGTATTAAATTCTATATCATGAGTTTAGGTTATACAACACTATAATTAATTTTACATATTTTATGCATTTTGTTATAGAAGTTCTAATAAATGATCTGCAATATCGTGATATTTCGAAAACCTTCTGTAATTATTCTTTTGGGATTTAATCGTTAACATTTGATGATTCTAATACTGTAATATGTATTGATGTTTTTATGCTATATACAAAGCACAAACGAACAAAGATCTATATGCTTGTATAAATTATTGGACTAACAACATATAAGATTTACATATAACTGATGTTATATATATTTAAACTTGTAGTCATTTTATTATGAATGATTATGCTAACTATATTCAATAAACACAGGACCATTATATAGCTATAAAAAACATCAATACATTTTTCTCTAAGAGTTATGACTGGCAACATTCACGCCTCGTCCCTGGCGAGTGTGCCAGTGTGATAACCTATATTTCACGTTAACAGATGAGTATCTCTCTTCAATACATGTTTGTATACGCCATTGAGTCTACATTTGTATGTGTCAGTGAGTATACATTCGTATGTGTCAGTGAGTCTTTGCTTGTATGTGCCATTCAGTCTATGTGTGTATGCAACATTGAGTCTATGTGTGTATGTGCCATTGAGTCTATGTTTGTATGTGCCATTGAGTCTATGTTTGTATGTGCCATTGAGTCTACGTTTGTATGTGCCATCGAGTCTATGTTTGTATGTGCTATTGAGTCTATGTTTGTTTGTGCCATTGATTCTATGTTTGTATTTTCCATTGAGTCTATGTTTGTATGTGTCAGTGAGTATACGTTAGTATGTGTCAGTGAATATACGTTTGTATGTGTCAGTGAGTCTATGTTTGTATGTGTCAGTGAGTCTATTTTTGTATGTGTCAGCGAGTCTACGTTTGTATGTATCAGTGAGTTTATGCTTGTATGTGCCATTGAGTCTATGTTTGTATGTGTCAGTGAGTCTATTTTTGTATGTGTCAGTGAGTCTATGTTTGTATGTGCCATTGAGTCTATGTTTGTATGTGTCAGCGAGTCAACGTTTGTATTTCTCGTCAAAAGATGTGTGGGTCGGTGAGTCGCTTTTATTTAATATCGATGTATCTGTAGATGTGTCAGCAGATCCACGTGTATCTTATTTCAGGTCAATGTGTATGTGTGCACTTCATCTAAATCCTCTTCACTAACGTATTGCACTCCATATTCCTTTTTTTTTCAGATCAATGTTCCCTCTAATTTTTGGCGGCGCTGCGCGGTAAAATAATTTCTTGCGCAACTTTTTAGATCTTCGAAAAAATTTGGGCGCCAATTTGGAATAAATTATAAAAAAAATTGGGTGTTGTTTGTAGTCCGAATCTGCGAGAATTATTCGAACAATGTTAATAAAAAAAAGCAACTATTTCTTTATGACTTAGTCTAAAACTAATAAAACTGCTAGTCGCCTAAAATAACCAAACAAAATTGAAAATAAGGTTTTCTGATGTAATTGCTAATCGTTATTGAAATTATTAGCTATTGGTAGTTTAAGGAACAAAGGAAGTGAATCAATCAGTCACTTAAATTTATATAGCGCTTATTGTGTAGCAAGCAAAAGCTCTCGAAACATGAACTTTGAAAAGGTGCGTTTTCAGACACTGTCGGAATGCCATGAGTGATTTAGACGTAGTTAAAGAAGCGGTTAGAGAATTCCATACAAAAATATCGGAATAAGAAAAACATAATTTAGCATAAGAATGTTCAACTGAAAAACTCAAATCGCGCTTAAAGGAAGAGGATCACAAACCAGATTTAGGATATGACTAACCAAATGAAGGTAGAAAATAGTGAATAATTAAGTTTCTGATAGCTATATATGACTGAAGCTAAAACATTCAACCAATAATCCAATACCAAACATCTTTTTTGAAATAGACTTTTTAAACCCATTACTCTACCAGGCGTGCCAAAGTTGTGTCAGGCAAAGTTTTGTATTTTGACATATGCTCATTAATGTCTGTAACAGAGAGCATTGAATTATTCATTTTAACCGCTAAAATGACACTGTCAATTACAACTTCAGTTCTTTTTTCTTGTCTATCTCCTCGGCTGTTTCTGTTAACATGCCTCGTAAACCAGTTAAATTTCTCAATGCAGTGATACTAGTCTGATGGGTTTTACTTATTAAATGCCTTTTCAGGTAATCTAATTTCCAAATGCCATCCCAAATCTTTCCATTGCAAAAACCACTCCCACTTTTAGCTTTTTGGCAGATGACACATATAACACCAACATAATCATCATAAGTCAATATCTTTTTCAGTTGAACGCGACAGGGTGATTTTGACTCTGGCATAAAAGTTTGGACGAAGTCGTCAAGCCACACGTTTTGGCATAAAAGTTTGGACGAACTCGTCAAGCCACACGTTTTTGAAGGAGGCAACAAATTTTCTTTTTTTGCACATTTTATGTAGCGACATTTTGAAATTATTTTCTACAACTATTTATTTAATTAATTATAGTACGAAACGATCAGCCATTTTGAAAACAGAAGAAATAATTTATGCGCATGCGTTTGAATAAAAATGGTGAAAAGGAAATCGAAGTTTTAATTTTGCTGAAACTGAAGCAATAACTGCGCGGGGGTTTTCTAAAAATTGCGCGCGCGCACATGCGCGCAGCTTAGAGGGAACATTGCTTCAGATATCGGACAAGCGCTTTATCTAACGCCTAAAATAAGTGTTCAAAGTTTCAAATCGATTGAACACCGAGAAGCTAATGATAATTGATTTCCGATTTCCAAAAACACCACAAGTATGGCAACAACCAGACAAAGCAAACTGAATTAAAGCATATAAATAAGACAGTTAGCTATAGTCAACATTTCTTTAATTTATTATTTTGAAAGTGAATACTACTATTCAATAATGCACACATTTTTTAACTTTAAATAACAATAATAATTAAATAATAACATTAAAAAACTGTATTTCTTGAATCCACCGTAGTAAGGTTCGGTTTACTAGCCATTATCTTTGCAAGCGTACTGTTGGCTCTCTTCACTTTGTAGCGAAAAACCCACGGCAACTCTTTCAGACTTGAAATAAATTAGTTTCATCTATTTTAATCTTTTTTAATGTTTTCATTTTTTATTTATTTTCGTACATGTTTGTATGAGATTATCATTTATTTATTTTCGTACATGTTTGTATGAGATTATCATTTATTTATTTTCGTACATGTTTGTATGAGATTATCATTTATTTACTATTATTTTTTGCAGTGACGATAGCAACAAGGCTATTTATGAATTCATTTCCATATAAATGTATTTTGTAGCACTACTCACCTTCTTATAATCACTTTTTGAGGTTTTGGCAATGACGTGAGGTCATCCACATCTGGGTGTGTGTAGAGTTCAGGATTGTGAATGTGGTCAGTTGGCTGACTCGTGGCTGGGCTGGTGCACCCTCTCACCTCTGTGGGAACGATTTACGTAATAAATAATGAACCACTTTGAACAAACTGCATTCAGATTTACGTATTAAATAATGAACCACTTTGAACAAACTGCATTCAGATATAGTGGTGTAAAAACTATTTAATGTTTTAATGCTATCAATAGAGATTTTGTAACTGGCCGCTAGTGTTAGGGCATCCCGGGGCCTTATAAAGTACCGTTTTTTACTATATAAGCTATATTAATAAAGGAGCGCCCTATATCTCAGCAACCATAAGTCCTAGACCCATGATGTATATATCATTTTGTAGGTCTTGGCCTGCCATGTGTACATCAAAAGTTCATTTCGCGATAGAACCTTTGAGGGCCGGGCTTCATGGCTCCTAAGGGGCTTATATATTATATATATGGTCCCATTCTACACCTTGTACGTTCAATAACCCATTCATTTGGTGCGAAATACTGCAGCACGTAGTTTCACCAAGATTTATTAAGAAACTCATCAAATGAAATAGTAAGCTTGTGTTCTGAGTTTAATCGAAAGTATCAGAGCTATGCAACAATTGACGGAGTTTTCGGACGATTAAATGACTAAATTTCGAATGTTTTTAATTATGAGTCCTATTTCAGTGACCACAAACCACTTGTAGTTAGATTTAAGAGAAAATAATTTTTTTTCAAATATAAAGAAACGTCTTTATAATATTTTTTTACAGATATATGCATTACACAATTGAATTTATAAACATTTCCAAAATTTACAAAACTTACTGAAAGCAAACATACGTACTGATACATAACACGAAAATGCGCTAACACGTCCTGTGTCCAGAATGGAACAGGCTTAATTGCTTGTTTTTAATTACATTATTAATTTTATCTTTTGTCTCTAACACTATTGTTATCAAGAAAATATTGTGCCGGTATATTGAGGATGGGGGAATTACCAACGATCGCATTTATGTGTTGGTTCAAAGTGATCAGTTTAATGTAGATGTGTATTGTATTTGTTACGCACAGCCGGATAATTAACACTTGTCATGTCTACTGTCATGTCTACTGTCATGTCTACTGTCATGTCTACTGTCATGTCTACTGTCATGTCTACTGTCAAGTCTTCTGTCATGTCTTCTGTCATGTCTACTGTCAAGTCTACTGTCATGGCTACTGTCATGGCTACTGTAAAGTCTTCTGTCATGTCTACTGTTCCATTTAAGCTTTGCGCGCGCACTGTTTGACGAGCGTGAGCGCACGCGTTACAACCGAGCGCACAAGCGGCTCGTTTAATATGACTATACATTGTGATATAACTAGGCTGGGGCGGAGGGCACTTACTTTGCCACCATAATTTTTCACCACTTTAGTTTTTGCACGAGAATGGGGAGGCATTTTTATAATCTGCCCTCGAGGATTTCTAGCGCCAATATATACCAGCCCCCCCCCCCCCCCAAGCTACTCACTGTTGTTTAAGTTGTCATTATTTATTTTTTGAAAAGAAACCTGTCTGCGATTGGTTAATCTAGGTGATGGCGGCAATCTGTACGTCAGATCTGTTGGTGGACGAGCCAATTGACTGCTTACATCTGAAATAAACTGTTCGCTTCGTGTGTGTCTTCTGTTAGTTCGAGGTGTCGAAACCTGAAAGTATATTATGATAGTAATGTAATCTATAAATCTTGGACTTGACAAAACTTATCAGAGAAATATACCCAATTTCTATTAATGTATTATTTTTGCCCCGCCACTGCTAGCATGGCAGGGTGTTATGTGCATGACACTCCAGCGTTATTGGTGGAGCATGATGCGTGTCTGCCATTCCCACAGAAAGGTCTGATGAGTGTACTCACTACATCTGCCGACATGGCAGAATGCAAAGACTTGTGTGTAGTGTGGATCAGCCAGAATGGCAAGGCAAGAGTTTTTCCTGCGGCCATGGATAAAGGATGTAGAGTGCCGACCGCATGTCCCATCTGCCAGAAAAGGATGGCTACCAGTGTAGCCTACCAAAATTAAGTCTGACAGAATTTTCGTACTTGATATGTTTTATGAGATGTGAAAGGGCAAAAATATTGTCACAAATTCAGCCTTTATTGTGGTATATACGCAGAGACACTGAGAGAAGTTTAGGGTCTTTAAGCAAAAGTACCTGTAGGAGCCCTTTTAATATCTACTTTAAAATGAATTTTTACTAAAAAGGTACTTATTTTGTATTGGCCACCTATTTTGGCTGCCCATAAGATTAATATGAACGGTACAGATTACAGTTACCATATTTTACTTAAAATTATGAAGGTCCTGAAATCGCAAAAGTTAAAAAAAAAACATTGGTGGAAATAATGACGTCATCCAACAATTAGAGAGGGCTGGGGGGCACTTCCGTAGATTTGCTAACTTTAGGAGCTTTCTTAAAAAAATAAATCCATCTGTACATGCTTCGTGAGATGACGCCCTTGTGTTGAAAGTTTGATATTCCTATTTTACTAGCCTGACTATTACAGGGAACTTAACAATGAGCGCATTCATCATCATCATCATCATCGAACTTCACCCATGGCTGGGTATAGGCCACCAACAACAGATCTCCAGAGTCCTCTGTCCTTTGCCATCTTCTCCAGCTGATTCCAATTGCATCCCATCTTTATGGTGTCCGCTTCCAGGTCTCGACGCCAGGTATTTCTTGGGCGGCCTCTCTTTCATTACCTTGGGGGTTCCACCTCAGTGCCTGCCTTGTGATACTGGCTGCTGGTTTGAATGAGCGTATTACTTGCGAAATTATTTTTTTTTACAGATCCACTAGGTGGCATTGTATAATAGTTTCCTACAGAAGCTCCCCAGTGTATAAGCCTTCTGTTGAAACCATGTTTTGTTGCAAGTTATAAGAAATCTTTATTAAAACAATGATTAGATGCTGCGTCTTCAAGTGCAGCAACACTGGTTGAGGTGTACTGCTCTAGACACAACCGTCACTGCTCTAGACACAACCGTCATTGCTCTAGACACAGCCTTCACTGCTCTAGACACAGCCTTCACTGCTCTAGACACAACCGTCACTGCTCTATGAACAACCGTATTTTTGCTCTAGAGTACTCTAAACACAAGCGACAACTTCCCTTTACACTTGCAGTAAGTAAAATTTTCTCCATTTCGGTAAAAACCCAATACATTCTAACACTAGAACTACGCACCAATATCTTGACACCGTGTATCATGGCATTTTTTTAACGATGGAACTGGGAGACGTGTGTCGTCAAGTGAAGAAATCGTGTCGTCAATTAAGCTAAAAATTCAGACAATGTGCGACAAGATAGTTAATTTGAATTATAATTTATATGCCTACTATAATGAGCAATAGTTGGCTAATCCTTATACTCAATTAGTCCTTCTATACCGTAGTGGGGGGGGGCATCATGCCCCATGCGCTACTCACAAAGGTGCGCCAAATGGTACATTTTAAATACAATATTATATGGTTTTCGAATGGGGGGAGGGGGGCGCTAAAAAGTTATTGTGCCCCGGGCTCGAGTAAAGTTCGCTATGCCGCTGGGGAAAGGCGAGCATTTCTTTCACCTACATATTCATAAAAGTTCTTTTTGGGTTGTTTTTTGCAGGGTGCATTGTGTCTAATAACCTCCTCCACCCCAGTCAAAATTCCTTATAGTATGCTCTGCCATGTCTGTGTGAGTGGGTGTGTTAATATTCCTACCTTTTGTCGGTTACCTGAAGACTTAGTCTGACTGCCAGATACATTCACTAACAACTTGAAATGACCATCGGATAGCCTGGACGGGAACACTGGATACTTTTTCAAGGAAGATGGTTGTGGACCATTGACTAAGCAACCAAGTTCTATAACTCTGCCTCTGGCAATGTGCCGCGACTTATCATCGTGTGCCCCTTGTGACCTCGGCTCCTTACATCTTTGTGTCATAGCCCACTGGTCTGTAGACCAGTCAGGTGTTGGACAAGGTGGAACGCTGCGATACATGAGCATATAACTTTTCCCGAGAGAAATGGAGAGTAAAAAAAAAAAGGCTATTATTACATATTATTGAACATGATCTATTGTGTCACTGTCAAATAATATAGGACTTTGGTTCTATAGTAAGAGCGGCATTATCACCACTTTCGTAATTTTTTTGGCTCTAGAATAGGGCGGCATTTTTAGCGTCAACACCGGGGCGTCACTAACATTAGTTAGCTGACGAATAGCCACGGTGGACTAAAATCGTGGAACATAAAAAAGTTGGTGGGTTTTTTTTTTTGTGTGGAAATATTAGATACATCTTTTGTGAAAGAGTCGGCGACACTTTTTGAAAACAAAAACGCAATGAAAACAAGAAAAATAACTCCATTACTGAAGATAACACAGGTTTTTAGTCCTGGACTCCCTGACTAGTGCCCAGATGGCCCTTCATTGTGACTGGCAAAATGCTGACAGTGGTCACCCTTAGCGGAAGGGGTGGGGGCAGTCGCATAGTTTACCTATCTAAAACAACGCCTCTGACTTACATGGGGATGTATCAGTTCTCCGCAATGTTTTAATCAACCCCACCCACCCTCGTCCAGCTCTATTCTATGCCCACCTGTACCAGCTGAAATAAACACAACATTCTAAACACAACATTCTAAACACAACATTCTAAACACATATTAAAGGTAGTCTCATACACTGACGATAAATTAAAAAGGAAAACAAAATAATAAAAAAAATATATATTAAAAGATTTAAAACAACTGAATCAGAAAATTTATACTGAAAAAAAAAACAGAAACTTAATATAAAAACAAATTTTGGGTCATCTAGGTTTATTTAAAGAAAGATAACATTAGTTAGCAATCTGATACATGCAACATGTTCTTAATTCACAACCACTTGGCCTACTATAGCCCAATATTATTAATTCTGTATTAAAATACAAAATCTGAGCTGAAGTGTAAGGTAGGTGTCTACCAGATGGACAAAAGTGCCATAATTTACGTTGGGCTTAATATGGCCTACATTCTAGTTGACTTGGTCGCAAATCATATTTACCAAATAGGTTACTGACCTGGGATTACACCATGTTGTCAGAAGGAGTGTCTTGTCTCGAGCTTGTGGTCATTTATCTATTTAATATCATCTGTGATAAAGGACTAGTGTTTTTCCTCCCCGCGGGATTCCCGCTTAATTCAAACCCATCCTCTCGGTATTTCCCGCAAGTAAAACACCAACGTCCCCGTAAATGGTAGTTCCAACCCCGCTGATAGCCCGCAGAATGCGCGGGAATCCCTCGAACCCCATCCCCGTCTACTCTGATTGTTTATTTATTTGATTTTGGTCGAGCAACACAAGAGGTTACCTCTCGGAACACCATTGTTCCCATGGAACACAGGTTGAGAAGCATTGGCCTACCATATTTTTTCGAGTAATAACCAAGCTCGAGTAATAATAATGATAATGATTCATTTAATTAAGCCACTGATTGTTACCGGGGAGCAACCCCGTAGCCAAGGGGGGGGGCACTGGGGGGCCGTGCCCCCCTATGCTAGGTGTGGAGTGCCCCCACTCGCTTAAAAAAAGAAAAGAGGAAAAAATAAAGAAAAAGTAACTAAAACGAGAAGGTGCCCCCTTGCTGGGTATTGGTGTCCCCCTGCTTACTTTGACCTGGCTATGGGCCTGCTGGGGAGCCGTAAATGAACGACGTTTGACACTGGAAGGAATAGACCAATGATTGATACTAATTAACAGTAGGCCTATACAATGATCGTTACTGAGGAAGTAATGATTGTTACTGAAGAGTAGTCTAAAGCTTGGTAATCAAAGGCCGGCCTTACGAATTGCGGGGCCTAATTTTACGGATGCTTGCGAGGCCTCTCTTCTAATTTTTTTAAACAACAATTACTATTAATATAAATGCACATTACGGGGCCCCTGTCGAGCGTGGGGCCCAATTCGGAGCAATCGGTCAAATCGGCCTAAGGTCGGCCCTGTAGGTAATGATGAGCAGCAAAGTAAAAGAGTGCTACCTACCAGATTCAATTGGCAACTTGTTGATGATAACGATATAGCACTGTATAATGTTTCTATGATCTTTGACGTAAACACATCTACACAATACTGAACACCTTACACTTGACTGGCTGTGTGCTGGTGAATCTTAAGAAATGCTGTCCTAGTACACACTTAACACCAACATAATTATGGCGCTGCGAGTTCATATACTGACTGTCTGTCAGTTGTCATGTTTCCTTATGTCAACTTCAGCTGTGCCAATGTCTCGTCATTGTGTCGGATCAAGTGGTGCCAAAAAAAATGTACGTATGCATTCATAATTCTGATCCTAACTAAAATTATTTGGCAGACTTAATCTTGAAATTATGAGCATGCGATAATTTAAGGTGTGTGTGTGAGGGGGAGGGGGGTGTCGCTGAATTACTGCGAATGCAATGAACCGTAGAGAAGAGCATGACTTATTTTCTTTTATATTGGATTTGTTGGCGATATATCGATTTAACGAGATCGCTGATGTCAGAGCCGTTGTAATGTATTCGGGGGATTTAGGCCAAGACTTGCAGAGATCTCTAGGTGCCCGGGGCCATCTCCGTATCAAAGTTAGTAGGAATTGATCAACTTCTCTAGGGGCCATCTCCGTATCAAAGTTAGTAGGAATTGATAAACTTTTCTAGGCGCCCGGGGCCATCTCCGTATCAAAGTTAGTAGGAATTTATCAACTTCTCTAGGGGCCATCTCCGTATCAAAGTTAGTAGGAATTGATCAACTTAAAGGGCCCCTTTTGCAGTGAGGGCGATAGGCGATTGTCTAGTTGCTCTGGTTGAAGTCCAGTACTATTTAGGAACAGTAAACAATGGTCAAGTGAAGTAAATGTACGCACTGGCGGCGGAGCAGGGGGGGCAGGGGCAGCGCCCCCTACACTTTAAGGGGTGGCTGCGCCCCTTTAATTTCCAGTCTGCCCCCCCCCCTAAAATTTTAACTTTTTTAACTTTGTAATTCATTTTAGTTTATATGTATCATTTTCATTTTCATAATTCATTTGATCTATTTCTTAAATTTAATATTTGAAAGAAATTATAAGTAATTGACATTTTACAGTAATCACATTATTGAGAGTTGTTGTGGCATATTTTAAAACTAGTTGCAAGTACCCGGCTTTGCCCGGGTTTACAATAATGTTTTCTGTTTATTTAAGAAGCGTAATTTGACGTTTAATTAAGATTTAAAATAAGACGCGTAAAAAAGGGTTTATTTGCATGCAATAAAAGGGTACATTTATCTTAAAGCAATGTGATACACAACATTTTTGGCAGTTCCTCTCTCTCTCCCTCCCCTCCCTCCCTCTTTCCCTCCCTCCCTCCCTCTCTCTCCCTCCCTCTCTCTCTCTCTCTCTCTTAGGCATGACTGTAGCAAAAGATGACAATTCCTATGGATGAAGGAATGGAATGTAATAATGTAGTAAGTAATGTGATATTTGGTTCCCCGTGCTGATCATATTTATAGTAAGTTAGCTATGTGGGAGATAAGCTCGTAAAACCTGAAATCGGGGTAAAAGTTTGCCAATTTTCATGTCTTTGATATCCAAAATAATTAATTACAATTAAAGTACCCATTGAGATGGAACGAAACCTGTTTAAGAACATTCCCCATGTAATTTTGTGTACGTGTACTCAGTGGCGCAACCAGCAAAAAATGCTGGGGGGGGGGGCTCACACATCAAAAAAGACAGTTTGACAGTCTTTTTTGTAACTTTATAACGTAAATTATGTATTGATGATTTGGCTCAAGCCCCTTCCCTGCCCCCCCCCCCTGGTTGCGCCACTGCGTGTATCAAATTTCACGTTATTTGGTTGTCTGGATCTTGAGTTTTAAGGGAACAGACAGACAGATAGCAAATGCGTCTTATAAGTACAGAGAAGTATTGCCATCTACCCAATGACGGCAAATGTAATTTTTAAAGAAAATACAATTATTTATTATCTTTTCATAAATTACTTTTTTTTAATTGAGTTTCCCGTTTCCGGTTTCAGTTTCATGTTCATCATCATTCATGATAATTATCAGTAATTTTCTGATCTAATTTCACTATTAAATTTCTAAACAAACTGACATTACGAATCAGTTGACGACAGAAGTGCTCAGTGTTCATTTATATTTTTTTTAATATATTATTTTTTAATAATATCGATTAAATACTTGCTACAGAATTACTGTATTCTATTATTGAATTAAGGGGGAAAAAATTTGTCTTTCGGTCATATTTTGTCTTGCCCCTCCTTAAATTTTTAAGGGGGGGGGCGCCCCCCCCTTGAATTTCGGCTTGCCCCCCCTTAAAATATTTCGTTCCGCCGCCGGTGCATGCACGTCTACTAGGTTAGTAGTGAACTCAAAATGACTAAAAGTGTCATTCCTTTGATGTTTTGTATTTGGTCTGTCACCCACTTCGCCATGCCAGCCTTAATAAGATTTTTAATATATTGTACATTAGGGTGCCACTTGAAGATGGTGTTCTTAATTTTCAAGTCCCCCTCCCAATGTTTGTAATGTGGAAAAACGAATTCTGGATATATATTTTTTCCGTAAAACAAAAATCTGTTAGGCCTATTGGTAGCTCTAACGAGTCAAAGATTTACAATATTTTTGTATGAAATTAACGACTAAACATCAATTACATTTCGGCAGACTCATTCCTTACAGCTTACTCGTATAAGTGGAGCAGGTTTCATTTCAAAATTTTACTTGTAACAGCCATAACGGCAGATGCAGTAGACACTTATCAGTGCCTCTCAGTGTGGCAGGCTAACAATTGTAACTCAAAAAAAAAGATAAAATCATAACATTCATTTCCCTAAAGAATGACATTGTTGAGGTCAACACATTTTCACCCCCCCCCTCCTATGTCAACAACTGTCAAACCTTTTGAAAAAAAATACTCAGTTATGCAAAGGAATACAGTGTATCTGAGTGTATTTACTTTGCCCTTTTAATTTTAAATAGTGATTATAGCAGCTCTTCTTAATCAGTTTCAATCATATATAGGCCTATATTATTCTGCTTTGTCTGTCTCTTATAATATCGTTGACTAACAGTGCCACTTGGTAAATCTTTTAGCTATTCCTATTAGTAGGCTACTTCCTTAACATTTTTTTTTTAAGTTTTGATAACATTGATTTATTCACATTTACAAATTGAACTTGAGTTCATTTCAGTTAAACCATGATTAGACATTTTTCACAATAATAATTCACTATTCACTTTTTCGTCACTTATCATGTTTCAAACGACACCTACTCATTTTTTCAATTATTCACCAACATGTCTAGACATTTCAACATCCTAAGAATTCAAAGGTACCCTATAAAACCCAAGATCTTGGTGGGAAAAACCTTGTTCTAGTGACCTAGTCTATATCTTCTAACGCCCATGGCAGGAAGTCGAATTTCAATGAATAAAAAAAAACCAACGCCATATTGTTCGTTGTTAGTCGTCTTAAATTCTGATGTTATTGCAGATGATGTTTGAAATTTCAGACTTGGTGAGTTTAATTTTATGTCAATTAATGTTTCAATAACCTAATATGCTTCTTTTAACATGAGACCTACCAACTTTGTTGCATTAAGAGAATTTCATCTCTTATGCAAGCCACTTCGTAGTGTGAAAAAGCTCTCAAAAAGTGTAATAAATAGTATGATGTACTTAAACTGATAGTATACATATTCTTTTGATCTTATTTCGCTAAAGGCAAACTATTAATTGAATTAATTTTATGCGATTTATGCTGTACTCTTATTATATAGTATTATAATTGTGGAGATAAATATTTCATCTTCTTAATTTACTTAAAATAAGATGTCTGATGATGAACATATGTCATTGATCGGTTTGATTTGAGGGCCAAATTAATAATTGACATGATTTGTATCCTATTTATTAAATTCCCACTTTAAAATATCGTTTGTGTGTACTGTGTTACTTTTGTTTTGTCAAAAGTCTTGGGTAAAAGTTTACCACAGGCCGCCTATTAGATAAATGGTTATTTTAAATCGTAAATGTCTTTGTGTGAATGAAACAAAACGGACAGTAAAATTGCTCGCAAATAATTCTAAGTTACTTAGTTGCCGATTTTTAAGTAAACACCATTTTTTACAGCTTGTAATGTCACATGTGCTGCCTACCACAACCAACTCACTTAAAATACGAAGAAATATAGGCAAAGAAACATATTTTTTTTAAGTAACTTAGAATTATTTACGAGCAATTTTACTGTCGATTTTGTTTCATGCACACTAAGACCTTTACATTAAGATATAAAAGAATCATTTATCTACGTCCAAAGCACCAAGAATTATATTATTCACATATATTTAGTTGTACAATTCATATTAACTGATACAGCTGTAGAAGGGCTTAGGCTGAAGTCTAGTTTGCCTACTTACAACTGACTGATATTTCATTTGTTTTTTTGTAATCACATAGTGTTCAAGATTTGTACATTTTTTATGAATATTGAAATTAGCTTTTTTAAAAAGCTGATTGATTTGATATATTATGGAACCTTTTTCTTTTTTTTATTTACAGTAAATGTTTTAGAAATTTTTTTTTTCCCTTCTTCTAAAAACATTTTTTGGGTTTAAGTTGTTAAGAATTACATATTCTGGTTACCATTGTGCCTATTAAATTTGGCTTTGACCTATAGAAAATGTCTGGATTTCTTTTGAAATTTTAACTTGACAAGTGTATAAACACTGTATAATAAATGGTACATAGAGTGTTTATATGCATATTATATTTCATTGTCATAAAATATTACCTTTTAAATTTTCATTGACTATATTTTTTCAGTTTGAGTCCTGGTTTCACTAAAGATAAAAAATGTCATGCATTCACTACAAATTCAAAAGTAGTCTGGACTACAATTCTGTGACTTTTGATGGTTTGCATCTTTCTCTGGCTGATTTAAAGAAAGCAATTATTCAACAGAAGCGATTAAAGCCAGGAGAATTTGATCTGGAAATTACTAATGCCCAGACAGGAGATGGTATGTAACCTAAATTTTGAATCAAATATAGTTACTGTACTTATTTATTTTACATCTATTTCATTGTTAGCATGCTATATTTCTCTAAAACAATTTGTGCATTAAGTTAGGTCTAACATCTTCTGATGGCATGCATAATATGTATTATTCATTGGCACATTTAGAAACTTCAGGAACTCTTCCCTACCACAAAAGTTTTGTATGTTTTTTCACTTAACAGCACAAAGCAGATGCCTTATAATAAAACTAACATGCAAAATTCAACTTTAGTAGGGATGCTGGCAATTTCCTTTTTTAAATTTCGAACACCCAGTGTTTTTCTTAAAGCTACAAATTTTAATTTACAAAAAGTAATTCTAAAGTTATTTTTTAGTGTGATATTATAAAAATCACCATTCCATAGCGCATCATTAGCTTTTTGGTTGTTTTTTTTTTTTTTGTTGTAAATTTTTTATCACTGATTCTCTTTGGTTTGTTTATTATGTTCAGAATTGTTTCCATATTACATTTGAGACATATTTTAAATATGAACAGTCGTTATTTTTATTGATGGTGAAAGTAATTAATTATGACTAACATTAATAAGCTAAAATAAGATTTAAGTAGGGTTTAATTTTTTACTTTATTTCTAAACCTATTTATATTTTTAACTTTCTAGTTTACAAGAAAAATGATGAATTGATTGCGAAAAATACATCTGTGATTGTTTCAAGGGTGCCAGTTAATAAAACTACTGCAAGTAGCACCCAGAAGTCATGGTAAGTTATACATTAGGTACTGATGTATTTCAGATTGTTAAGACAAAGAAATGTTTGTCACCATTTATAACTGGATATTATTTATTTTTTTAATTACAGGGAAGCTTTCAAGCAGGAATGTGCAAAAGTAGTACGTGTCAATTTGGTAACTTGTAGTCTTGGTAGATAAGTGATTTTGAAATTTTAATACAATTATCAGGATTTAAATTTTAATACATGCATCGTAAGAAACTGCCTAATTATTTTCGTTAATAGATTATAAAAATATAAACACACAATACACACATTTAGATGAAAATGAAGTAACCTTGAACTGTGCATTACAAATAATTGGATGCGCACATTTGTTGATATTAGAGCATTTGTTTCCAGATATCTGGGATATCTGTCATCTCTGTTGTAAACTTTTTTTTAAAATTGATGTTTGTATGATTTTATCACATAAAAAATTGAAAAGTTATACTGTTATAAATCAAGGTGCTGTGATCTTTTTATCAAGTTTATGAGAAATACTTTACATTTGAATCTGGCTGTCTGTGATAAAGATTAACTTTTACATATAATTTGTATGTCAAGTTTAATGCTTGTTGTTTATATTGGCTGTGATATTTTTCAAAAACATCTTTCATTATAACTAACAGCTATTAATTAGTTTAGGATGAAAAGTTTATCCCGTCTCATTAAAAAACTACACATATTTCACTTGTTGTTATATGTGAAGTTTAGAGATTTACATATCTAGAAATTGGGGTATATAATTCATTAATTCCATTTTTTTCTGTTTATCTAGTTTTAAAATTGTTAACAAATATCCATTGGATATAATCAATATAAACTAAGTATTTATTGTCTTTGCCTTTATTTAAATAAAGACTGCTGTAATTTTGTATTAGGATTTTGTATTTTTATAGTTTTCTAAAGATGTTTTTTTTCCCCATCATGTTCATTTTTTCCATTTGTCTTTGGAAACATTATTTTGAGTTTATTTTCAAGAAAGTAAATTAAAAATTCTCAAAAATGTTCTTAACACAGTGATACCACAGAATTTCTTTTTGTAAATTATTCCTATTCCATATCATTCACATCAGTTTTTTTTCCCCGACATCTTTATATTGATGCATCGCCTTAGCCCAAAAATAAGATTTTTTAAGATCAATAATTACTGACGGATTTTAATGGTATTTTTTGAATGACAAATCCACCAAATTTTTTTAGATTAAAAAGAAGGGAAAGAAAAGCTTATATTAGCAAAGCGAAAGGTTAAAAGAATTCACCTTTAGAAAGAGGAAAAGTACTAAAAAAGAAATAAACAAAAAATGCTCTGGGTGCTTAAATTTTAATTCCAAATTAAAATATTTTGACAAAATTTAAAATTGTTGCTTTTTGGGGCATCAAGATTTTAGAGTATCACTGTGAACAGTTTCACAAGTTTTCTGACCCATACAATTTGTAAATTTGATTTATCCTTACACCATTAGATTTTGTTGAACATAAAGTGCAATTCTGTTTTTTGAATGGCTTGTCATGTAGTCTTTTACTGGAACATTGATATTGTCTTCAATGCTATGTTTTTGAGATTTTACAAAACTAAAATTTTAAATAATTTTTCATTTCTAAGGTTGGTTTATTCCTTAAATCTACACAGTATTGATTTATATAAATATAAAACAAACATGCATGGTCAAAAT
This sequence comes from Bulinus truncatus, assembly GCA_021962125.1. Classification (NCBI taxonomy): domain Eukaryota; kingdom Metazoa; phylum Mollusca; class Gastropoda; family Planorbidae; genus Bulinus; species Bulinus truncatus. Next base: position 1,218,929 of record JAGDYQ010000183.1, on the reverse strand, counting down.
ATGTTAAAGAAATGGTGTTCATTGGAACAGATCATAACTAAATCATTTTGTACATACATCTGTTTTTTTTTCATTTGAGAAAACGTTTTTTTATATTATTTTTAACTATTGAATTTTTATAACTTATAAACTTTATTGTTCACAAATTTATATTTCTTTGATTTTAAAAAAATTCTCTAGTCTTTATAGTCTTATTTTCAGTTATTACTTTAGATGGTATTATATATGATCAAAGTTAAAGTATTGTCATAATTTTACTTGCATTTAAATTATGATTGGTATTATTTATATTTTTCCATTGTTTGTTTGGTATGTCTTATATTTATTCCGGTTATATATATTTACAGATGGCATTTACACAATTAGACAGGTCTCATTCTATTATCTTTTTTCTTCAATGGGTTTTTTTTTATGAAAACCGTTTTAATGATAATTAATGCATGTTTTTTTTGAGAATTAAAAAAAAATATGAGTAAAGGTTTTACAAAAAGTAAACTATCTAGTATCCCTGTTGTTCATTCAAAAAAGTTCATTTTGATATGCACATGAGTATAATTTTTTTTAATCTTTTTCATTCTATTTATAAATTTAATCTCAGTAACTATAACAGATTTTAAGCAATACTGTTTAAAATATGGTATGTAAATTAATATTAAAGAAATCTCCCATATTTTTATTTTTAGAATTCACACACTCATGACATTTTTGAAGGCCCTTAATTGACATTTTTAACACATAGAATATTACTATCAGTCATCAAACTCAAATAGGTTTCATTGCTGTTGTTCAAAGCTGGAAGTGATGGGGAAAATAGACTTTATTTCAATAACTGCAATTTACATGTTGATAAACGTTTTGATTTTTTTAATCTTTCCTTTAAAGAAAGAAAAAAACCTTAGTTATTAATTTAGTGAATATTTGTTTGATAATAGGATTTAGAATTTCTGTAAAAAAAATAATTTTGAATCAAATTTTTTAAAATATTAGTAGATACATCATCACAATTTTTTAAATTTTCATTCCATCTCCCAATGATTGTTAATTACCCTTTAAAATCTGGTAGGATGGCCTACTTTTGAATTATCCCTAAGAAAATTATCGTGACATTTCTGATAATAGATTTTAAAATTTTATAATGACCTTTATCAAAGAGAAAAATTTAAGTCCCTTTTTTAAACTAGTTTTATCAATGCTGGAATAAGTGAAATAATTAGTATATATGTACACATAACTGAAATATTGGTTTGGTGTGTTTTTTTAAACACTGGGGTGCCCAATAGTCTATTTTATTAATTTACTTTTACTGTAAATATTGAACCATATATTTTATAGTTATTTTTTTAATATATATCTTTATTGTCCAAAAATGCTCACTCTCACCTGAAATAATATGTTTATTTGGCTGGCCTGCAAACTGAAGATTTAAAGTATATATAAATAATAGCGGTGTAGGTTCTGCGTTAAATCGATAGTAAATAATTAATTCAACAGTATTCCAGTTTAAAATTGTCAAACGTAAACAATATTATTAAAAATCATGAAAAAATCGGATCTGCCCGAAACCAAAAGTAGCCTAGCCTACTGATCAAACCTAAGGGGATATAACTCTATGCAAAGGTTTTGCAGGGTACATCTAGTATAAATAATTTTCCACTGAGAGCACACATTTTTATTAAAAATCTATTGTTATTTTGTCTTTCAAAATTCATAAACTTCTGTGCAGATTTAGAATTTGTACATGACTATCAAAATATTGTGATTTGTCTAAAAATGCAGTGATTCCTATATCAATATCTGCGATCTTTAAAACTAATTAGCAATAGGGACTTCTTACAATTCATACATGTCAACTCTTGAGTAAATTTTATTCCATTGAATTCTTTTACTTTCTATGCTTCTAACTAACCAATATATTGTAAAAAGCTATCCTATTTAACAAGTTAAAATCCTTTTTTAAATAATATATTTGTTATATTTTATAATAATAGATGTAGTTCATTGACCATTTCAAGCAATTATGGTAGTAAAAAATGCATTTGGTTTTCATACAAATCAATAGAGTGCTTGAGAAACGAATAGCTTGGGTAAAGGGGTCGTTACAAATTGCGAATGAATATTTTTAAGTTTACTGTTTTGTGTCTTATTCATTGATTGCTTTATTATAGATTTTGTTATTTGTGTTCTTGATTACTTTTAGTTTTGATCTATTTTTACTTTTTTTTCCTTTTTTTCATTTTTTTTTGCTTTTTTGTGCATAAAATTGGTTTGGTTGGGGGGTAAATTTAATGGAAAAATACTCAAAGTTTTTTCATTGAAGAAATACTTATGAACAGTCTTTAATTATATTTTAATTTGCGATTCAATTTCAAGTCCATTTCTGTATTGGAGCTTCTCATTGGATTGAAGTTGTGTGCTAAAGGCATTTTTCTTTTCCATATCCTTGTCAAAATTCACTTTTGAAACAATCTGCTGTCAGTTTTCTTTGCTCTCAGGATCTTCTAGGTGTAAATATCTTTTTATTATTATTTTAATGCTTTACACAAAAGCAATTAATTGTTTCAATTGACCAATTGCATTCTTACTGTGGGAAGATATTTGTTTTGATAATTCTGTTCTTTATCATTTAACATTTTAAATCACTTCAAAGATGCTAATGGTCAGTCTCTGTTGTTGCAGAATGTTCATGTGATGAGCACTTATCACCTCACGACCAGTTACATAAACACAGATGTAGTACAAGCAAAACAACTATTAATATGTAGTTGTAATTTTAAACAATTAAGAAATATTAAAGAGATAACCTATTTTAATAATGCTCGTAAAGAATATTATTATAAAGGTAATTAAAAAAACTTTTTACACTCAAAATTTAATACCGCTACAACCAAGGGAATTCTATTTTTTTTATAAATCTATAAATTTGTAAGTTATTTTTATTAGAAGCTCGACACAAATTGAGGGATAACAATGACTTTCACTTTATTAATACTGCTGTTTTAGTAGTGTAATTTGGTACTAGCTGAACCCTGCCAAAGCCTTTCCATAGAGATAGACTATTATTCAGCTTTGATACATATTTTCAACATTTTTTTTTAAAGTTATGAACGAAATTAACAATCTAATTAGTTGTAATCTAATTAGTTGTTGTTTCTTTTCCTTACAACATCCTAAAGGATAAATTATTTAAAAAAAAAATTATATATATATAATGTCCGTGACAGGAATTGAACCTGGATAGCCAGCATAGTAAAAAATAAAGCAAGTAGCTTTCAGCCACCACTTCACATATATAAATTATAATTTTATTGTATTATATTAAATATTGCTGGATTATTTTGCACTTCCACTTGACTTGTAATTCTTTTGTATTATCAAAAGGAAGCTATCTTATTGACATAGAAGTGTCAATTGAATGTTATTGTATTTTTTTAATACCGTATGATGCTTTTTTTTCTTTATTATACTATCTCCATGATGTTCTATGAAAATATGAACAGAATTAAAAAAATCTTCCATTCTAGATGAAATTTTCACATGAGAATATTCTACTTTTTTTTATTGAAAATACAAATGAATATATATATAAAAAGTATTTCACAATAGTCCCGCTGCCTCTAGGGCTCAGATTTTCACAAACAATTTTTTTTAAAAGCTATCTTTTTTCTTATACAATTAAAACCATATTGCACTTAATTTAATTGCATTCTGCAACGCTCTTTTTTTTCCTAATAATGTACAACACAAGTGGATTTCGAATTAAAATTAAAATTTGTATGCATAATATGACCAATTTACTAAATATAATTATAATTAAGCTAAACATTATGGCTCTATTGTAATGTGCATGCGCATTTTAATTTCTCAGGATACTTTTGAATGATTTAGTTCCTTTTGATGAGAAAGTGATCCCAGCAAAATTTAAGTTGACCACATAAAGTAGAAACAACACTTTCTGATACAGAAGATTTTTATAAATATCAAGTGCAGGAAAACATATGTCATTTACTTTCTATTAATGGCCTGTTGGTTTTTTCAACATCATAACTTACTGTGCAACTTCAGAATTATGTTTATATCCAGTCTTCATTGAAAGAAGAGCATTTGTTGATTTTACGTTTTTTTAGGAAGGCTCACGACTAAATCATCAAACAGTTTCAGATCTTTGTTACAAAGCAAACTGAAATAACAAGAAAAAAATATTAGTGTGGGTTTTGATTATTGTGATATAAAAAAATGGATATCTTCAATTTAGTTAATAGATATACACGTTCTTATTAAATTTCTTACAATGGAAGACTATTGACTAAATATGTGTATGAATAAGTAGACATTGAAATCATAATGTTAATATAACTACTTCTTTAGCTAGAGCATTATAACAATAAACTTAATGTGTATAACGATTAAGAAAGTGCAGTTGCAACAATGTGATTAGTAAGTTTAACACATTACAATATTTCTAATCCAGAAAACTCTGAATTACTATCTCAGCAAACAAAAACGATTGCGTTAGTGCAAAGCATTTTGACATTCAACATCATGATTAGAGATAATGTGCTTCATTTTTAATGTGAAAAAAATTGAGGGCCCCCTGAAGATGGGGCCTGTGTGGTCTTTCTAATTAAGACACACCCTAGGTATGCCTCTGCATACTTTAATAATATGAATTCTCTGTGTTCTCGTCTTTGCTGTATTTCATTAACATTCATATTAGCTATCTTAGAGGGATTTTAACTAGTCTTGTCCATATTATCCCCCCATTCCCCCTTTTTCAGTCAACCTATACAGATGATGTAATATCAAGTGACCTGATTCCCCTGTTGCTATCTCATTTGCCCCACAACCATAGGCAGTCTTAATATTAATAGTACAAGGGGGGGCCTAAGGGGAATGTCATTTGCAGGGTCTTAAACAAGCATTTAGTTTTGGTACTCTTTGGAAAAAAATTAAAAATCTGTAAGTGCTTGGGTTCAGCCCTGTAATAAATCAATTGGAGGCTCTGAGTTAAATCAATAACAGGTATGCTTCTTTTTTCTCGATATATGATTATGGAGGATTTCAAACGACCAGGCCTATAGTTATGATGAACTGCACGGTGGCATCCAGGTCCGTCTCGCTCCCATAAAGTTTTTGATTGAAGGTCATCTGTGGCCAGAACCTGTTGCGAGCTGTGTCATGTAAAAGGCATGTTTGGAGAACATGTTCTGAATTCTCTGGAGACATCCCACATGGGCAGTCCTCACTGTTTCCAATGCCTAGCCTTCGGAACATGTGTTGTCTTAGTCTGTTGTGCCCAGTTCTGAGTCTGAAGATAATATTTTGAGCTTGTCTGGGAAGATTATAATAGGGGTCGTTTTTGTCATGATCTGGGTGATTATTCATCCATTTTTGTTGGATTTGTTTATTTATACAGCTTTTCATTTCATCTGCATTTAGAGGGACATCTACTTGCATTACAGGTATGCTGTTCTCATTGAACACGTGAATGTATTATATCATTTCACTCTGTTTTTCTGCAGGTAATATTTATAAATATCCACTGCAAGACAATGTGTTGTTTTCCCTTTATTTCAACTTCACTTTCACCGAGGCAGTTCTTAAAAAAAAGTTGGTTTGGTCTTATACAATTGTTTTTATGACCAAAAAGAATAATTGTTTACTATATAACATGATACACCCTAATACACATGCATTCTGCTGAGAGGAGATTGAATATGACTTATGATTTAATATAAGAAATTTATTTAGGGCATACTTCATAATGTCACATAATGATTCATCTAATTGAATACAATTTATAAGCATTTTAGATTTTCCCCTGACGAGAACCAAGCTAATCTAAGCTAAAATTTTCCTGAAATCCTTGGAGGGAAACCGCCTCTTTATTGTAAGGCTCATCTTACTATTAAAATTTTAAGATTTCGTCAACAAATGATTTAGCAGATGATACAAATAGACTGTATATAGACTATTATATTACACAAAACAACAGGGGTGACCATGCATTAGGTCTATGAGAGCTGCAATTCATTTTTATAATGTAGTAAAAAATACTTTAAAGACCAACATCATATACCATTTAGTGAACAAGAGGCATAAAATTATAGCAAAAAAAACTAGTTGGGAGCATTTTAAAAAATAGCTGCATCTAAGAGCCACATATGATCATTCATTTTAGTATTTATTGTTAGCTACATATGAAACCAATTTAAAAATTCCATTTAAGATATTTATAGTTAATGTTAACATTACCACAATTGCTATTGACAATACATGGCTTTTTTTCAAGAGTTGAAACAGGCATTTTAATAATTAGGACTCAAGTTTACCATGACCTGAAATTCTTTATAAAATGGCATAAAATAATAATTCTGTTTTGACCATATACATTTTTATGTGTATTCCCAAATTCATTTGAGCTACTTGTTAATATATTAACACATTGATGATGGGGATGATATATAAATGTTAGATAAATGGTAAGAAACAATCTATAGAAATAACCAGATAATGCACAATCAAATAATAATTTACATTGTTTTTCAGTGAAAAAAATGCTCACAGCTCCAATATTTGTGCTAATAATTAATTGGCTGCAGATCTTTTCCAAAAAATGTATAATTTGTGATGTCCGCCACCCGTTAAAACTTAATCCATTATCAAAAAAAAAGGTATAAATTTATGACAAATCTAACAAAAACATTTTATTTCAATAGACTTTATTGATATGTATCAATGCAACATAATATTTATTTTAAATTTACTTATCAATAATAAAATGTGCTTTAAATAAAATACATCAACTATAGCCATCTCCTTCCTAAATTTTGAATTATTATACCATGTAAAAAACACACTGCCTTCACCCACCCCTCTTGTTACATCCATTTATATATTACATAAAAGAAATTATGATTGAATAAAGCTATACCTTAATGTTTTATAAACAATTTACAAGAAATGTATTTATTATTTCTGCAAACTCCTTTTATGCATTTTTGTTTAATTTTACTAATATTTTTGAAGCTACAAGTTATACAAAAAACTCTCCTTTTGGGTGTACACATCTCAGGTCTGATCGATGCATGATAGTTTTTATTGTTGTTTTTTGTTGACAAAATTTACCTAAATTATCTAGAAAAATGAAATTTGGCTATCAAACCAAGTGATGTTTGGAAAATTGCATGAGAACAAATATGCCATAAAATTGGAAAATTAAAGCTCATGTAATAATTTGTATCCATCACTTTCATAACAAATTTAGTTTTTTGCTTCTTTTGCAGTATTTTAAACAGCATTTATACAGTTAATTACATACATTTGTCTTATCTATTCCTTATTTTATTGTTCCTCTTAAGTTTTATTATTCAATATGTGAAACAATATGTTTGCACACTAGCAAACTAAAAAAATTCTAATATTAGAGAAAAGTAACAAATATATCAATTACGAAAATCATCATGATGTATTTTTAATTCATATAAATATATATTTGGGTGATTGAATTTTCACCAATGTGCAGCAGCCTAGAAGGGTCTAGTAGAAGTTCATCAAAACAAGAATATTGACATTTTTCAAAAAGTGAATTAATAAAAAAAAATTAACTACAGTTCTGTAAAATTTATTGTAAGTGTTATTATTTTATGCATTTATAATGCATTTATGTTTTTAGTGACTTCTCTAGACTATTGAGTCAAAAGTAACATAACAATGTGGGCTTTACTTTTTTGTAAGAAACATTTTTTTTTTGCATTGTTAAGCCTTTTTATTTGACCTTTAACTCACATACTTTTGTAATTTTTTTTTATTTCTTTAATGGCAATTGTAACTTAGTTTGATTTAGATAATTCTAAATGTTGACATTGTTTTAGTTAGTGACCATAAACTTGGTTTTGTTTGATTTCATAATTAACCTTGCCAAATAAATGTTTGATTATTCATAATAAATTTTTATTTTACTTGAATGTCCTTTAATTTGTTGATGTCTTTTGTTGTGATCTGATGTCTGAAGTATGTTCATAAAAAACTTACAAGTTAAAGATGGCTTCATCAAGGTACTATGATTATTTCAAGGATGAACAAAGAAGTAACAGCTTAATAATCAGATATTTGTAACAAAAACAGTTACCATGCCAAAGATCTATTCTGTTGCATAATAGATGTAATTATTTCTATGTAGTATTGTTCCACAACTCATCTAATAAACTAAGGGCTTTTATCAGTTTAAATGTGTTCTCTTTATTAGTTTGTATAAAATTACTGTTGATTTGTTTAGCATGTTTTTTTTATTATTTAAATACATTAATAAACATGTTGCTTGCATATAGATTTATTTAAAAAAAACTTTTTATTATTTGCTCTAGTTGAATTTTAATAGACAAATATAAAATTAAAAAACAAGAATCACTAAAACGTAATTAATTTTTTTCCTGCTACAACTTATGCCAAGTATATAGAAATAATAAAGATTCTTTTGGTAAATTGTTCAAACTATAACAAAGAGTATTTGAATCCACCTCCTAATAACTTATGAAATTATAAAAGTGAGCCTTAAAATGTATTTGGTTTAAAGCTGAAAAATAGTCCATAAACACTTAAGAAGCTTAAACGTTGTCATTGATAGCAAGGATAAAAAACCGGAAAATAATTGTTATTTTGGAGTCTTAAAAATATTTAAGTACTTAATCACATTATCCATTTAACAGCAAAATAAACAAAAATTAAGATAAATTGCATGTAAACTGTGTTGGTTCTTGAATGAGGATTGTTCAGTGGTTTATGGACAGCATGTAGAAAGTTGTTGAGAAAATGCAACACAAGAACTGCATAATTGCAGTTATGCTGCCCTAACCAGACAATTTCATCCATTACCATGGTAAGACAGTATAGTCTTGACAAAGTGCCATGATTTATAGAAATACATTAAATGGTTCTGATTATAATGGTATTTACACAAATCATTTGAATGTATTATTACCTTTGATTCAGTGTAGCTATTTTCTAACCATCTTAGCTTTTGATGATTAAAAATTTCACCTCTGTTGAATAAAAATTTTATCAATGAAACTTATTAAATGCCATGGCCATGTCAAGACTTATAATTATTGTATTCTTTATCTTATTAACCTGTTAATTTTGAACAATTTTTTTCAGAAGGAGAAAGAAAGGCTAATGACACTTGAAAAATTGAAACAGGTGTGAATAAAGTTATTTATAAATGTCACATATTTTATACAGTTTTAGACTTGAGGTTAAAAACTAATTTATTAATCTATAATTATTCCTAATTTCTCTAGACACCAGATTTAACAAATGCCCCAGCTTCAGAAATAGATAAAATTAAAGCTGTAATTGATCAGTCAACTAAAGGATTTGAATCCACAAAGTGAGACTAATTTTCTTTGTAACATTTTGCAGTATATGAATTAGAACAAACTAGGCTATAAGGTGTATAGCAGTAAATCTTCAAATGTGGCAAATGTTAAATAAATCCGATTTTTTTTTGTTTTACCAGTTTTCTTGGCAAAAACCAGACAGGGGTCCCACATGAAAATTACGTGTGTAAAAGATGTGGACAGAAAGGCCACTTTGTTTCTCACTGTCCTAATAGTAATGCAGTAAGTAAAAAAAAATGTTTCAAATTAGTCATTGAACCTTTAGCTATTAAAATTGTAATAACTGAGTCAGGATTTCTCATTTTCAAATCTGTATTAATTTATTTCCTAAATCAAGGAAGACCGCATTGTTGAACCTCGGTACAAACGCACTACAGGAATTCCTACCACAATGTTAACTATTGTTGATGATCCTATGCATCCAGGAGCACTGTTAACTCATCATGGCCAGTTTGCTGTTCCGACTGTTGATGTGTAAGCTGATACACAATAAAATTTTAATAATATTATTCACTTGTAGAAAATATAGTTTAACATGAAGCCACTATCTTTTTTTTCATATAGCTTAAAATTAATTACTAATTGAATATCTTCTTATATAGAATTTGTTCATTTTTGTGTTTGCTTAGTTTTTAGCCGATCTAATCTCTGATTGATTTCATCAACAATAGTTTTATAAGTATTCTTAAGTTGAGATGAATTTTTTTTTGTTTGACTCATATTTGGACAATGACTTATTTACTATTTATTTCTTTTTATTCATATTTTTAGTCTTGCCTATAGAGAAACAAAAAAGGAACGTCCACCGTTTCTACCAGGCGACAGCCGCCCTGAACCAGAAAAGAAAAAAATCCCTCAAGAGCTACTCTGCCATATTTGTGAGGATCTGTGTGTAGACGCTGCCATTGCACCCTGTTGCGGAACAAGTTTCTGTGATGAATGTATGTCATTTTCTTATAATCTTTGATTCACTAGTAATTCATTTATTCAGTAGCTAAGATATAGATTGATCGTGAGAATATTAGTGCAGTAATATTATTTTTTAGGTTTGCGTGAAGTTTTGCTTGAAAGTGAAGATCATCAATGTCCATCATGTAAAGAGACCAATGTGTCGCCTGACAGAATAGTGGCCAATCGATCAATGAGGCTAGCAGTGACAAACTTTTTAAATGACACTGGTTATACAAAAGTAAATTTCTTAATGATTTTTTATTTCTTTATTTTTTATCTGGAGAATCATCTCATTATTTTTTTTGTTTGTTTTGTTAAATGTTTTTATAACAATAATTCACACACACTTTCAGGCGAAAAGACGTCGTACTTTGTCATCCACTGGTTTTGAGGTCACTCAAACTAAAGGTTTTTCTTCTGGAGGACTGTCTCCAAATAAGCCTAGCAGCAATGCCAAATCAGGTGCAAACTCAGGTTCTTCACCAACCTATATGGATTCTCAGGGAACTACAAATACTACTAACAGTTCTCAGCTCAATGTATCTGGCAATGTACAGATTAACAGTGAATCCACAAACTACACCAATTCAAATATAAGATCTTATGCTAGACCTAGATTCCAGCCAAATCAGTTATCCAAGCCATGGAGGTATTCAAATGATCGTTCAGGACATCGTGACTCATCATGGAGGTTTGTACTATATACATGTACTTTGTACATAGATAAAATGAAAGTCAAAGAATTTTTTTTTTAAATGCAACGGAAAAAATATTTGGAACAGCAATTCTCAAACCTGTTCCTACAGGCACCTGCACTCCCTGATCATAGATCGAAACAAAAATAAAGTTTTTATGAAAAAGTTGGTAGCCGCCACTCAACCATGTTTGTAAAATGTGCTCTAGGACCCTTGATTTATGCAACAGTATCTTAAGTATTACAATTTAAAATGTTTATATCTTAAGATTAGCCTTGATTTTAACTCCGATATCTATATTACACTTTGTAGGAAAGATACTGACTACAGCTCAATGACCTCATGTTCTCAATCTGAAGATTCAAAACCTGTTTCTGATCAGTCATCACAAGATGACTCAGCTAGAAGGTACATGTTTTTATAAGAGGCAGTTATACCCATTGTAATATGTCAATAAAATCTTCTTTTTCTGGGCAAACAAACGTTTTTTTTGCTAAAAAAAAAACAGTTGACACTATAATTCGTAAGTATTAAACAGAGTTTAAATGAATTTATTGTAATCCGTAGATCTGCATCTGATGATTCTTTGACGGTTGCTAATGAAACGGGGGCTAGAAAGGAACCTTTGATTCCCAGAAGTGAACCTTTGCTGCCAAGATCTAACCATCATTGGCCACAGACACAAACCTCCCTCCCAGATAATGCAGCCAATGTTTTGATGACTCCAGCCCATCTCCTAAATGCTGCTAGAGTTTTACTGGCCAACAGCATGCCCTTATTAACAGCTCCTCCTCCAACACAGCGACCCTTTCCAGGTAGCATATAGATTGAGGTACTTGATTAGTTTTTCCAAAACTTAGTTAATAATTTAGAAGTTATTAATATATTTTTTTAAATTATTATTTTCCTTAGTAATGCCAGAATATCATCCTATGAGTTATCCACCAACAAGACCGACTGCACCTGTACCTGCCACTTTGGGGATTCCACCATTGTCAAAAGAAGAATTTTATCAGGCTAAGAAAATGTTTCAACAGACAGAAGTTCCAAAGAAAAAACCTATTGATGTTTTTGATTCATTTGCTGATTTTACTAAAAGAAGAAGTCGTACTCCTGAAAGACGAAAAAGGTGCCTGCTTACTTTATTCGTTTATTATCCCATTTATTAGTCATGCTTTTATTGGCACATGAAATTTTAATAAAATAACATATGACCTGATTATTCTAAAGAACAGAGTACCATTTTTGTGGACATTTAATTCTCCTTTAATTAAGATTTTTTTCTCATTTCACTTTATACTTCAAAATAATTTGGAACAAGCTATGCAAAATAGTCTTTTTAAGTTGTTGTTTTTGCTAATTGCATTTTTTTTTTCTTTTGAACTATGTGTTGAGATTTTTTTTCAATTTTTGTTTTAGTTATTCACGGTCCCGATCAGGATCATGGAAAAAACATAGTAGATCTCGTAGTTTGTCTATTGGGAAAAAAAGATCTCTTTCACCAAGAAGAAAAAGTTCTCGATCTCGTTCAAGATCAGGCCAGAGGTCTCTTAATCGATCACGTTCCAGATCTAGGCAAAGATCTCAAAATAGATCTCATTCAAGGTCTTTAGGGCCTTCAAGAATTTCAAGATCATTAACACCTTTATCTAGGAAATCAAAATCTCGTTCTCGATCTGGTCCAAGAACATCTAAAGCCTTGTCACCACGAGCTCGGTCTCCATTGCCACCTTTAAGACGCTCATCCAAATCCCCTCTACCTGTTAGATCTCGCTCTCGTTCAAGATCATATAAACGCTATACTAGATCTCGGTCTAAGTCTTGGTCAAAACGGGGGAGATCAAGGTCATATTCAAGGCTAAGGTCACCTCGGCCATTTTCACCCAGGGGCTCACCAAGACGTTCTCCACTTATATCTCCTCTACACAAATCTTCTTTTTCCCCAAGAAGAAAATCAAGATCATACAGTCCTCGCCGAAGGTCACCTTTCCGTTCAAGATCCAGAACTCCTCTTGCAAAAAGAAAAATTTCTAGATCCAGAACAAGGTCACCTTATTCTAAAAGATCATCATTCTCACCTGTGCGTTCTCCTCGGCGCACTAAAAGTCCATATAAAAAGCCATTATCTCCTGTACACTTCAGTAAGCGATCTCAATCGCCTTTTCGTGGCATTGGTCAGTTCCGTCATAGAGGCAGAGGAAGATACAGAGATAATGACAGAGATAAATTTCGCAATCACCACAGTCCATCAAGACTTCTCCCTTCTATACCTGCTCCAGTTCTACCAAATAATCTTCCTCCTGTACCTTACAACCCACAGATGGGGCTGCCACCTCCTGAGGAATATTTCAAATACAATCCCGCTGGCTACCAAGAATTTGTGCGCAATTTCTATGCACAGTTTGGGCCTCAGGCTCAAGCATGGGCTCAAAATCAAACATTCCAACTGCCCACTAGTGATGGAATACCATCCACTCTTGCTGCATCGAATCCTTATTTGCCTGGCCAACGAATGCCATGGGACTCTGTCCCAATGTCACCATCACAGAGACCAAGGTCAATCACGCCACCAAGAAACAGAAGAGAACAAAATTACAGGGATAATTCAAGACACTGGGACAAAGATATTCGAGATCGTGATAGACGGATTGACAGAGGAAGAGACAGTGACAGAGGCAGGGAAATGGATCAGCACCGAAAAGATATGGGGGACCGTAAAAATACAACTAGAGAAGAGGATAAAAATAAATTCAGAGATACTCATAGGGAAAATAAAGATGGTGCTAGAAGTAGAGATAAAGCCAATTCTGACAGGCCTAGAGATGACAGTAAAATCAAAGAAAAGAAAAAACATGAAAAAAGAAAAGAGGAAAAAGATAGGAGGTCCAGAAAACACTCTGATAGTGAGAGCAAGAAAGAAAGTATTGATATTAAAGAAAGTAATCTTAAGTCTAGCCCAGTCAGTGACCAAGAGCTAGCATCACCCCATCAGGATGAGAAATTTGAGAATTCGGAAATGTTAAAGGCTAAACAAGAATCTGCTGTTACTGTATCTGACACAAAAGTAGCTCACATGGAACTCCCAGTCAAAATTCAGCAGCTGGTGACTGAAGTAGAAACTGATAAAATTATGACTAAAGAAAGAAAACCTCTTGGTAAGAAGAAGAATGATGGTCTTGGGGGTAAGAAAAAATCTAAAGATGGTGTAGCTGATGAATCTGGAGAGAAAAAAGGTAAAAAGACAAAGAAGAAAAAACTGACATTTGGATCCTCTGATGCTGACAGTAAGCAGGGTCTTAAGAAAAAGAAAGTTAAAAGGCTGGTCGATTACAAATCTGAAAATTGCACATCTGAAGAGGGTGAAGAGCGAGGCAGCCCACTGAAGAAAGCAAAACTTTTAGAAGCTGATGAGAAAAAAGACCAGACAATTGAATCTAATTCTGCTGATTCATCACATGTCAACACCACCGAACCTACATTTGAAGTCAGCACAGAAATTGAAGCAACTAATCAAGGAGAGAAACTCTTTGATGATATTGTAACCACAGTATTAAAATCAGAAGGGAATGATGCTGAAAAAGAAGTGCCAGCTAGTAAGAGTAAAGCGGAACTTGTTCCAGAGCTTCCAGAGCTAAGCAAGTGGGAAAGAGATGACTTTGATCTGTTTGAAGCGATTGATCAACCTAAAGAAAAGCCTCAAGAAAAAATGATGTTACCAAGGTTAGTGTACTATTATAAAATAAAAATATAAATAAAATGCATAAAAATTTTGAAATAAGTCAATGAAGTGGGTTTGTTTTTAAGTTAATGGACTAAGAAATTTGAACGGATTAAATCTCAAGATTTCATAGCTAAGTACAGAGTGTGACTTAATCACTGTTGTAAAAAAAAATGGTACAGTGTTGATGTATGTTTCAGTAGCAAAAAAATGAGCTAATTTATATATCAGCATGACTAAATAGCAAAAAAACACAGTGCAGTATGTTTTGTTCAATCACACACCATAATGTCATTTTTTTGTATTAACTTCAATATTAATTATCATTTGTATCTTTATTTATTTTATTGCCTTTTTCTGTATTGTTTTTATATATACATATATATATATATACTGTATATGTATGTAAAAAAGACGGAATTTAATTAGAAAATTAATGATGCACATGATCAAATTGTTGACAAAAAATGTGTTGCTTTAGTCAAAGTAAAATTCACTATTAATATTTAATTTTATATTAAAATAACTAATTGCTCTATAAATATTAATTTGAAATGGCACTTCATTTTAAACTAGGTTTAATCAAACAATCTTATATCTTACATTGAATTTTTTTCAAACCAGTCACGCTGATAGTTACATGTGAAAATGTGCATTATATACATTCACAATATTTTTGTCATGGTTACAATACTGCAGTATATTATTTCCTAGCATATGTCGTGATCTCCAGCTGGGTTGTGTTTGTGTGGATATGTTAATAAACAGTAGACTTAGTTATCCATCCTATTAAAAAAAAAAAAAGTAATGGCCCATAATAAGTTAAGAAATAAATTAGGGTTTTTGACAATAAAAATATTTTTTTATTGACATTGATAGTAAAAGTTTATATGTTAGGCTCGAGCAGTCTCAAACAGTGTAAAAATATCAGGTGTGGTCAACCATGAGTACATTGAGAGCCGCATTCCTGTTTTTCATATTTTATTAAAGAACCACCGATTTAATTTTTAAAAAAGAAAAATTAAAAATAAGCTTTTATAAAAAATGTACCTAGAGGTATAAAAAAATTAATTCATCATATCACACAAATATTTACATAAATTATCATTGCTGACATTCAAATTACTGAAAAGTCCTAAACTCTTAATTCTACAAGATATAAATTTATGGAATAGAAATGATTAAATTGTGTAAAATCATTATATAAATCATAAATTGAAATGAGAACTGTCATAATTTTAAGTTAATAAATTTATGGAATAGAAATGATTAAATTGTGTAAAATCATTATATAAATCATAAATTGGAATGAGAACTGTCATAATTTTAAGTTATTTATGCTGCATTACACAGAACATCCAACTTTCCAAAAATCTTATCAATGTAACTGAAAATCTATGTTAAGTAGTAATTTGTAGGCCTTGGTAGGAAGCCACTAATGTATATTATACATGTATATGGAACGTCCATATTTACATATACATTTATGACCATTGCAGTTTGTAGATATGTTACTAACTTATTTATTCATTAAACTAATATTGTCATTTTTTTTTTAGGTCTGTGGTTGATAAAGCAGAGAAGTTTTTGACTTACAAGCCTATGAAAAATGCTGTCATAGCTGCTCACACATCTTCAAGTAAATCTCCTGAGTCACTACAATCAACAGACAAACGTGGAGCTGATCCTGTGACATCCAGGAGGGTCTTCATTGAAAGAAAGGATATCAAAGAAAAGAAAAATAGTGATCTCCAGATAACTGTTAGAACTGATAAAAACAAAATTGAAAATACGAGTAAACGTCTTCTTTCATCATCAAAACCTGAGAAATCCGAAGAAAGTCGTCATCGCTATCAGCACTACAATGAAGATTACGAAGAAGACCAGCGTTCGGTGGTCAAATCACGTTCTCTGGAAAGAGAATTGTTAGAAAAATCAAAATCCAGGAGAAGCAGAGATAGAGAGAAAAAAAGGTCAGACAAAGATTCAAAAAGAGATGGGAAAGAGGTATCAAAAAGAGATGAAAGAAAAGATAGTCGGTTCTATAAAGACAGTGTTAATGAAAAGAGCAATAAAGATGAATCACTAAAGAAAGATACAAGTGATTCAACAAAAGAGAAAGAAAGAGACCTTGAGAGTAAAGATAGACGTCATAGCAAGGACCAATCAGTTAGCAACTCTTCTGAGTCTCACAAATCATCCAAAGATTTGCGCCACAAGCTAGAAGAAAAAGCAAAATCTAAATCAGCTATTGATCCTCGAAAACTGTCCGTCTTGGATGAGTCTGAATTTGTGCCAGATTATGAAGATTTAGCAATAGACATGTCGAGTGATAAAGAAGTTGATGGTGCTTTGGCTTCACAAGACTCAGGAGCTGCCTCTCCAGAATCTCCGGTCATTGACAACAAAAAGAGAAAAAGGACTGAAGACAGTGATAGAAAAGCAGAAGAAATGAACACTGACACTGAAGAGTTAGTTAAACATAAAAAATCTAAGAAAAAACACAAACACAAAGAGAAAAAAGAGAAACACAAGCACAAGAAGAAGAAACACAAGCACAAGAAAAGTAAAGAGAATGAGAATTAGGTCATAGACTTATTTGTAAATACCCTAGATCTAAGGAATGAATTGTTTGCTGAATACTAGGTACAGGTAACCCTCCTATAACACCAAGTTCAGTTTCTAGAATATGCTGCTTTGTGTGAAATCCTTTTGGTGCAAACTTATATGAAGCCAAATATAAATTGTGGGGATGAGCTCTGAAAACTTTCTATAGTTTACTTAAAAATACTTTTTTAATTCAATTCAACCAAAGCTTGTCTGATTCTATTTTTTTTTTAATGTGTTTTAAGAAAACAAAAAAGAAATAAGAGAGCAAAAAAAAAAAAAAGGTATCAGAATCTAATTCAAATTTCTTCCTCAACTTCTGCTAACTAAGAGGCAAGAGCACTTTCATGTTACAACAGTGACACCATTTTTTATATAATTTCTTCAGGTGTCCTCTTGAAAAAAATATTTTTTTTCACTGTTGGATATTACAAGGTTGTAAATATCACTGTGTGGGTAGTTGTAATTTTGTAGCTCCATTAAAATTGTTTGGCTTCCTTCAACTAATCAGTCTTTTAAGTCATGAAAAATAATTTAAGATTTTAAGCTTAAGTTAGTCCTTGCTTTTTTTTAAAGAGTTAAATTATTAGTTTCACAGTTTTTATTGGTGCTGTTGTCAACAGATTGAATGTGATGTACAATTCAGATAACATTTCTACTAAATCTGTTTCCCACATTTCAACATTCACTTGAATGAGCTCAACAGTCGTATTAATCACTTGTTAACTAAAATCCTTTCTCATACAATTTAAGCAAGATATTTTCTGATGATGGCTAACTTTTTTAAACATTAAAGCCATGATCTGGATACAGTTTTTAAATTTTAAGATTTCATAACATCAAATGAATTTTGAGTGTACTATCTCTGAAATCCATGAAATGATCATCTTGAATGTTTCATATGTTAAAATAATACAAATAAGTTGTTGAGGTAAAAAATTCTATGCCCTTGGGATCAATTTTCTAGCCTGGAACATTATCTAGTGGTAATAATGACTTGATGTCTGCTTATTTTTATCACAAAATGATGAGCACAATGTGACTTGGAAATTCACATAATTTTTTAAGTTAGGTTTTCAGAGTATCATTTTAATATTGAGTGAGACCTTTTTGTATCAGTAAACACTACTGTAATGTTCTAAATGTGTTTGACTGGTACTTTATTGGAGGATTACCTGTACAATGTTGAGAGTATTTGTCAAATTAGACTATGGAAATAAATAGTGACCTAATTAACTATTGGAAACATTACATAATTGGTTTACTAGACCTAAAATGAATAGTTTCCTTCAAGACAAATTGAAGACCTTGGTTCTCATAGCTGCAAAGTCCAATTTGATAATCAAAGAGAAATGTGTATTTTTCTGTCATATCCTGCTTTGTTTTACTAGTCGATACAATCTCTAAACCATGGCTTCAAGTGGAACTAAGTACTTTCTAGCATCTAGACCATTTCTTAAGTAATAACCTATCATCTATGACAACCCTCCCTTTGCCACTCTAAATAATAAAGTCATTTTTGACTTACCCGTTATTAGAACCAATTTCACATTTTTTTATATATACCGGGTATTTCTTATTCAAATTTTTTTTTTTTTTTTAGAGTAAGTGGTGAATTATAGACTATCCATTTACTTAATTTTCACATAAAAGGCATTAAAGAATATAAAGAAATGTAATTATGGTTTCATTTATTTCCATTTGTCAATGTAAACTATATAATAAGCAAAATGTTTCATCACAACAAATTATTAAAGTGCATAAAATTATGTGCCCTAAATTCAAAGTAACCTAATTAAAAAATGTTTCACCTCCAGGTATTTTCTTGAACTAAACAGTAATAGAAGTCATGTGTAGTAAACATTTCTTACTTGTAAATCTGAATAATTTAAATTGTAATTATATCTAATGTTGTCTTGTTTTAAGATACAAACAAATTAATTTATTGTAATTGTATGACCCAGACTGACTTATTTTATTTGGGATTATTAGTACATACATGTATTATTACTTTCCAAATTGATGTTTCTCCACATTGGATTCCATCATATTTCCATTTAACAAATGTCTTAGACAATTTTTTCCACTGACTTGATAAATATTCAACCTGTAGTTCACTAATCTGACAGATCAACATTCGAAGTTGAAACTTGTGCAATAGTTGTCACAGTTATGTCGTTTAAAAAAAATTTTCTTTACAATTATTTTCAATGTTTTGATATTTGTTCATGTTCAATGGGAGGTTGGGCCTGATCAATCAGGGCTGTCAGTTTCATCGGCCATTAGATGAATTGTGTGCAACTTATATTACTGATAAATCTGATAGCTGTTGTACTTGTGATATCTGCATGTAATCATTTTTTGATTATTGGGTCCAGATATAGGGACAAGTTGTTGGTTTGTTTTGTCCTCCATATAATGACACGGTGCACAGAGGGTGCACAGCCATGTTTTGAGCTCATAGTTTTATATCAAATTATTAATTGTCTTACTTTTCAATGAACATTTTGTCCATGTCATTTTTTTTATTATTGTTGTTAATGAAAGTTAGCAAGTTGTGTCATATGTCCAAGAAGGGTACAAGAGAACTCAAATGTTCTAGTGCATGTATACAATTGTTAATTTTAAAAAAAAAGTATTTTATTTTCACTGTTGCGATCCTGTTATATAAAAAACTGAAATAAACAGTCCATCTGGAAAATTTTAATTCTTGTTTCTTATTTTCTCCGTGCAGTTGTTAAAATTTGTGTCACAGGCGGCCTAAGCCATAGGCACCACTACTTGGGGCTTAGGGTGTGTCCTTACTGATATTGACAATAATATCGTAATACAGAATCTCTTGAACAATAAGATCATTTTGTTGGCATATTCCCGTATTACATTGAAACCGGCTAATGGTAGAGTTATTGTATTCAATGTGAGGTGAAACCGGCTAATGGTAGAGTTATTGTATTCAATGTGAGGTGAAACCGGCTAATGGTAGAGTTATTGTATTCAATGTGAGGTGAAACCGGCTAATGGTAGAGTTATTGTATTCAATCCCATCAGAAAAACCAGTCTTTGACTTATCTTTGGTATAAACACATCATGTAAGCATACTATAATGGACTCTCACTGAACAATGTATAATAATATATTTTATCGAATGCATACAAATTGAACCCCACACTAGTAAGATTTGCTCTTCGGGCATTCATAACAATAACAGTGTATGCTTAACTGGGTCTTCCGGTGATCATCGTAAGCCATTGTGTCGTCTGATGATCATCGTAAGCCATTCATAACAATAACAGTGTATGCTTAACTGTGTCGTCTGATGATCATCGTAAGCCATTCATAACAATAACAGTGTATGCTTAACTGTGTCGTCTGATGATCATCGTAAGCCATTCACAACAATAACAGTGTATGCTTAACTGGGTCTTCTGGTGATCATCGTAAGCCATTCATAACAATAACAGTGTATGCTTTACTGTGTCGTCTGATGATCATCGTAATCCATTCATAACAATAACAGTGTATACTTAACTGTGTCGTCTGATGATCATAGTAAGCCATTCATAACAATAACAGTGTATACTTAACTGTGTCGTCTGATGATCATCGTAAGCCCTAGGCACTACTGTATTATAAGAGGTTGTTTTTTTTTTTGTTGTTTTTTTTTTACATTAGGATATGAAATTTTCTTCTTAGACTATAGTGGTCCCCTTTAGGCAACTTGAAGCTGAACTAAACCGATCCCAATCGGGTGCAACACTTCCTATGACCGGCCCTGTCTCTCCATTACAAGTATTGTCAACTTAAATTAATATAAAATATTTTGTTCATTTAATGAAACCCCTCCCCCCCCCCTTCCATGACCCCTTATGAGTCTGGCCACAGGGTGCGCGACCCGGTGCGTCCGAGTATAAATCTGCCCTGACACAAGAATACCGTGTTACGATAAAAAAAATAAGGCCCCACAAAAACCCAAATTTACACACAAAAAAATCAATTACGAATGCTACGCAAGCGTCATAGTAGTTATGGTATGTAACTGGCAGAGATATATACATGTATATAATACCTTCATAGTAGGCCACTGGCAGAGATATATAGGTCTACATGTATATATTACCTTTTTAGTAGGTCACTGGCAGAGATATGTAGGTCTACGTGTATATAATGCCTTAAATGTATAGTAGGTCACTGGCAGAGATGTATAGGTCTACATGTATATAATGCATTTATAGTAGGTCACTGGTAGAGATATATAGGTCTACATTATATAATACCTTTATAGTAACTCACTGGCAGAGATATATACATGTATATAATACCTTTATAGTAGGTCACTGGCAGAGATATATACATGTATATAATACCTTTATAGTAGGATTATTTTATCCTGTAGATACGAGGCACTCTTTTAAAAAAAACGGTTGAACGAACATATTGAGCGAAAAGAAAATACATGTATATAATACCTTTATAGTAGGTCACTGGCAGAGATATATACATGTATATAATACCTTTATAGTAGGATTATTTTATCCTGTAGATACGAGGCACTCTTTTAAAAAAACGGTAGAACGAACATATTGAGCAAAAAGAAAATTCTATGTATTGCGAAATTCAAGGAAGGGATGAATTTTTTTAACTTGTAAAATTTTAAGATAATTTGCAACTTGATAAAAAGCCCACTGTTTGGATATACATTTCCAAAAGTTTGCTCTTAAAAAGACCATATTTAAAAACCTGCATCTTAAGCCTGTTCCATTCTGGACACAGGACGTGTTAGCGCATTTTCATAATATGTAACAGTACATATGTTAGCTTTCAGTAAATATTTATAAATTTTGAAATTTTATAAATTCAATTGTGTAATGCATATATTTGAAAAAAATATATTAAAAAAGGAAAATGACATAATTATTAATATAGCTTATATAGTAAAAAAAACGGTACCCTAAGACCTAAGAAACACTGATGCCCAGCCCTCAGAGGGCATGACCAAAATTATTTAAACCAAATTTATGTTAGGGGGATAGATA
This sequence comes from Bulinus truncatus, assembly GCA_021962125.1. NCBI lineage: Eukaryota > Metazoa > Mollusca > Gastropoda > Planorbidae > Bulinus > Bulinus truncatus. The sequence continues at coordinate 1,196,530 of JAGDYQ010000183.1, read as the reverse complement.
CTCTTGGGGACCCTAGGGCCCTTATTCTCGTATCGCTACGTATAAGGTGTAAAATGGGGCCATGAAAATGACATAATTATTAATATAGCTTATATAGTTAAAAACGGTACCCTAAGAAACACTGATGCCCAGCCTTCAGAGGTCAGATCGCGAAATGGACTTTTGATGCAGGAATGGCAGGCCAAGACCTACAAAAAAAAAGTATATACATCATGGGTCTGGGACTTATGGTTGCTGAGATCTAGGGTGATGACATACAGACGGACAAAAGGGGACAATAGCGCATTCGACTTCTCGAAAATGCGCTAACAAATCAAACACAATTATGCAAGATAACATATACAACTATGTTTTTGGGGTCAAAAGTGGGTCAGCACAACTTTCTGTAAAATTTAAAAGGGGGGTAAAAAATATGATGCAATATTTAAGTGGTTTTTTTTTAAAACTATCAGAAGCACATAAATGATTTTACTATCATTTTAAATAGCGAAGTGATAACAAGGTAATTATCTAAAAAAAAAATGCGCTATACTTTTGATCTCAATTACTTTATATCAAAGTGAAGCAAATTCAAACAACTATAGTAACTGAGCTATTTAACATGATAACACGATACTTACCTGGCATAGGAGGTACCATGATCAATACAGTCAAAAAGGTATCTCCTGTGCCAGGCTATCCTGGTCTTGTAGACATACCATGGTCTTTGGGGAAAGGATTATTGCGGTTCTCCAGTCAGGAAAAAAACATTTTTGCGACGGTGGTGGTACTGTGGTCAGTGAGGACTATCCGAGACAATGTTCCCTCTAAGGTGTGGTATGAAGTGAGCATGAAATTTTGTCTCTGAGCGACATTTTTGTTTGAGGCCAAAATTTGTGAGCAAGTTAAGCGATGTCGTCCGTCGGAGTGAGCGATTTACGTGTAGTATGAGCGACGCTCTGAATACGTTTGAGCGATCGCTCACGCGCTCAGCTTAGAGGGAACATTGATCCGAGACCGTAGTATTCACAGCTGGCGGTGGATGTGATCGACACACAACACCCTTCCACTCTGTCCCCCTCAAGCCTGCCGTTTCGGGCTGGGGGCTCGGGCACATTACACCCTCCCCTCTGTCCGAGCGGCAGGAAAACCCTTTGCCTTGACATTCCAGCCAATCAGCAGGGCACACACTCCCTTCTTTCTGCCATCTCGGCAGATATTAGCGGAAACACTTACCCCGCCGCTCTGTAGGCATGGCAGACATGCATCAGCGCCGCCAACAATGCTGGTGTGGTAGGCACACTACACCATATCATGCATGCAATTGCGGCAAAAAAAAAAAGATAGCATGATAAAATGTGTTTTTATTTTGTTTAATTTTGACTTACAAATTATAAAACTATCCACTATTGTTTAATTTTGACTTACAAATTATAAAACTATCCACTATTGTTTAATTTTGACTTACAAATTATAAAACTATCCACTATTGTTTAATTTTGACTTACAAATTATAAAACTATCCACTATTGTTTAATTTTGACTTACAAATTATAAAACTATCCACTATTGTTTAATTTTGACTTACAAATTATAAAACTATCCACTATTGTTTAATTTTGACTTACAAATTATAAAACTATCCACTATTGTTTAATTTTGACTTACAAATTATAAAACTATCCACTATTGTTTAATTTTGACTTACAAATTATAAAACTATCCACTATTGTTTAATTTTGACTTACAAATTATAAAACTATGCCATAAGGCCTCACACTGGTCGGCCAATATCTGACAATGGCCAGCCAATGAGAACATTAGCCGGTTTTGCTGACCAATGTCTGACATTGGCCGACTAACAAACATTGGCCGTAACATATATACACCCACGCGCGCGCGCGCGCACACACACACACACACACACACACACACATATATATATATATATACTGTGCTTTTTTTTTGTAAAAAAAATAGGTGCCGGTACTCAGTGATGGATTGTTTAACTTTTAACTACCAGTTCGCAGTTTCGCATACGTACCGGCACCTTTTTCACTGTGGGGAAAAATATTAATTTTCTTTTATTTAAACGTTATTATTAATTTATTATATTATTAATTTGTTAAAATTGAATTATTTAAAATAGTATCTTTGCAATTGTGATTAAGCTTGCATCGAGGTGCGAACTGGTAGTTAAAAGTTAGGCAATCCATCATTGAGTACCGGCACCAATGTTTTTTTTTTTTACAAAATATATAGGCTACATAAACAGGATGGCGTCTTTTCATTGACTGTTATTCCAGGAGTCTTGAATAGTGTGCTTCTTCACAACGGAAATATTCATTTTTCGATTTCTGTTGGTCACTCTGTTCACCCGATGGAAGATTACCAGAATGTAAAGAATTTGCCGGAAAAAGCTTAATTATAATAATTACAAATGGGATGTTTGCGGGGATTCTAAGATGTTGGGATTTCCATTGGGACTGAAATGTATCCTTGTTTCCTTTGTCTCTTGGACACCAGAGATGTTGCTCAACTCTATTTCAGATAAGAATGGGAACCAAGACATTCGCTGCAACCGGGTGTTTACAATATCAAACACACTTGAAACACAATCCTCTGGTTCCAGTTGAGAAAGTTCTGCTTCCACAACTGCACATCAAGCTAGGGCTCATAGCAAAGTTTTAAAAGACTGAATCATGACGGGGAAACGTATCAGAAAAATCGTGCAATGTTTCCAAAGTTAAGTGATGCAAAAGTCTCTGGCGGCATATTTGTTGGTCCGCAAATGAAAAAGTTGTTTGCATCAACGGAAATTAAAGAGACAATGACTTCCGAAGAACAAAGTGCTTGGGTTGCATTTAAAACCGTTGTTGCTGATTTTCTTGGAAATAGTAAAGCAGAAAACTTCACCAGTATCATTGAAGAACTTATTGACAGCTACAGAGCTCTTGGATGCAGAATGTCTCTAAAGGTGCATTATTTAGATGCTCATTTGGATTTTTTTCAGACCAAATTTGGGATATGTCAGTGAAGAGCATGGAGAGCGCTTTCACCAAGATATACAGGCAATGGATCAGAGAAGCAATGATGAGAAACTACATCTGGGGTTTGGTTAGAGATTATGATTCCCTTCACAAGAGACAGAATCGTTCAAATGTACACTTTTAGAATTTTTTCCCTAGTTTTTTCGTAGTGCAATATGTTCTGAATTCTTAATAATTGATTAAAATGTTTGTTTATTTGTTAAAAAAAAATTATTTTGTATTTGCGTTGTACAATATTCTAAGTAGGTCTACTAGCACTCAAAAATTTAATGAATTCAATGTGTTTTAACAAAACATTTATTTGTATTTTTGTGTCTGAAGTCTGAACCGTTGATGAGATATTAAAATGAATTTTAATTTTGAAATTAGCACATTTGATTTCACAAAAAAAAAAAAAAAAAGACACTGAAAAATGCAGCAAAATTTTGTTACATATTGTAATTGTATACTTTTGTAATTCATTTCGTTTGTCTCCAGACGTCACCGGCAAGGCAGAATTCAAATTGTTTTAGCACTTGCCTAGACTGGCCAGACCAGCAGGGTTTCTGTACTACCGACCGACCAGAATGGCAAGGCAAGGTTGTTTTTTTTTCCCTGCCACCAATGACAGGGGATAGGGGTGTAGTGTGTCTAACCTCACTGCCATAAATGACAGACTGCGTGAGGGTGCTTGAGTGTGACAGAGTAGAAGGGTGTTGTGTGTCCGCCACATCCGTCAACACCGCCAGCTGCGAGAATCGGGGTTTCGGTTGAGCCTCATTGACCGTGGTACTACCACTGTCGCAGAAAAGGGTTATTTTTTTCTTGGCAGCAAAAATTCAGAGAACCTTTAACTTGGAGGTAACTAGATAATTTTAGTCTTAACAGCATCCAGTTGAAGTAGCCTAACCTCTTTATTTTAAAGCAGAAGTAACCTTTCTTCAGGGCAGGCCCGTAGCATGCGGGGGGGGGGACGGGCCCCCTGCGTTTTGTCTGTCCCCCTCTGCTTATTCGTTCTACTTTGTAAAATGTATTACCTGCACCCCCCCCCCGCGCGCTATTGCCTGGCCCCTGCTGTAGAATGCCTGACCCCTGCTGTAGAATTTTCACGCTACGGGGCTGCCTTTCTTAAATCATCATAGCCTTTACGTAAACTGACATTTGTTTCAATCGTTGCTCAGCTACAATGATCAGAGCCGCACTTAAGCGACTGCCACCATGCCATGTCCCTATCAGTAATAAAATAACTTGTCAAATATTTGGAAGTCTTAGGGCCATCAAAGACCTAAAAAAAGCTTCCACAATCATTAGTTAAATTCAGGTAAAATAATCGGTTTGAATTTCAATACAAATAAATAATTATCATTATCTCACTCAAACTTAAGGGCCCTCCATTTCTTCTTACGTAATGCTTCTTTAAAATTTATTTTGGACCCCGCCCCTTTCATGCAACTCATTGCGTGTACCACTTCGGCACCACTTGTCCACTGATGTTACGTAATAAATGAACGTCTTTTTAATGTTGCAGATTTAATAATAATAATAAATATGTGAAGGCTAGATTAATGTTTTAACGTGTATGCGGACAAACTGTTGCGGTATTATCTTCATTTTGCACACCTCGCTATTTAACGCGCCTTCTCGTCAAAACACGGCGTGACATCATCATGACAAAAGGTTCCGAAACAGGTGATTGAAACAATGTCAACAAAAACATTGAACTCCTACCAACAGGTTCGGTCCCTTTTAATTTAAGAATATATTTGAACCAAGGTCATTCTTAACTGGATATTTGTTTCATTTCATCACCAAATAAGACATAGGTCAATGCTTTGAACTGCGTCATTTCCTTAAAACTTATAATTTTCATATATTGTAACATTGTGTGATTGTTATTTAAAAGTAGTTTGTACGATTGGAACTATTTCATACATTTTATTAACCGATTATTTTGGTCAGCTTATATTTTGGCAAAGAAAATACGGGTTTTGCACCTTCAAAGTAACATTCAGCAAGTTTCATTTGGTATTTTAGGTAATGAAAAAATATTCAATGAAGAATAAAATGAACCAAAAGTGCAGTATCTTATAAGTTATTTTTGTTATATTTACATCCTGTTGATTACTACAGTACACAGTCATCGGTGGATTTTTCTTATGTACGAAAGCTTAGCTGAATTAATTGTTAAGCCTTTTATGATATATATCCATATGTTGATGGTTCTCACAGGAAAGCTTATATTATTAATATTTTTTTTAATGGGTCACATAGTTATAATGACATTCACTGAATGATGCACATACATTGACATAGTTATAAATAGTGGTTCTTAGTAAAAAGCTTTCATTAATAATTTGCTAAAGGGATTACATCATTACTTGATTATTAGTTTGTTAACTTTGTATTAACAATAACTAAAGATGGAAATTTTTGTGGAGCATACTTTAATCATAAATGAAAAAAAAGAAGATAAGTTGCACGAAAGTAAAGATCATAATTTTTGGTTAGTTCTTAGACCGATAAGAGTTATTCACCAAGACAGCAGAGCCATGACCCATGTACTTTCAGCTAAAATGTACATTTTAGGTTATAATAGTAATTTAAAAATATTAAAAAAAATACAATTTGCACTTTTTTTAAATGTACTTAAAATTTGGGTCGCTAAAAAATTCAATTGTGGGAAACCAATGACAGTATTTACCATTATTCTTTTTATCCCCACAATGTGAACACTGTTTGTACACTTTAACATCCACATTTAGAGCCGGATACTTTCATATCTAACCTCCACTACCATATTGTACTCTTTATTCTTTTTTGCTTCAATCACTTCTCTTGTATGATATTGGACCAGCGTAGTAGATAATTCCTTTCTGCATTTTCCCCCATATATATAAACTTTAAAAAAAAAACAAGTATGTCGAATTTCTTATCTGTTTGGCTTTAAAGTCAATCCTAACTATCTATCTGTCTGTATGTCCAATACAAGTTTTTAGTTTGTACAGATTGGGCTCATATGTATAGAAAAGCTTTTGCTCTACAAATATGTCAATTAAACCATTCATGTTAATTTTTTTCAACATATACTAATTGTTCTTAGTAATGAGTTATAAAAACAAAAAACATTTTTTTTTGTTTGAGCAGAAACATAATTGGAGTTTTTTTTACTAAATTAGAATTGGTTATTTTGTACAATATGGAATCTGGCAATATTTTGACTTTTCACTCTTAGCTTTTTTTGAGCGAAAATTGACTTGTGTTTTTAGCCCCATAAACCAAAGTTATTTATGTGTATTTTATTGCTCATGAATGTTCATTTTGTACATTAATTAGTACCATGGGACATACATAGTTTATAATTATTTAATAAGTTCAAAGCTAGTTATGCACAAAATTCATCAAATATTTTTACACAAATACAGTAACATTTCTTCACTCATTTTAGTTAACAGAAATGTAAGATGCCTGCTAATCTTCAAAATGATGATTTAATGTTACTAACCACTATGCTTTGTCAACCACTTGCCAACAGTTATTTTCTCAATACCAAAATAAAGATTTCTCTCTCTTTTTTATGTTGTTCCTCATTCTTTAACTTAGCACCGGAATGACTGCTCAGAATCTCACATTTGTCCACACGCTTGATACTAATGTATCATATTTATTATATTTGCGAGCTTGTGATTATAATATTAATACTGTTTAATCATTGCAGTAAATATTTAAAGTTTTTTTTTTCCATCCTTTAAATAAAATTTCTTCAAAATAAAAAAAATTGTTAGGTTAATGATTTAAAATTTCAGTTAAAATTTAGTGTTGCTTTTCAGTCCAAGAAGTCTGACATATAATTAGTAAATGTGCTCTTTCTTAACTTTAGATATTATTTATATTTTTTATTAGTGTGGTGCAAATGCTTTCCTGTGAATTGAGGTGAGGAAGCCATGTGATGGATGGGGCACCACAGCAGCCCAAGGATGAGGGTACTCCTGAACATCCAAGTGGGGCCGCAGGGGATGTGGAGAAACAGACGAGAGAAGGAAGCCCTTCATCATGTTCAGAGTTACAGTCTGTTACTTACTATATAAATAAAATTAATGCTTTTAGTAAAAAAGTAAGTAATTTAAAAGCAATTTTTAATGTGGCTTTAGTTCTGTAATTAGGAAGTACACCAGACCTAGTTTTTTGGATCAAAAGTTCGACATAATAACATTTTGGTGCAGAAAGATAATCTAGCTAGTTAACATCACTGCAAAGTGTTGGATCTATTTGCACTGATACGTAGAAGGGTTAAATCAAAGGTTATACAAAAGTTGACCATTATTGAGCTAGTCAGAGTGTTTTTATTGCCCATAGATTAGACTACTGGATTGGCCCTCTGCCACTATTTTAAAATGTTGTCTCATTTTGTGATTAGTGGGAGTAAAATTTCAATTTGAGGTGATTATTATTTTTTCAAAGATATTACTATTATATATGTATAATTTATTTTACGTACAATTTATTTTACCATTTTCATAAACCTATTCAGTTTTTATCCACGTAAAATATTTACTTTCAAAGAATTACAAATCTCAACTAATCTGTTTGTATAAATGAGCGCATTTGGCCACACCCTGTGTTCATTTATCTTGCTTTTAAGTTTTTTGCCACTCAGCTAATTCCTAATTGATGTTATATCTTTCATTAGATACTGTTTACATTGTCTCTTCTAGCTTTGGCTGGTTGTAACCAGCCAATGTTGCTGGTTGATGGCAGACATAAACATAAACACAAGTTGTTGTTTTTTTTGTCCTTTTTTTGGTCAATTTTTTTTTTATAAATCAACTATATTTTTTTTTTGTAAAATAAACTGTTTATATAATTTGCATGTCAAAATGACCTTGTTTATTGTTATAATTTCATGGAAAGGGTGGCAAGAGGGGGGGGGGTTAGGGTCATAGAGCTGAGATCTATTTTTCTTAATTATTCTCATTCAATATTAATTATTGCTTATTGGGTCATAAATGTTCTGTAATTTTTTTTCATGTTTTTTAAATTGACTTTGATTGTCATTTATTTAGCATCAAAAGATTTTCCTTTTAATTTATATAACAATGAATAATTTAAATAATTGCATATGGTGTAATAATTATTATAAAAAACATTTCTATCATTGAGACATCTTGTAGTAGACTCCACTGTCATCATTATTGTGGTAGAAGAACAGCTTGAATAGGCTGGAGTTTTAGAAATACATAATCACTTCTTGACCATTAATACCAATAAAATACCCTTTTTATATTCACATTTTGAACTTTCAATACTAGTTAAAATATTTGCCTAACGTTTGTTTATTTTTAAAGATTATATTAATACGAACAGATAATCATTGGATTAGAAGAATCCAAATTGATAGTTTTAAGTTTTTAATAAACTAGAGAAGTAAATATTTCTCATTTTACAAGGGAAAATTTTGTTTTTTTTATATAGCACTGTGACCAGCTGTATTGTCCAGTTTACTTTAATTGTTATACTTCAAAGCTTTTAAATTTCAAAGAGATGACACATTTAGATAAAAATGTCTGTTTCATGTTTAATTTACAAGTACTTTAAAATTCCAATTTTTATTTTTTCAGAAACAGCATAAAGATGGAATAGATGTTTGTAATGAAGGTAATCTTCTTAAGTTTACTATTTAAAACTTACTAAACTAATAGAATATTTATTAAACCCTTTTAAAAGCTATCTTGTAGAAATACTTTAATTAATTTAATATTGTACTTAATTTTTTTATTTCTAGCACTCACTGTCTATCCCGGTAATTCGCGTCTGCTTGAAAAGAAAACAAAATTACTGTGTCAGCTTCTTTTGTTTCAAGAGGCATTTAAGTTGGTGGAAGAATGGATTCATTTAGATCCTCAGGTATTAATTTTTTTCTATCAATATTGACTCCAGGATTTTTTACAAATACCTTTTAACACTTAATGAAAAGTCATCAAAATTTATGGTAATCAATAAGGTTTTGAAATTATAAAAAATTGAGTCATGACCATTCACCTATATATATATATCAGTTGTGAGAAAAAAAGGATAAATCAACTTGTCTTACTAGCACTATTATTTTGTTTCATAGTGAGCTGATTCTTGCTTTTACATTACTTTTATCACTTCTTTTTGTTTGATTTGGAGTCAGAATTATTTATATTAAATTGATCATTAATTTTTTTTACAAACACTTATAACTTACTTCATTTGAAAAACATTAGCAAATTAACACCCATAGCTAATATAAATACATTAACCTACACATTTCTGTATATGTCTTTTATAAGATTATTGCATAAAACACTATAAATTAGTGTAAAAATCAATCAAAATCTATTTGGGATTTTCTTGACATTTGAACATTAAAAATAAAATTGCATATAACTTAGTTGTACTCTGATGTAATTTTATCAAATAAAGTGCATTCCCTCTGAAATGAATCATGAATGTACATTATTAAACTTAAAATTTTTGTCAAAAACATTACTACTGGAAATTATCTTTGAAAAATATATAACATATAGATTTTATTTTAATTACATATTGATCTATAGATTATTGCCAGATTTATAAACTAATAAATTTCCTATAAAAATCAAATACGGCACATTAAGTTTTTGTGGATATTATACCATTCAGTAATTAAAAAACTAATATGTGTTGATTACAGTCCTGAATGAGTTAAAAAAAAAATAATAATAAAGTTTCCAGCTGTTCATATATAGGCACATTTTTTTTTATCTTATAAATTGAAAACACTTTGACCTGCTTGGAAAGTTTAAACATTTTTTTTTTAATTATTAAAATCTAAAATAGTCAAATTATGTCTCAATCTGCAGAGTTCTGTTGCAAAAAGAGAATTTGAAAAATTAAAAATAATTTTAAGTGCTGTTGAGGAGCCAGATTCAGATGAAGAAGTTGAATATCTTGAAGGTGTGGAAAAGGAAGTGGCCGCAGACAGTAACAACAGTAATGTGAGCTGCAGTAATAAAAAATCCTTTAAGTCAAGTAGTACCTCAGCCACAGATGGAGATGTCCTTGGAAATGTTAACAAAGCATCCCATAAATGTTCAGGAAAATCACTGCTGCAAAAAGCTAGTGCAGGTAACAAAATTATGATTTTTTTTTAATCTACTAACACTGAACAAATTTTTTAATGTACTTTATCAACTTATGATGAATGTGGAGAATTTGTGATGCATATGTGTAAACAGTAGCATGAATACTGTTCAATAATGAAGTTTTAATGATGATAATCTGCTTTTTTTTGTCAACTTATAAATGTATTATGATGGTCTGGCTTTATTTTTTTAGAATCTCAAATCTGCAAATATATAAAAAAATATGAGTTTTATACGAATTTAAAAAAACATGTATGCAAATAAGTAAAAAAAAATTATTCTGGGGTATTCATTTTAAGAAAAACAACCTTGACATATGCTATCTAAAAATTAGTTATAAATATGTTGAAGGCTGTTAACAGGGAAATCTCCAACTATTCATTTTAACTTTCAAAAGAAGATGTAATACATGTACCTTATTTGTAGATAATAAATGAGCCACAATATATTTTCTTTATTTTTTTAATTAGTTTTTTTATTCAATTACAACTATTTGACCATTGCTTTTATTTTCAGGCACTCTACCTCAGTTTACCTGTACATCCTGTGAAATTAGTTTTGCAGACAAAGATGAGTATGAAATACACAGTCACAGTTGCTTACATAAACAGAGTCTTGATAATGATGCAGCTAATCAGTGGCAGTATCGGGCACCACCAAGAGGGCTGGCCAGCGATGAATACAGTCTCTGTAAAAGGCAAGGAAGTCTTATTTTTGTTTAAATAAATTGGCGGGGTTGATATTGGAGGTCCTAGATCAACCTTTTAATTTTCTTTTCACTTAATTTGTATATCAGTTAACGTTTCATTTTTTCATTGTAGGTTTATTGAGACTGGCAGATGTACCTTTGGAGAAAAATGCACAAGAGCTCATTCAGAGGCAGAATTAGAAGAGTGGAATCACAGATATGCTTTTAAAAAACAACAACTACTGCAGTCACAGGAGGCGAGAGCTCATGGCGGGACTTACATTGAACAATTGTTAGAAAAGCTTATGTCCCAAGATTCTCCTAAGATGATGGTTTGTTCAAAATAATTAGTGCTTTATTTTTCATATATTTATAAATCAATTTTTTCATGCATTTATTAATTTTTTTTTTTTTATTTTAACTAGCTTGTAGAAAATATGGATCTTGTTAAAGTTCATGTCAATTCTGACCTTAAAGTTAGCATGTCTACCAAAAAATGTACAAATGCTTGGACTTTCACCGTAACCAGCAAGGTATTTATTTTATACTCAATGTCCGTAACACTACATTGCTTGTCTGTTTTATTATTGCTGTTTTTCAATTCAATTTGAGTGAAAGTTTGTTTCATTTGTCTACATAGTTGTGTCTCCACTTTGTTGCTCTGATGTCTGACACCAATCGGAGTTACTTCCACATCTCCAGCATTTCAGTTGGACCACGAAAAACTCAAAAGTATCAGAACTTAGAAAATCAATGTCAAGAATGGGCCAATCAAGACACCCAGAGTAAAAGCCAAGGAGAATATGTGTATAGAGTGAAAGTAAGTACTATTACACAGACTTTATCAATTGACAGACATACCTTGCAGTTCAGAGGTTGGGCAGACATAAGCAATTTATCTTGAATAATAATATTTCAGGTAGTTTTCAAAACTGAAATCTATGGGACCTTTCGACAGTCAATCGTTTTTGATTTTGGTGTGGATGTAATTTTAATGAAAGAAGTGCAGGTTGAATCAGCTCCTGCAACAGACCTTGAAAAAATTCGTAAAGAAATCACCTTGACTGAAGCACATAGATGGAATGAAAGTACTGTTACACTTGTTAATTTTGAGCCTAGGTTTGTATCATACTTTAATATTTCTCGTAAATTTATGTATTTTAAATTCACTATAAGTCTCCTATATCTACGAAAATATTCCTTAAAAAATATGAATACTGTTATGAAAAAAATTACGTCTATTCAATTAAAGGTTTGAATTTCTGGGTTGTTTGGGTTAGTTATGTATTGCAGCACTCTTAATTCCTTTTTTGTTCTCTATATAATTTATAATCCTCCATACATTTTTTTTCAGATAACCTTAAACTGTTCTGTCTCATTTTCAGACCTGTATCATATAGCGAATCTGAAGCAGCCCTTATGGCCAAGTATACACTTCCCCGACCTGACAAATTTTGCTTGCCTGAGACAGTTCTACAAAGTCTCAGTAAAGAGAATTATCGTTTATGGATGCATGAAATGCTTTACATTGAAGAAATGGATCAAGTCAAATATGTTTCCCGGTAAGTCTTCTTAGATTTTTTTATTTTTTAGGTTATAGAAAATATTTTACTGTTTATTTTTTTTGGTTGCATTTTTAAATCGATGGATCAAGGATGGCAAATAGGAATTTATCAAGTACCAAAAATAAAGCGAATTGAAATGAATTTATAATATAAAGTTCTCTTAGCCCTATTGGGCCATCGGGGCAGATGAAGTGTAGAATTCATCTGTTTCTATAACCTCGGCATATGAAGGGATTGTATGGTTAGCACAACGCCCAGCCGCCTTTACTTCCCCAACTTAAGTCAGGAACGCATTTAAAGCTGGGTGGACTTATGGGACGGCTTTGCAACAAATTTCACCTGGAAAAATTCCATGGGAATCACGAGGATTGAACCCAGGACTCTCATGTCCACAGTCGAGTATCTACACCACTGAATTTATAATATAATTTAGTTTTATTGTTTTTTTTATTTTTTTTTGGCTTGCCTGGAGCTCCTTTGCTATTCTTGCTAAAGATTAAAGATAGTAGAAAATATCTTGATATTTAAACTTTTTTTTTTTGTGTTGATAGGTTTAATGTAACAACATCTGTTCAGCTAGTGAATAAGTTCTTGTTGATGCCTAGTCTACTTCCTACGGCAAAATACGCTCATGGTGGGGAACTTTTTGCTCGTATGAAACTTGAAGATGATCTTTCAGAAGACTCTATGGCTGGTAGACTTATTCTTCAGTCGTCCAATATTGCTTGGATAGCTGATGCTAAAAAGGAACGTCCTGAAAAAGTAAATTTCATCAATTTTGTCTTTTTTCCTAATTTAATTACACAGCTTTATATCTTACATTGAAAATTTTTGTTATGTATTTCAGTTCTAGCTTAACTGTATTATATAAAGAATCCATTATTATCCAAACAAGTTATGTAAATACTATAAAGTCGTTTTATTTTTAGCAAAAAAATTTGATACATGTATTTGTAGATTTCCCTTGATTGTTATAATACCAATTAGTCACTTTAAAAAAAAATTATATTGTTTTGTTTAAATTAAACACTGTTAAATCCATTTCTTAGGTGTATGAAGCTATCATAGAAGACAAGGGTAAGAATTTTATTTTTATGAGATTATCCAAAACATGTGTTGAAGAACTGGGATTGTTATGTGATCAAGAATTTACTGCTCAGGTACTTAATTTATAATACTGTAAATACATCATAATATTATTGTACTCTTTTCATGGCCTAGATAAATTGAAATCAGCTTCAAATCTTTCTAAATTGTTGTTGGATGTATACATGTATTAATGAAAAGAAAATATCTCTCTATTAATGTTTTTTTAACAAACTGTTTATTTTTGCTGTACAGATCCAGTTCCAACTGAACAGACTGTCCATGTGTGAAATGCACTCAGCTGTAGATAGACTTCCAACACTTGATATAGTTTTCCCAGATCTTGAAAATGCACCAAGCAAATTGAATCTGGAAGACATGTATGATTTATTTCTCTAATTATAAATGTCAAAATTCTCTTATTGTGTAAATGGTTACAAAATGTCATATTTTTACTAAAAATGTATCTGCGATTCGATTATAAAATGCCTTGTTTCTTTACTAAAATCCTATCACAATATGGTTATAAGGTGTCCTATATTTTTTTTTCTAAAATTGTTTTAGCAATAGGTTAAAAAGAACAAACTCACTCAAAGGCATGTACAGATAACACACTTCATTTTTAGAAAACAAAAAATATCTAAAATTTAATACAGGTCCTACTTAATCAGTATTTTTTAAAAATCTGTTTCAGCTCATTTGTAACACACATAGGCTTACATGAATTAGTTGAAGTTTATCCGTTGCTCCTCATTTTACAACCACTTCCCACTCTAACATGTCCAAGATATAATTATCCAATGTGTTAGACAATATCTATTGTAAAAAAAAATCGGCATCTATAATACAAAGTTCATCTTCTTTGATTAGATAGTTTTAACTTCTCTTTTACTGTCAGGTGATCAAATAGGATTGATTAAAGAGAAACATAAACTCGCTTTATCATAGACCAGGGTGTTGGACAGTATTTAATGGTTGAAATAATACATGTATATATTTGAAAATTCACAGATACACACCTTAAATCTAAGTGCTAAAAAGGAAATTCTGTCTTGGTGTAGATCAAAGCATAAAACAAGATGGCTAAACCTATCTCCTTTTTAGAGCATTTTCGAAAAAAAATGCTCTATTGTCCCCGTTTTGTCTGTCTGTCTGTCATCACCCTAGATCTCAACAATCATAAGTCCTAGACCCATGATGTATATATCATTTTGTAGGTCTTGGCCTGCCAAGAAATGACTTTTTTCCATTTCGCGATCTGACCTCTCAGGGCCGTAAAAGGGGCCTTATAAAGTACCGTTTTTTACTATATAAGCTATATTAATAATGGAGCGCCCTATATCTCAGCAACCATAAGTCCTAGACCCATGATGTATATATCATTTTGTAGGTCTTGGCCTGCCATGTGTACATCAAAAGTTTATTTTGCGATAGGACCTCTCAGGACCAGGCTTCAGGGCTCCTAAGGGGCTTATATATTATATATAGTTTATAAGCTAAACAAAGGGGCGAAATCATTATTTATTTTTGTAACAGTTATTCAACATGACTTACTTCCCTTACTTTTTATAAAACCCATAATCAATGACAACTTTGCAGCACAGCTCAATCAACCAAAAGTCATCATTTGTTGGGACTTCAATCAAGATTTCAAAGAGCCCGGAGCAGAAAATGCGCTAACACGTCCTGTGTCCAGTATGGAACAGGCTTAAATTGCTTGTTTTATCCTTTTCCTGTTAGGGTACAGCCAAACTTCAGTTTTTAAGTAACTTGGTTTCTATCCAAATTGGTCTTGATATATGAACTTTGCCTTGCAAGACCTTTTTAAAACAAATTCATACTGGGTATGCAAGCAAGGTTTTGAGTTTGAGTCATTCAGAGATTTATATAATCCCTAATAAACCTTTCGTTCTTCTCACCCATGCTTGCTCTCAGTAAGCTCCACTTGTATAGACAATTTTTGTGTGAGCATATATTGTTCATTTAAGTGTAGTAACTGCGACAATTAACCCTTGAAGAACAAGTGATGGATCCCTGAATTAAAAAGTTAAGGAATGTGTGTAAAATGTTGGAAACAACATACAATTAAAACAAAGCAATGCGAACAAATAAATCTGGTCAACCAAACACTATATAGAATGTCCACAAATTCTTACAAGGACCGAAGATGATAATTACTCAAACAACACTGTTCACACAATATACCAGAATTCAGTCCATGCCAACATTCTCAAAAAACAGACACAGTAGCAGACAAATTTTTTTTCTAAATTTAACTTTAAAAAGCTTTGTTTTTGTTTTTACAATGAGAAAAACCATTACTGTTTACACAATTTATCCAGGATATGTTATAAGGTATTGATGGGTAAAATGTGATAAATGACATTTGAAATGTGTGAATGTTTTACACACTTTAGTTAGGCTAACAAGACCCATCTTTAAATGGTGTCTGGTAAAAACAATAGAAATGTTAAAGTGTCAAGTAATTGATGAAGTGTTGAGTAGGATAATTAGTGCATGTTTAATGTCCTGTTTCTGAGTTACAGGTTCAATGTCGTGTCTTCTGAGTTACAGATTCATTGTCCTGTCTTCTGAGTTTACAGATTCATTGTTCTGTCTTCTGAGTTACAGACTCATTGTTCTGTCTTCTGAGTTACAGGTTCATAGTCATGGCTTCTGAGTTACAGGTTCGATGTGTCATTATTCTCTATCTTCTCAGTTGCAGGTTGAATGTTTTCTGTGAGCATAGTTCTAAACTTAGGCTGAATGGCCATGTTCTTCCTCATAATCCACGGTAATGAATAAAATGATACTCTCACTGCTTGAACAAACAGAATTCATTGATACATATAATTACTTATATTTTGTTCAGTGAGCTTCAAGATATCAGTGAAGGTAAGCAACTCAATGAAAAGCAGAAAGATGCAGTAAGGCTGATTCTGGCTGCTCAGAATCTTAAACTCCCTCCACTGTTGATTGTTGGTCCTTTTGGAACTGGGAAAACATACACAATGGCTCAGGCAGCCAAGCAAGTTCTCAAGCAACATGGCACACGTATATTAATCTGCACTCATTCTAACAGGTAACTCTTCTCTCTGATAATAAAATTATTGAACAAGACAGACTTACCAGCCTTTAAATGAAGCCTTATAATGTGCTTTATAGTGTTTACTTTTACAATTATCTTGCAGTGCTGCTGACTTGTACATAAAAGAATTCCTTCATGATTATGTGGTCACTGATGACCAGCTGGAAGCAAGGCCTCTGAGGATAATGTACAAGTACAGATGGATTCAGACAGTACCGGAAGTTGTTCTTGAGTACACTTTGCTGGAGAGAGAGGGTCCAATGGCTGGCACATTTAGAACGCCAACAGTAGAGGATGTCATGAAGCACAGGATAATCATCACTACACTGAGTAGTGCAAGATACGTGGTAGATTTGGATTTGCCAAAAGGTTAATTGTATTTTATTTGTTTGGCTTTCGTAACATGTTTTTTACGTGACTGGGTAGTTAACCCTGTACACAACCAATAGGGTGTTGCCCCTCACAGCCTTGTGGGTAGCTGCCTTTGGTTAAGGTTAGACCCCCTTAGCCTTTGTGGATCCCTCCACTAACTATAAGGTAGTAGTTGCCTGCTTTGGTCCGCCCTGAGAATTTTATTTTATCGGCACTCACCATATCTGCCGAGCTTTCCCCTATCCGCCACCATAGGGAGGCACCCGATGGGAGTTCGGCCTTAAGAGTTCACTCCATAAAAAAGGTTCAAAACTAAACTGCAACAACTACAGAGAAATCTCACTTCTTAACACAGTATACAAAATACTAACAAAAATAATTGCCTGCAGAATAGGGAATTTCAGTGAAACAGTATTAGGTGACTATCAATGTGGTTTCAGGCCCAACAGAGCAACCACTGACCACATCTTTTCACTTCGAAATACTCCTAGAAAAATGTTACGAACATAATATACATCTACACCGCTTTACATAGAGTTCAAGATGTCGTATTACAGCATCAATAGAAATTATCTTTACAAAGCACTGCAGGAGTTGCGTATCCCAAATAAGCTCATTAGACTAGTAAGTATGACATTAAACAACTCAAGAAGCAAGGTGAAAATACAAGGGGAAAGCTCAAGAGAATTTTAAGTAAACCAAGGCCTTAGACATGGATACTCCCTTTCTTACATACTGTTCAATTTAACCGTAGAAAAAGTCACAAGAAACGTCCAGTTGGATAAGCGAGGAACTATAACACACTACCTCAGAAGTGAAAAGGCAAAAACGATGAAAACAGGAACAATATTTACAGAACCCATCCTTGCATGTGCAGATGATATAACATTGATAGGAATGTAAAGCAAGGATATAGCAAAAGCATTCACAGAATTAGAAACAGCAGCTCAGAAAGCAGGTTTATCAGTAAATGAAACAAAGACTCAATATATGCTGTTACAAAGAAATGAAAAAGAAGGAAAAGAAAAAACATCCAAAATCAGTGATAGAGCATTTGAAAGAGTAGAAAACTTTAAATACCTGGGATCAACCATAAGTGAGAAATATGACATAATGATAGAGATCAAAAACAGACTAGATACTTAAAAACAGACAGATCTCCAGAAACTTTTAAAAAATCATGTACAAGACAATAATCCAACCAGCAGTTATATATGGTAGTGAAACATGGACCATCAGCAACCAAGCAGAAAATATGCTGAACACTTGGGAAAGGAAAATATTTAGGAAAATATATGGGCCAGTAAAGAACAATAATGAGTGGAGAAGTAGAACAAATTTAGAACTATATGAATTATACAAAGAACCAAATATAACAGCTGAAATCAAAATGAATAGATTGAGGTGGGTAGGGCACATAGAGAGAATGGAAAACAACAGAGGTCCAAAAGCAATTTATAAGACAACACCTAATGAGAAAAGGCCTAAAGGCAGGCCAAGAAGCTGATGGTTGGAGGAAGTGGAGAAAGACCTTAAAGCCATAGGAGTGATAGAGTGGAGGAAGAAGACCATGGATTGAGGAAAAGTGGAGAAGAGTAGTATGGCAGGCCAGTGCCCTTAATGGGCTGTAGAGTAGGGTGATAACAAAAAAAATATTTTTATGAAACCACTTGCAACCGAGGAACTTTTATGTCTAATTTAAGAATAACAATAGCATTTTAGATTTTTTTTTTAAAAGTTCCCCCACTTCCCCCTTTTTTTCGGAAGAAAAAAGTGAAAAAATATTTTTTTTTTCAAAAAAAAGGACAAGTTTTTTTTAGCTTAATTCAAAAGAGTAATAATAATAACTTATCAACTTTTATTAACAAATAAGATACAGATCAGTTAGTAATATGTACAGAATGTACAAGAAATGTGTGTTCATATCATGATTCATATGAACTTCAGATTCAAAAATTCAAATTTTCTCGATTTCGCATGAAGTTCCTCCATCAGTTTTGCATTTAACCTGATGTGTGAGGTTCATTGAAGGACACTTTATTGTAGTGTTGCACATGGAATCAAGCATTTGCCCATTCATAGCAGATGAAGTTGTAAGCAGGAGCGAGGATGTTGCGCCAGTCTGGTATCAGAAATAATGCTATAATAGTATATTTCGCATGTGAGTTTCATCTTGCCTAGTGTAAATTTGGTAGTTTCTTCCAGCTGATGCGAGGCCAACGTGAAGTTGTTTTGTAATGACGATATGCCTGACATAATTCATAAAAAGAACTTGAAATCATCTCGCCATCCAGGATTCTCGCCTGTGCTAACATCATCTGTCACAACAAGGCGGTAATCAGCCTGAAGAGTGGCATAGTTTTGCTTTAATTTGTCAATGAAGGAATACTTGAGTTCTGGTTTGCTCGTTGGTTCTTGAATAAGAAAATTCATGACATGTTTCAGAAGGAGGTCGAGTACATGGTGCTGACAGTCAATATATTGTGGCTTCTAAAAGCCCTTGCTCAAGACATCTCATTTAAGAGTATCGGGTTTTATTTCGGTTGTCATATTTTCAGCATAACTACTTTATACTCTTCCCCTTGCACTCTTTTACCATCAAACTGGAGACAATAGGGTTCTTTGCTTTGAAGTTTTTGAAAATTTTTGGTTTTCATTTTCCGTCCTTCAGATTACTCGTTTTCAAACACCCGCATGACTTGGAACCGGCACATCATGACCATGTTCAGCAATGGTTGCAAGATCGTCATATGCTTTATGTGTAGAAATGTTGTTTTTCAGTACTAGCAAACCCGCTGTTGTAGTGCTTACTCTTTGGTATTTCGGTTTGCATTCAGAAGATGACGTGGAAGAATAGGCTGTCGAGTCGGGTGATGAAGCAGAGGTCTCAGAATCCGAAGATTCTGAGACAGTTGTATGTGTTTGTGTAGGTTGTGAGACAGTTGTATGTGTTTGTGTAGGCTGTGAGACAGTTGTATGTGTTTGTGTAGGTTGGGATTGAGAAGAGCTGGCTTGAGATTGAGTTTTGGATAGTCAGATTCATTTTCTTGGGTGGATTGATTCTAAAGGGGCTTGTTTGACCATTCAATAACCAATCTTTCCTCCACTCTTAACTTGCCTCTGGTAGAGCTCTTTATCCTCCTTGCTTTTCCATTTTCCATTGACGTTGGTGACATCAAATAACTTAGAAAGTGTTGGAGTAAATTTATCAGACGGTTTCTTTTTGTTTTTGTAATATAAATCAAACAGACAATTGATTTTCTTTCTGATTAGTGCGCTGGATAATAGTGGAAAGTCTAGAATTTTCCTCAAGAGCAATTCTATATCCGTAATAATAATTTTGATTCGATCCAGTCGCCGTTTCTGGCTATTGAACAGAAAAGTGAAGTTTCCAAGAATTTGACGGTTTGTGGGCATCCATGTGAGATTGATTAGCTTTTCAACAGATGGAATTCTTGGATCCCTATTCTGTTTAGAAGATGACGGTAGATGCCTTGTTTATAAACAAATGGAAAAACTGACTGGAATGTGCTTAATTTCTTTGTAAATATTTACCTCTCACAGATGCTTTCAGCCATATATTTATTGATGAAGCTGCCCAGTCTTTGGAAAGTGAGACAATCATTCCACTATCTGTTGCTCATGAGAATACTAGAATTGTTTTTGCCGGTGATCACATGCAGGTATGTTCCTTTTTTAGCTTTATTAAATGTTTACAGAGGTAGTGTTATAATTTTTTTTTTTTTTTTTGAAGAAAAAAAAGAATATTTGAAATTTTTTTTTTCATCTTATAGATGAGTCCTGAAGTTTATTCAGATTTTACAAGGCAGCAAGGGTTTCATACTTCTTTGTTAGAAAGATTACATGAGCTCTATCCTAAAGAATGTGTATACATGGTGAGTTTCATACAACATAACCTTTTTTTTTTCTGATTTTTATGTTCACTTTCTTTTATTTACTTAAAATGATAGATTAAAAAAAAAATTTAATAAAAAAATCTTTTGTTAAAATGCACTAAAAGTCAAAAGATAAATCCTCAGATCTTACAAATATTTATATAAGTCAACATGAATAAAAATATAAACATGGGTGTCAATCTAGATTATTTATTGTTATTTATCAAGACATTTCGTCCAGTGTATTGTATTCACAGAGGCTTTTAATTTTAGTTATGATGACTTATACATGTATAAATATTTAAGAATAGTCACCCTAGCCTTAAATACTCCTTACATAGATCATTCTCGCTCACTTAGTGGTAAACTGGACCAATGTAATTATATAAGATAACATACATCAACTACAAATTATATAGTGTAATGGTTATATGTGATTTCTACATATTTTGATACATCTTTTAAACAAATATGACTTAACATTGTCCCCAGTTTTCTAATTTTTTTTTAAAAGCCATACATCTTATGGAAATATAAATTCACACATGAAAATTCATTCTAATGTAAAGAATATTAACATAAAATTAATTCCCTTATTTTTTTAATAATCAATAACTCTCATTTTCAAATTTCTTTTCAACTAAATGCAGAGTTTTTTAAAATAAAAATCTAATAATTTCCCCACTCCCAAATCGTTGGACATGCTCAAAAGCCTTTGTATAGCTAATTTGTGACCCTGCAGGAGACTGTCATAATTGCTTCAGAATCTCCTTTCTTGGTTCCTTTAAGATACCACTATTATATTTTACTTCTTTAAACTTTAAGAGAAAAACGATGACAGGCAAATTATATAGAAAAGTTTCATTAAAAAAAACTATGTGCATTTAAAGAATTTTAAATGTTATGTTTGTTATTCCTGCATATTTTGATACATATATTAATAAGTCTTAGAGTCACATTTTAACCATCATTCTAATCTCAAGAAACTTAACATATACATGTACATTATTTCATTCCTATTATATCCCTTTACAATTACGTTCACTCATGCACAATTGATATGTCAACAGTCCACAAGTAATCTCTAAAATGGATGTTCAGAGGCTGTTGATTCAGCTTTTGTAAGCAAAAATAGCTAAATCCTGACAATTTAAGATAACCAAGTAGCTAAGAACATTCTAATTTTAATAAAGGACTTCTGTGCATAGTTAGTTGACTCCTGGCTCAACAATGCAGATTTCTAAAAGCCACAAAGATTTTAGCCACAAATCCACAAACAAACACTGTTTCATTTTGATATATTAAGATCTATAAAATAAGTGTTAAATCTATATTAGCCTAAATCACAAGTTAGGCTATTATGGCTATATAACGCTTTAAATAATTGCCTTCATCCTTCTGTTCAGGTGATGCTGTGTGAAAATTACAGAGCTCATGCCTCCATTGTTGACTTCACATCAGAACTTTTCTATGACAATAAACTCATTCCCAGTGGTAACATTGTTGCTCATGACCAGTTTTACCCACTCACATTTTTCGCTGCTAAAGGAGAAGAAATTCAGCATGAGAACAGTACTGGTTTCTATAACATGTCAGAGGTAAGTACTGAGTAAAATAAAGTTGACCCCTTGCTTTTGATATTTTCTTTTTAACATGAGAAATGTTTTAAGTTTGTTTTTTTTTTTTTGTTGAAAGTTATCAATTTCATGCTACATATCATTTATACAAACTATACACACACTTTGTACTGGAAACAGACGATAACACACTTAGTACTGGGAACGAATTATATACATTCTTAGTACTGTTCCCATGTATTTATTTATCTGTTACTTTAAACATATTTTTGTCCAGGTGTATGAAATAGTTGAAAGGGTTGATGAACTAAAGAAAAAATGGCCAGAAGCTTGGGGAGCTTTTGATAACAATGGAATAAGTGTTGTGGCACCATATTCTGATCAGGTGAGCATATTCAAGGACTTGGACTGTTCAGGTGTTAACCTTTAGAGTACTTAATTTTTTTCTATTAGAATTACTTCAATTGTATTATGTGAAAAGAATTTATTTTGACAGGTTGCCAGAATAAGGGCAGAATTAAGAAAAAGAAAATTATTCAATGTCAACGTTGAAAGAGTTTCTAATGTACAAGGTAATATTTTGCTTTGTTTATTTTACACATTTTTTTAGTTGTAATGATAAAGAATGTTACTGTTAAATTTAAAAAAAAAAGTTTTCTAGCTGTAAGGTGTCCCATGTGTATTCTTACTTTGTATATATCCTAGTTAAAGTTTTTATTTCAAAGTAATTCTTTCTAACTTTAATTTATCACAAATTGAAAAGAAATATATTATATGTGACTTACTGTTTAGATGAGTGTAAAATTTGTGTGCTCTATAATTGAATAATCATTTTAAACTCATAAGAATCATAAAACATTTGTTCTTTATTGTATCAAATATCTAGGAAAAATTCCAATTGGACTGTTCCTTTGAAGTTTCTTTGTAAATACTTGTACATTCATAAATGTTTTTTTTTATTTATACATTCAATAAAACAGGGAAGCAGTACAGAGCCATTATGATATCAATAACAAGAACCAGATTGACTTGTCGCTCTGATCCCAACATGAACATGGAAGAGTATTTAGATTTTGGTTTCTTGTCTAACATTAAATTGTTGAATACAGCCATTACACGAGCTCAGTCTTTGGTGGTAGTTGTTGGAGACCCAGTATCAGTCTGTCTGGTTGGAAAGTGCAGGTTGGCTCTGAATTTTTTTTTTTAATGTTTCAGTTTTTCTTTTAATTAATTAATTGAATTCATGAAACCTGGACCGAAAAATAAGAGAAAATTCCTTTGTCTTTAATTTAAGCTTTTTTTTTATACTATGTTAGGTACAATTAATAAAACTATTGTTTATTGTGGGGTTTAACTTTTTTTTATACTATGTTAGGTACAATTAATAAAACTATTGTTTATTGTGGTGTTTAACTTTTTTTTCAGGAAAATCTGGGAATATTTTTTAGAGGTTTGTCATTTCAATGACAGTCTTCATGGCATCTCATGGATTCCTTTGAGAGAGCAACTGGACAGAGCAGAGCTAACTAAATCTTTTGTCCTAAACCCTCTAGCACCTGAGTTTGTGCCCAGTCGTCCGTACCACAGTTCTCACATTAGTCACCAGGACCATGGTCTTTTTTACCCTGGACTTCACCACATCGGAAACTGGCCAACCATGATACCTGGGCAACCATTTCCTCAGGTACATGTACAATTATTAGAAAGACATAATTTTTTTTAAACGCTGAATAGAGACATAAATCTGCATCTTTATTTTCTTGAACACTTGTTTATTTTATTTGAACAATGTTTTGATATGTATACAAAACTTTCTGTGCAGACTACTATTTTAGTCCATAAACTAAAATTACTTCATTTTAATTTTTCATCAGATGATTCCACCAATGTATCAGCCACCTATGTATTTTCCTTACAATGCTGGCTTAGTGCCTACAATGTACTATCCACCTCATTTCGGAAGAGGCTACCTGCACAACAGGCCAATGTTTAATCGCTTTATGTCTTCAGGTGGATTTCCTCACAGTAGAGGTGGGGGGCCTGTGAGAGATGGGATACCCCGGACAGTTGAAATGCCAGGAGGGCGCAACATTAGGCAGCACAGAAACCCTGGTAAGCCCATGTACTTCAGTCCACCCAGAGTTCAACCTTTCACCTCTGTTCCTGGGTTTCCTCCCATGATGCAACAACAACACCCAGCCAGTGGATTCTTTTATCATTTACCCGATGATCCCAGGGCATTAGCATTTGCACCTATCCAGCCAAGTTTACAACCATATCTGGCAACCCCTCAATATCCTGGTCATCCACTTCGCCAGCCCTCTCTTACTGCATTTACTGGTTTGCCCCATCATCAGAGTGGTTTTCCTCCTCTTCCTACTCAAGTTTATCCTCATGGTTCTTCATTCAATGGAAGCAAAGTTTACTTTCAAGATTTTCGAGTGACAAGAGAGCGGTCAGATACAGCTGACAGTTCTGGTAGTCCCAGATTATCAGAGTC
Organism: Bulinus truncatus; assembly: GCA_021962125.1. Taxonomy (NCBI): domain Eukaryota; kingdom Metazoa; phylum Mollusca; class Gastropoda; family Planorbidae; genus Bulinus; species Bulinus truncatus. The sequence continues at coordinate 1,171,605 of JAGDYQ010000183.1, read as the reverse complement.
TCCCAGCTCTGGAATACAGCTTTTACCAAATGTTAAACATGTTCCGGCTCATCTCTTAGGTAGACCAGCAGAGGCTGACCAGCCCTGTAGTAACCCCACAAGCCCACCCATGAACTTGCCCATAGGAGGTCAGCTGCGAGAGGACAGAACAACACCCTTGTCCAATCGACCATACAGTCCAGCCAATTTTGTGAGGGAAAGATCTGGGTCCGGTGATGTCAGATCCTTTAGTCCTAGCAATTTTGTAAGAGATAGAACATCTTCAGGAGAGGATCTCAACACTAGGGGATCATTCAGTCCTGCAAACTACGCACAGGATGAGCACACAGCTGCTGGAAACAATGGGCATTCAAGTCATGAGAGGTCTTTGTCACTCTCTCCTCCATCTGCTTCTACATCTGCAAACAACAGCAGTGTTAGCCAACCGCAGGAACACAGGGCTGTCAGTACAAATGGTGGGTCAAAACTCAATAGCCGCAGGCAGAAGCCAAACTTAATGCTACGTACAGGTTTTAGTCGGCAGTACAGTGATGACCTCCCTACCCCAACAGTCATTACTAACATGATTCAGATGATTGATGACAACATTGAGGAAGGCTTAGCAGATGATGATCCATCATCCCTTGAGAGAGGAGGTAACAGGAGAAACCTGAGACTCAAAATGTCTGTTGCTCAAAGGATGCAGCAGTGGCAGGTTTCAGAAAATAGTGAAGCCTCTTCCTCTTCAACTCCCCCCTCCACAGAAGATACACACCCATCATACGGCAGCAGCATCCTGGGATGTGCTCAAAGGCCAGAAAGGACTGCAGAGGAAGTCGCTCAGCTAGAGATTCAGACACCTCGCACTCCAAAGGGTTTCATAACCCCAGGAGTGGAAGTTGAAGTTGATCCTTTTGGAATTTTGAAGTCCATCAACATTGGAGGAACCCACCTGTGAGTTTTGAGATCTAGCAGCAGAAATCTGGTGTCTCTATAATCACAGCAGCAAATGAACATGACATAGAGTTTTGTTTTTAAATGATAGGCCAATGAAAGCTTACTACTACATTATTTATTTGCTTTTTTTTTTTTTTAAATTATACTTTAAGTTGTACAAGGTCAGTGTTCAGAAAGATTTCCGTCAACTCTACACTTGATTGGTGTTTAATGTAAATATATTTGTCTCATGTTAATCTCTAAACTGGTTAGTACATACTAATTCCTTTATTTTATTACAAATTTTTTTTTTTAGTCTGTTGACTTAACAAAATTTTAAGTGTAAGAAATTATGTTATTTAACAAAGTTAATTTTTTTTCTTTTTTGGTGCAGTGTTTATATGTAAACTATTAATATGTACATTATTTTTTAAAGTTCCTACTTGTTTATAAACTTCTAAGACTACTGTGATGCTATCTTGTATTGTTGTTTTATTATTCAACTGTTTCAGCAGCAACATTGTGTTTTACTGTACATATTATACAAGTTGTTTTTTTTTGTGGCATTGTTCTTTTTTTTTTATTTTGTTGCAGTAAAAAAACGCTTTGTTCAATTTCTCTTGCTCATTAATGTTTAGTGTTACACCTACAGAAATATGTCATGGGTCTATTTCGTGTGCCTTGTAAAAAAAAAATCATTATTCTTCAGATTAAACTCATCAAACATGCAGTATAATTTGTAATAGTTTTTTCACTTCTCTTAAATTTCAGCATCTTGGTTGGGTTTATTTTTGTTACATTTCTATTAACAAATTTTTCAGGCTTTTCATGATTGAGTTTTTTATCTTTTCTTGCAGCAGATATTTATCTATCATTGTCATTATTATTTTAGTTTTTTTCAGGCTTTGTTATGATTTCTAAAGGACTTTTATTGCACCTAAAATGTATCAAAGATTATTCACAGCTTCATGCAACAACATAATTAAAATTGCACAAATTTGTTTCATTTAAAGCATTTTAATTGTATCCAAATGACAAGTGTTACATTTGTTTTGACACATTTTTTTTCTGTCTTAAGAAAAATTTATGTCTTGTCACTTGAACTCTCAAAAAATATATTTATAATAAAGAAGATTTTTGTAAACTGTAGATACATTTTTTGACATGAAAAAAAAATCTTAGAATTATTATTTTTTTGTTTACTAAACCATTCTAAAATGTTGTTCGCATTTCACAAGATAATTCATTATTTGTACTAGTTAAGAAGAGGTTATATAAGGGAGTTATGTTTGTTAAATATTGTAAGAACTTTAATTTTTTTCAAACATAGAATATATTAGTGTTGAATACCAAAAGATATTTGAGCTTTTATTATGGTAATGCACTTTTAATTACAAGCATTTGAAAACACATTATTTCCCCCCTAAATAAAATCTACCTCAGCAGCTTACAGAAATATTTTGTATTCACTGGTGTATCTTTGGTTAGTTCATTAGTTAAGAAAGATGATGTCTGCTGCTGTGGAACTTGATTTATGGATAGTTCTATGTTTTATTGTAAAATGTAATTTGTTTCATGGAATCAAAAAAAAAATCTGTTGTAAATGAAGTTGTTGAAGATTATTTCTGTGTTGATTCTGTCTATTTTTTTAAAGTAATTATTGTAATTCTACACGAAATCAAATGTGTTACTATTTCTTTGGTTTAGTTTATAATCAAGTGTTCATCATTTGTTCTTAGTGTTAATCATTGTGATAATTAATGTTCCATTGACAATTAAGTCTCAAAAAGTATTTTGTTTATCCCAGTAAGATTACACCTTGAGATATATTACTTGGAGAATTGAGTTTTAAAAAAATACAGTATCATTTCTGTTAATTTCTATCAAATGCCCTTTATCTTTGAGAATAAAGCATAGAATGTTGATGCATTTATAAGTGCATTCGTCTATTTAACAATCAGAAAACATTGTCATCTAAAGCATAATATGAAATGCTGATGAAGTTTTTTTTTTTTTCAATGAAACACCCTTCTTTTTCTTTTCTGGATGTTAAAGCAAATCTTCTTTAAAGTTTTGATAAAAGAACATTGTGCTCTACAGCTGGAAAAATTAAGGAACAAAAAATATCTAAATAATTTTGTTAACATTTATTTACAAATATCTTTTTTTATAAACTGCCAAATTGTTAACTTGTATTATACTAAACCAATATTGTTATTAAAATGATGAATAGCCCAGACAAAATGAAAAAAAGAAACTTTTATACAGTGACTTATAAAACATGTTGAAACTTAAATTTCCACATGAAGTTCTTGTCAGTACACAATTGATATTTTATTGTTAATTTACTTACAGAAATATTTCTTAAATAATAATTGTATTTGCTCAATGGATTAATCCAGATCAATAGCGTACAGACATCTTGTCTTGATCAAGATAATTTGTTTGTAAGGCTGTCTTTTTTTTTGAGTTAGTGTTGCTAACAGATAACATAAATGAGATGCAGGATTTAATTAATGTTTTGTTTCATCATTTTTCAGAAAACTTTTTTTTTTTAAATCATTTTAATGAAATTTTTAGTTTACATGTTTTTTTACCAGTTCAAACTGGTTAGAAATATTTTCTAAAGGAATTGATTTCTATAAGATAAGAATCAACATTAAATATTCAGAGTTTCTTTTCTTGTCAATCTCAACAACATACAATGTGTATTATCTGTCAATAAATATATTCCCCTTGTTATGTTGAAATAGATGGTATAGTTGTTGTTGTTTTGTGATTATTTAATTCTATTTTTTGTAACTTTATATCACATTCAACATAAATATATTAATCAATTATTATTATAGAGCTTGTTAATTTCAAATTAGATTTTGGGTTAATGGGTATCATTTTAATCTGCTATAAATTTATAAAAACATGTATACATTTATTCACATTTTCCCTTATATTCATGTTTGAATTACCAAATGGAGATGGTGCCTCAGGTGTGGCAGCCATTTTCCCTTTCTTTTCGTCAGCATTTTGTCATTCACAAAAAGTGTTGACATGAATCTGTTGTTGTTTTATTATATTTTTGTATAAAAAAAATTGTTTATAACTGATTTGAAGCTAAAAATTGATGATCTTTTTAGTTTTAGCTGTATTTAAAATATTTTTAAAAAGAGATGTAATCCATTTGATCATGTTATCAAAAATGAATGAAAATTTGTTGGCTATTTGTGAGGAAGAAAATGTAGAGTTTGCTACACCAAGCGCCGCACAGTGCATGGATTTTTAATTTTTGTTTTTTAATTTTATAACTTTATTACTGCATATTACCAAACTTGGTTTCATTAGCTGAAATAAATGATGTAAACTGTAGTTGGTAATATCAACACTAATGTAGACCACTGTTGTTGCTTTTGTTCCATTGTTTGTTTTCATTTTGGCTTTTTAAATAAAGTATTGTAACATTAGCTTAGTAATAAAATAATCGTTGTAGCATGAACTAAAAGGTGTTTTATTATAAGCTTTTTTTTAAATTTTACTTATGGTTTATGGATGAAATTGTTTGTTTCTGTCAAATTGTCACTCATTTTTTTAAGTTTTACGAACTATAGTAAGGTCTGTATTACCCATGTCACCGATGTGGCTTTTAAAACTGGTGTTCAGTTTCTTTACTTTTTTTTACAGCAACTCTTAAATAACAGCATTTGGGTAAAAATTAACGTGGCGGTTAGGTATTGTGTTAAAAAATTTAATCGCATAGTTATTTTTACGAACTAATCATATGTTAATGGTGAATCAGCAGCCGTTAAAGATATATTAAGAATAATCCTATCATAGTTAGATTAAACATTTTATAATATTCATGATTTTTTTTCAATGAAGTAATCAATTAGACGATTTCAGCTTTCAGACTATTTTGCATTTGTAAACCGTATATAACATCCTCAAATCTCATCTTTCACATTAATTTATTTTCAATTGATAGTAGTGTCATGGCTGAATGTCCTATCAAGATAAATCATAGAAACTACATTAACATTGTCAAAATTTTTCTATCAGATTAGACACTGACTTATTTTCACCGAAAATTTGAGAAAACATACATAACTGGTAAGTTCATCATCCAGGTCTGATGCAGGCTGTTTTTACATTTGTCGGAGCCCTACTTAGCAAAGGTTTTTTTTTTTTGCTGAAAGGTTTATTTGTGGGCCCCAGACTATTACGCTGTCAGTAACGCCGATTTCAAATCTTGGGTTTCTGTTTGACGAACGTACCTCTCCAAGGTACCACATATCTACTCAGTGATGTAAGTAGGAAAGGGCAAGGGACAGTTCGCCCCAGGTGGCATTTATGTTACCATTTTCACAACTTATGTATTTATGGTACTGGAATGGGGTGGCATTTTTTAGAGCACTAGTTAGGCCTGCTGTAGATTTTATTCCAAAGCTCCTAACAAGGGCCTAGATTGCTCTCCCATGTGGTGGGACACATTGATAAACGTGTATACAGCATTGCTTGTATATCTAATACACGCCTTTTGAATAGCACTATTGTTTATAAAATGTGTACTATTAAACAGTGGACGAAAATAATTACCGATAGGGGTCTCCTTTAGGAATTAGGGCTTTAGGCAACTGTGTACCGGAATAGCTCTGATTTGATGGGAAAGCTACTGACTGGTGTCCTTACCTTTAAGACGAAAGTGAAACTTTTCGCACAATAGTTTTACATGTAATCTGCTTTCCCTCAACGCCCTCAACTATTGAAGTACGGAAATTACACTATGTAACAATAGTTTCTGGAATATTTTTGAACTGCTAGAATTGTCTTTTTTTTTAAAGAGAATTTCATTTTATGTTATTGGTAAAAGAATAAAGAATCGAAGTTAAAGAGAAATTATTGATTTAGATGGCACCAAAGAGCCGTGAACTTTGCTATCTCGGAAATTTGACGGCTACCAACTGACTACTCAAGCAACTTCTACTTCTGCATGGTGGATCATACCGAATTTCGATCTGGCAAGAATGCGCCTCAACTCGTTTATCCACACATCCCTTCTTCCATTACCCCAGTACCACATTATCCCGAGCTGCCTATTCCCACACCTCGAAGAGGAATCGGCCATCTTCAGGAGACAGCAGCAAGTCAGACATCGAGGAAGATTATTGGAGATCGAGATTACGATTTGACAGATGTGGTTAAGGAGAGAAGGCCACACTTCCCTAACCAGAAAGACGTCTTCCCTAACCAGAAAGACGTCAACGGTCTGATTAGAAACATTGTTCTTACAAAGTCTAGTGCTGAGCTTTTGACATTCAGGCTGAAGCAATGGAACTTGGATGAAACTTGGGGGAGCCACCATCTCCTACCAAGCGCGTCCCCAGCTGGCGGATAGGGGAAAGACCCTTAGATATAAGGGTCAGCCGTGAATACTAAATAAGCGGTCGCGGACCAACTGGTTTGCTGTCATGGAGGGTGAGGTGAGGTATCCCGTGGTAAGGATACCTTTATAAAATTGTCTCAAAAACCCTAAGAAATGATAGCAAAAAGCGAACATAGAGCGCTCAAACTCTAAACCCTGTCAGATGAGGCCGTTAGCTAGGGATAGCAGACATCTAGGAGAGAAAACTCCGAAATTAAATCAACTGCTGCCTTGCAGATGGTCTTGGCTGACCAAAGGCTATGGAAGCAAATCCAGAAAAACAGCATGCTGAAGACGGAGGCAGTAGGCCTTAATGGCGCAAAACATACAGCCACGCAATCTCGACGAAAAATCGAGAACAAAGAAGAAGAAGTTGGATGACAGCGTGCAAGTCATAGATCAGAGAAAGCGTCACCTAACTTTTTCAGTTGGCAAGGTGGGCTGTGTTTCTGCAAAATGTGGTAGGTCTATTCGAGATTATAGGTATCACCTGTAACCCGAGTTAATGGCGCCTATTCATACACAACTATCATCCCAGAGTCTCAAAACCGTGCTGCTTCACAACGAAGTGAACTACCCGTCTCTCCATAAGGCTCACTTTGTGCATCTCAAAGAGGACTACACAAGTGTCAAGATGTTACTGGGTGCCTTGAAGTATGATTACTATGGATGGGAGGTCATCGGATACTTCAAAATGGTGTCATTCTTGTCGCTCTGATCCCAGCATGAACATGGAAGAGTATTTAGATTTTGGTTTCTTGTCTAACATTAAATTGTCGAATACAGCCATTACACGAGCTCAGTCTTTGGTGGTAGTTGTTGGGTTTTCAAGGCAGGTTCACAACATTTCCTTGTTTCTTTGCCTCTGGGACAGCCGTGATCTAAGGCGCACTATCACAAAAAGAACTGGCCATAACGGACCAAGTTCTCGGTTGAGAAGAGCAATGTCAAGTGGAGCCGCTGATAGAACCTAAGAAGGTGCTGATGGAAGGTGTTGATGCCACCATTGCATATCAAGTTAGGCCTCATCAAGCAATAGTCACTGCTCTTGACAAAAGAGTCAGCCGCTTTCAAGTACCTCAAAGATCTTTTTCCAAAGTTGTCCGAGGTAAAGGTCAAGGCTGTTATCTTCATCTTCCATGGGAATGGGATTCCTGTGGGAACCCCATGGGAAACGCCCCTGGTATGGGACGGGATGGTACAGCACAAATTTGTATTTTCCATGTCCCATGGGACACGGCATGGGACAGAGTAGCCGCGTCATAGCGACTTGATGTGCACCTAAGCTAACCCAAATGTGTTAATTTTTAAAGCTTTTAATCCTTCTTTGTCATTTAAATATGTATTGCATAATCTGTTCTTTATCTTGTGGTGGGACACCGGATAGCAGATAATAAATAAATAAATACACATAACCTTTTATCATATAAGATGGTTCGTTTGCATTTTGGTGCGTCACGCCCAAAGATGTGGTATAAACAACTAGATGGAGCGCAAGCTATTAACACCAATAGTACGGTCTGATTTTAAGAGATGGGCGGAGATTACATATACATTTGCCATGCGTAGCTGAAGCAATACGCATTTATGCATGCATAGTCTGTTTACCGCTTGCGTGTAGCGGAGGCACAACCGTTACGCCAGTAATCAGACTGTCAGCCATTGTTGTAGTTGATGATTGGTGCCGTTGGCGATTTCATGGGATTTCGTGTGAACCCCATGGGACGGGACATACATAAATTACCATGGGATTGGATAGGATGGGACAGAAAAATCTGTCCCATGGACAAGCCTGGAATTTGACGAGTTCACCAAGCTGCTGATCAGGACGGAGAAAAAGGATTGGAATAGTTTCGTAGTTGTTCGTGGCTTCCTGAGAAATCACAAGGCTGAGAACTATGTGCGGTTGGTTCAGACTCTCATAAAGAAATACGACCAAATGGGATGAGGATATCTCAAATTCTTTATCCTTGATGATCATCTTGACAAATTAAAGGAAATCGTGGGAGCTTACCAGGGTTGTTAGTATCGAAGTATCGGTATCGGTCAATACAGTATTGGCGATACTTTTTTTTAGTATTGGTTGCTGTATGCCGTCCCTTTTTGTATGAAATATTGATTTGCGTATCGTCGATACATTTTAAATGAAAGATTTTCGATACTCGATACCAATACTTTTCTATTGCCACAATTAGTTATTTGCAGAAAAACAATAGCGATTTTAATACCTTGTTTTTAAAAATAATCTACATAAATTCAATCACTACTTGTAATCATTAGGGAGCGACCGATAATCGGATCGCTATCGGCATCGGACCGATATTGGCACTATCGGTTAATATCGGATCGGCCGATTGTTGTAGGGAGCGACCGATAGTCGAACCGATATTGGCACTATGGGTTAACTGTCGGACCGGCCGTTTTTTTGGCTGCCGATACATTGTTTTTTTTTTTCACAACAGAGATGCAGAAAAAAAAAAAAGTAAATAACCCAATTCTATAACCAGATCAGACAAGATTTAAAAAAAAGGAAAAAAAAAACCCCGTACACAGAAATTGTCACGTCTTCCTCAGAGATATGACCTTGAAACAATAGGATTGGCATTTCTTAATTCTAATGTATGACCTTGAATGATACAATTAGTGAACATCTGTGTGTATTTTTTGTTGGGATGGGAAGTTGGGGGGGGGGGGAACAAGACTTACGTGTCGGCGAAGTGTCACGAAATATGACAGGGAAGGGGTAAGCATGGGTTGACATACGTCATTAGCTGTAGCATGAGAGAAACACGTGTTTGGCATTGTTGTTGATTAAAAAAAATATCGGTATCTGGGGGGGGGGGGTTACAAAATAGGTGAACTTGGCTTGAAATACGTCATATAGCACGAGAATAACACGTGTTTGACATTGTTGTTGCTTAAGGGGCTGTCCATTAATTACGTCAACAAAATAGGGGGGAGGGGGGGTCAGAAAATTTTTGACAATTGTTGACAAGGGGGAGGGGGGGAGGTCAAGAAAAGTTGACGTCAACAATGTTACTTTTTTAAATTGAATATAATTACTTAATAAATAGGAAAATTAAGCAGCGTTTGTAGTTTTGTGTGTTACACTCTCGCTTAACATTCAGTATTTTAATTAAACTAACTATATTCCTACTAATTTTGCCACATAAACATTTTAAAAGCCACCTTTTTTAGGGGGGTAATCAAATGTTGACGTAATTTTATAGGGGGGTCTCTGGAAGTTTGACAAGTTGTTGACAGGGGGGGGGGAGGTAAAAATCGCCAAAAATTTGTTGACATAAATAATGGACAGCCCCTAAAAAGAAAATATCGGTATCGGTAAAAATGCTGGGGGAAAATATCGGTATCGGACTATCGGTAAAAAGGCATATCGGTCGCTCCCTAGTAATCATAGCCATCTACCCTACCAATATTACATCAAACACCTGCCCAACTTGGATATCAAAGCAGTAGTTGTACACATTTTAAAGCGTGCCTGCAGTGCAATGAGTGCATTTCCCACTCAGCTTACTCGGCAGGGTGGTGCAGCTTCAGTACAGTCAGCTGTACAGATATAGTAACAGTTCTGCTGAAGTAGACAGATATCTTCAAGATAAGTCATCAGAAATGCTGTCATTAGTACCCTACCCAAGCATTAAGAAACTATCACTGCAACTGAACACTGTACTTACGGCTAGCGCTGCAGTGGATCGCCTGTTTTCGTTGGGTGGGCGTGTTTTTATGCCAATACGTTCTAGGATAAGCAATAATTATTGTGAAATGATGGTCTTCTTACGTGGTGCCAAGTGGTGAAGTGATTAGCTTTAAAATTGTGCTTTGGACATTGTATTTTATTGTTTTTACTCTTTTTTTTAACTTGAAAATCTTACACTCATTATATTTTAAATAAAAATATTTTGTTGTTCACAAAAGTATTGGTATTGTGTTGGTATCGATTTTGGCAATACATTTTTACTTGAGTATTTGTATTGGTATTGGCGATACAATTTAAGAGTAGCCTATTGTTAACAACCCTGGAGCTTACTCAGATGAGCAAGGCGTGCGCTAACATCAAAATATGTTGGACTTAGAATGCAGTTACTAAGGACAGTATAATGAAAATATGATTGGGGACTACATCTGGTGGCTTCTTAGAGAAAGCTATTTGCAGTAAACATAATAATTTCTGAACCTTTTAAAGTGATTTTTACTGCCTTTGTTTATTTATCATGCAGGGTGTTTTTTTTTAGTATTAGAACATAAACGAAAATATGTAAATTTTCCTTTTTTGTCACAATAAATACGACCTTTTTCTGGGCTGTGGTCATAGAATCAAAGTTTGTGCTGAATGTAGTCGTTTTTGATAGGTTTTAGACATAACCAGTTGAAATATAACACTTGGAAGCCAAGAACAAAAATTGTGTTATCATTAGCAAGCAAATTTAAAATGGGATAAATTGTATCCATAACTTTGTGATTCGCTTGCCTTGAATAGTTTCTCAATCTGTGAGATCTTTTGTCTGGATTTCCAATGTTTTGAAGTATCTTGAGTTGATCATGAAAGTATCCTACTTTATAAAACAATTTGGTAGGCTACAGTTTTATGACAGTGCGCAACCCAGTATCCGGCTTAAATAAAGCTTTCAAATCACACGCGACAAAACATTTTTTTAAATGTGTATTTCCAATATGATGCTCAATCGGAATAAATTGAAAAATGGCTAAACAGCATTTCTATGTTTGAACATAGCGAATTACAAGTGTGAGCTTGATCCACATGACTTAATTCAGGAGATTGGGTCGATGCTAATTCCATAATATTTAGCATTTATCACATAAAGTATATGAAACATTCCCTTTTCTTCGAATTCCGTGTTTTAAATAGGTTCATTTTAAAAACGGATCAAATTCAGCCAGAAGATCAATATAACCAAACGTTATATATGGCCTACTTCTATATATTGCGATATGTTATTAGCGTTTTTGACCAGCCGAGAGTTTAATATAGGCCCTCTTTATCCTAATAATGCAAATGTCTAGGGCCCCCGACGATTCTAAGGACGGCCATGATGATAGACTATACATATTCATAAAATATAAATTGGCCCATATAAGTTTATATTTTTATACATAGTTTGGCAAGCATTATATATGACATACATTATATTACGCTTGGCGACCCACTTTGATCAACCTTTTTGATTTCGCGACCCACAATAAAAAGGTTTTGTTTTGCCACCCACCCTGCACGAAAATAATTCAAGCCTCATTAATTCTATTGTTTGTACAGATTTCCCCATTTACTTTGCAGATTTATAAACTTTAATATTTGTAACTTATAGAGATGCTATGGGAAAATATAGATTCTCGATCATTTAATTAACCCTACGGTGGGTTGAGACCCACACTATGCGAACCACTGGATTAAATTATTTCTTGAGGTGTCGTCCGGTGTGGAATCGATAAATGCATCCCGCCATTTTTGAAATCCGAACGACTTAAACATCGAATATCTTTGAAACCGAAAAAACTAGATTAACATGCCATGAGTATGAAAACCCTGTGAAATCCTAACATGCAGCGTGTTATTTCTGTTACCATTTTTGTTTATAGTTGTATTTCTAGTCCTTTCCACAGGGTTGTTAACAATACTAAAAAAAAATTATTGGCAATACCAATACCAATACTGCCTGTAAAATCTATTGGCAATACCAATACCAATACAATTTTTAATACCAATATTTGGGTCATTCGACGAATAAAATGCAAATACGTAATTCATTGCTCTATATCACTTACATCGATAAACGATAACAACATTTTTGGCTGATTTAGATGATGTAATTTTAACCAAAATTTGTTCAATAGTTAACACTTGCTTCATCAGTTTCCCTAAAAGCATCCAAAAGTCTTTGACAACATATTAAACTACTATTAAATAAGTCGGCATACCTTAACGTCCTTAAGCAACAAGATTTTTAATATGTATGATGAACACATATTGTGAATTAATGAATGAATGGATGAATGAAGCAAATGTCTGTCATACATAAACAGTTAAACATCACACTATAGTAAAAGCAGTCAGACCGAGTCAGTGGATTGCATTACATCTGGAAAACTAACGATGAACGATGAATGCCAGTAGGGTGTGTGTGAAGTCCCTGTAAGGATGAGATGAAATATCTTAGATCCTAAAAAAAACACTTATGGGACGGTTTTTATGGTGCCCTTCTTTCATTCACACCATAGTGCAATGACCTTGGAGGCACCACGGGAGATATATCGGGAACTTGAGCCAAAACCTGAAAAATTTCCTTGGTCCTCACCGGAGTTCGAACCAGGTACCTTCAGGTCGACAGTCGAGCGCTTTACCGCACAACCATCCGTCCCCTAAGTTTGCAGGGGTAACGCCACCTAATCAGGCCCGTAGCGTGCGGGGGGGGGCAGGGCCCCCCCTGCGATTTGTCTGGCCCCCCTGCTAATTTGTTCTACTAAGTAATGTATGTATTACCTGCCCCCCCCCCCTGCTGTAGAATGCCTGGCCCCTGCTGTAAAATTTTCACGTTATGGGGCTGCACCTAATTGGCAGTTACCACTTAGCCAGGCGAAGAAAAGTAACCATTTCAAAATGCGCACTGCTCAGTCGTGAACGAAGAGGGGAAAATACTCGTCCTCCTAATGAAAACAGCCTTTCAACAGCAGCGCTTGAAGGAAGTCCTGTATTCAGGTCTGTGTATATTTTACGGATATGTGGATAGGCACAGGGGTTTTTTTGCCATGTAGCGCGCCGGATCTGCGATCCGGCACCTCTGAAATGCAACCCAGCACCTCAAAATAACGATCCGGCAGCTAGAAGTTGCGATCCGGCACCTAATTTGTTAGTACCGGGTCTTATAAAACAGTTAAAACTATATGTTGGACAAACATCAATTCAAAACATCCAGTTATTCTAGCAACAATAGAACCAATGATTAACAGTGCGTGATACAGTTCATTCAAGGCTCTCTTGTGTCATTAGACTTAAATAGGTCAATGTGTGATTGCAGAAGAAAGCGAGCGAAGATGATGAGCTTTCCAACGATACCAGACTCGATTCCGTGCTACCGGTACATTTTTTAGAATCGCCGGTTTGAAATGGTGTTTTTTTTCCCATCTCGAGAAAAAAACACGTACCCCTACCCCCTTCAGAATTTTTTTTGAATATAAAACATAATATAAAGGTATATTTATGACTTTACCAAACGGTTCCTGAGATATTTTTCTACAAGAAACTATCATAATTGAAAAATCGACATTTTGAGACATTTTGACCAGTGGAGTACCTTAATAATCTGTATTTTCGCTCACGGGCTATTGTATTGTCAACACGTTGGATTGTTTACACTCACCGAAATTAGAGCAGCATCATGAAAAGAAATCGCTCATTAAAATCATTTACAATTCATACTTTCTTCAAACGAAGGCGTGCTGAGTAAGTGTTTCCTACATTTTCTGTGAAATAATTTTAAGTGGACATAAATAATTACGGTACTACTTTTCACTGGAAAGACCGGATCGATACCGGATGATGGTCCGGATCGATATTTTAGGGTTTAGGGTTAGGGTTTAAGGGTTAGTTTTCAGGGTTTGGGTTAGCGTTAGGTCGATCCGGTGTTTTTATGCTGGATCCAATGTTATTTTGTGATCCGGTCTCTCCGGTGAAAAGTATAACCCAATTAATTATAGGCCTACTTTCCACCTAACCCATAATGACCAAGGAAGACCACAGACTAAATAATTGAAATCTTAATTAAATAATAATTAAATCTTAATTCTTTGGCTATCTATATGTTAAAAAATAATGGTGTTGTTTTGATGTATTTAGGGAAGAGAGTGAGGCTTCGACATCTATCGAGTCCACAACACCCGCTGCAACTTCGACAGCTACCCAATCTACTACACCTGCTGCAACTTCGACACCCATCTCACGCATTAAGCCCGATGCAGCTATCAGCGCAATTATCCCCGTCGATGCAAACCAAACGCCAACTGTCCACTCACCGACCAAAAACACAGGTGATCCAGCAACTTCAACTGATAGTAAGTAATAAATAAATTGTTGCTCCATTTTAAATGACATTAATTAAATATTTATTTATTTATACGCATTTTTCTTAACTTAAAAACTTAGAAACTGAAAAAATAAGTATAAATAAATATTAGTTTTGTATAAGAACAGCCAATAAATAATTATTATTTGTTTTCTCAATTATTAACTATTTATTATATATATAATAATTAATAAATAATTGTAATAATAATTATAATAAATAATACTTAAATACTGTTCATATAGATTAAGCGTATTAATAATTAAATTATTATAATAAGGTGTAAATTGTATTATTATTATAAACATCGGTGTATAGCTTAATACTAGCGAAGAGACTATTATTTGATTTTTTAGGAAAGAAGTACCCGTCTTGCTGGAATAACGAACAGTGGAACAAATTTAGCACTGACTACACCTGGCTATTTGCTGTAGATGGTAAACTGGGATGTAGCATTTGTCGAGGTGTTGGTGCACTGGGTCCTAATCGTTCTATTCCTGGAATGAGGACTCAGTTATCTGCGGAGTGGATGGAGGCTAAAATCCAGACATATGGACAAACTAAAGAGAAGAGAGCAGCTTCGTTGCGTAAAAAAATATATGATCATCGCGACTCCGCCAGTCACAAATCGGCATACTTAGTGAAGAATTCCTCGTCCACTGAGCAACTAAAGGCGGCTGTGCTGGAGAGTCAAAGAGAACAGATAAGTACAACTTCTGCTGTGTTCCGAACCGTTTATTTTTAGCAAAGAACAATCGTCCGTTTCTGGATAATTCAGATCTAATAGATCTCCAAGTAGCAAATGGGGTAAAAGTTGGTAGAATGCTACATAGTAACAATTCAGCTACCAACATCACAGATCATATAGCTGATCAAATGAAAAGAAAATTGGTGTCAGCAGTACTACAAGCTGGCCAACCATTTTCTATTCTCATTGATGAGAGTACGAGTTTGAGTCAAAAGTCATGCCTGATAGTGTACATTAGATGTACAGTCCAACCAGGAATTGAACCCACAACTGTTTTTTTAGACTTGTTCGAATTGAATTGCTTAGATGCTGAAGGGATCTGTGATAGCCTATTGGCATGTTTATTGGGGCATGGGTTTACTGATGAAGTGCTGCAGGGGAGATGGCTGGGTCTAGCTACAGATGGCACTTCTGTGATGTTGGGTAGGAAGGCTGGAGTGTATGCAAGACTGAAAGCCAAATATCCAAATATTATCAGTTGGCATTGCTTCAATCACAGATTGGAGCTTTCAGTGAATGACTGTGTTAAGGCCTGTACAGAACTTAATCATTTTAAAATTTTTATGCAAAAAATGTACACAATATATAGTGCTTCGCCAAAAAATAGGCGTGCATTGGAAGAATGCGCCATGGAGGTAGGGGTTCAGTTGTTGAAAATAGGGAGGGTACTGGATGTTCGCTGGGTTGCATCTAGTTTCCGTGCAGTGAAAGCTGTATGGAATTCTTATGCAGCTCTGTATAATCACTTTTCAAAAGCCTCAGTTGCTCAAAATTTGGACAGTAACGAGAGAGCACAATATAAGGGAATGGCAAATAAATTATCTTCATCTAGTTTTTTTATTAAACCTTGGCCTTATGTATGATTCCTTGCAGGAATTAAGTGATTTGTCTGAGAGTCTACAAGCTGACGGGATGAACATTAACAAGGCCAACCGTTTGATTTTGAGACAAATTGAAGTTTTTATAAGCAGAAAAGTAAATGATGGAGCACACTACAAATTAGCTTGTGAATCTGCAGAGTTGGGCACTCATAATAATGTTCCAATTTCTCAAATTGTTTCAAAATCAGATAAGGAAATAAATAAATGTCAGTATTACCAGTCGTTGGTAGATTCACTAACTTGCAGACTGCTACCTTAGGGGGAAAGGTTTGTGACACATTGCACTAATGTGCTCGACTATAATACCTGGCCTAATGACATCCTTCCAGAATACGGGGAAGCAGAACTTAAGGATATCTGCAAGACATTTTTGGTACCTTATTCTGGCCAACTGAAACAACAATATAGATTATAAGGACTCCCAGGGACAGCATAAACCTGGCCCTCTGCTGGCTCAGGTGATGGGTGCTGTGCACTCGTTGCTAATAAGCACTGCTGAGTGTGAGAGGGGGTTTAGTAAAATGAATTTGATATGTACCCCTCTGAGAACAGCATTGAGTGTCAGTCATATGGCATCTCTTATGTTCATTTCAATTGTAGGTCCCCCACTGCCTAGTTGGAATCCTATAGAATATGTAAAATCCTGGATAGCAAATGGCAGGCATGCATCTACTGATGCTGGTAAAGTAAGAAACAAAGACAGTACACTAATATCTGCAGGCCAGGCTGCAATTTGGAAATGTTTCTAAATTTATATATGCCATTAAATGTAAATATATTTTGTAGATGTTTACCGTGTATGTAATAACTTAATAAGTGACCAAATATTTATATTCTAATCGCAAATTAATGCCATAATTTTTATAAACTGTCAACAAAGTTTATATAGAATAACAATTTTAAATTGCTAGTCTTGTGTACTGCATGAATATACTTTACAAAAAGTTTAAATTATTA
This sequence comes from Bulinus truncatus, assembly GCA_021962125.1. Taxonomy (NCBI): domain Eukaryota; kingdom Metazoa; phylum Mollusca; class Gastropoda; family Planorbidae; genus Bulinus; species Bulinus truncatus. The sequence continues at coordinate 1,154,595 of JAGDYQ010000183.1, read as the reverse complement.
GCTTTTCATTAGGACTTGTGTTGTGTATTTGCCTACTAGTCTGTTTTATTTTCTATTATTCCATCAAATAATTTTTTGGTATATCATATTGTTGCTAAGATTTGTAAGTGGTAAATAAAAAATACTTAACCTGTTATAATTAATAAAATTTACCTATTCTGGTATATTTTGTTGTTGCTAATGTAAGTTGCTCAATTGCATAATTGCAACCAAACAAGTAGAATTGTAGACTAACTTAAATTAGGCTTATTTTGAAAATAACAATTATGTTGCATATCTACGCATCAAAAATGCGTACAAGCAAAATTCGCAGAAGCGCGCGGAGTGGAATAACCGCTACCAAATAGTTTTCTTCATTTGGTAAAAAGTTAAAAACTTCAGAGCAAAATTTAGAGACCCACCACCTCTTATTGAGCAAAAAAAACCCTGGATAGGCATCCAATGATGCAATACTGTCTGAAGTGTCTGCCAAGTAATTATTAATTTCTTGATTCACATCAGGTGAATCATTCACACGATGTCGTCTGGCTGACAATCCAGCGAAGAAGCATGGAAATCTAGATATAGCATCAGGAAGGACAACCAATATTTTTAAAAATACGGTTTAGGCTGACACACAATCAAGTGTTTAGCGTTAGTCTTCATGTTTAATAGCAGTTTTGTATATTTGGTACTTATGTTTTTATGAAATAAACACAAACGCAATTAAAGTTTGAAAACGTTTAATAACAATTTTTTTAATTTAAAATCTTTATTTTGTCAATTTATTTATTTTTCGTTTTTTCATTGGTTTTTCATGAACCGTTTCATTCAATTGCTTTACATAATTTTTAGACGAACAATTAAAAAATTTAACAGAAATAAGTTCTTTTAAATTATGATTGAAATTACAAACATTTTCTTCAATCAGCAATGACTCATCAATTGTTACTCTATCAACAATTTTAACAAACAATTTTTTTTTATTTGTTTGTCCTAGAAATAGTTTCAGACTATTTGCTGATCTTTTCAATGAATTGAATACTTTCCAATTTTGTAGGCAAGTAGAGAATGTGTACTCAGATGGCTTCAATAGCCCTCCTCTGTTGACATCGTTCAAAAAAACATCCAGCTTTTTCAATCATAATTCGTCAATGTCTTTAAATTTTTCATCGACTAATATTTCTCTACAGCTGGTACACTTATTCTGATGAATGATGGAATGTGCAATTGCTCCTGCAACATAATATATTGTTGATGCTTCATCGTCATTAGGGCTTTCCGAAATTTTTAAACAATCTAAAATTGCATTTACATTTTCATCCGTACCAGCTGGCAAGCTTTTAACATCATCAATGAAATCATCGATCTCGCTAATATTCAATTTTGAATGACTTAACAGAGACATCATTTTTATCTTGGTGTTGCTATCTGCAACTTGCCGAACTGAGACAAAACAATTGCCCCCTGACATTTGGCGCAACCATCCAAATCTCAACTCTATGGGGTCCGACTGCAGATGACCAAGGAGGATGAATTTCAAGTCTGTCTCACTCATCAAATATTTGCAACAATTAGCAAGAGCAGGACATGTTTGACCAACAGCCAAATAAGTCTCACGACTGAGTCCTTTTGTTTTTGCGTTTTGCCAGCTGTGTAGGAAATCATGAAATTCTAAGAGAAATTCTATTTTCCAATCAGAGGAAGATTTTACTGGATCCATGTGGTAGTTTCTTTTTCTTTTCCCCTTCGAACAAGTTTTTACATTTAAAACTTCCCAGAGTTTGGTGATAATACCCACAAACCAAGCTGTTGCACTCCATTCAACTTTATTTTCATGCTCCACATAATATTTTAAAGCATTCACAGTCGATTCGCAAAACACTGACGATGAGAGTTTGACAAACATTTTCTCAATATTTGTAGGATTCAGTACTTTCGCATTCAGCTTGTATGCTTTTTTAACAACCATGCTCAGCTCCAAGTTGTAAAGATCCTCATTGTGCTGAAAATCGGCTGATGAATCAGGTGCTGCAATGTTATTGTTGCAAAATTTCGGAAAGACAAAGGATCGTCGATTCAAAAAGTTATTGTATATATTTTTTAAATTGTGGACTGCATCGAAAATTAAAAACATTGGCTGATTAGTCCATTTGTTTTCAATAGATGTTTTAATCGCGCCTCCACAAAGTTCTTGAATATAAAACTTTCTGTTAACAGCTGCATTGTCAACCGAAATGCCAATTACAGTAACCCCTGCTCGGTGCACCATTTCCATCACTTCTGTGTAACATTGATGCATTTGGCCAGCAGTCAAATTATGGATAGGGTAGAGAGCTACCATATTTCTAAATTTATGACAAAGAGATTTAACCATAAAACACAGAAGAGTAGAAGCTTGTTCGCCTTCAGCTGTCAATCCATGAAACTTGCCGGAAAAGTATTCAACACGCTTGGCCACATATATTTCATCGATTATGATTGTGCACACTCTTTCCAGCTGGTTTAATGTGCTAACACGAAGTGTGAGGTAACTTGTGTTATCAAGCCCTGTTTTTTCATTTACTCGTCTTGTTAGTTTTTTTAAAGTGTTTATTGAAGGCAGGTTCAGAACTTCACTTTCCAATATTTTAGAGTAAGATGCAGTGCCTGATGCATATACCAGATATTACCAAATAATGGTTTGTGGTGTGTATGTTCTCGCATGTTTGTTCACCCCCACCAATTTCAACTGATCGACAAGAAATTGTATTTGTTGAAAAACAGGATTTGAATCTTCATAAAAAGTCATCATTTTTTTCAAATTTGATTTTGCTTCTTGCTTGATCTCATCAAAGGTTTCATGAAATGGAGTTTCATCAAAACATTTTAAACGAGCAAGCAAATTCAACAACTGACTCATTGTTTCCAAATTGGAAGAACAAATATCGTTTGAAAATGATTTAGAAAATTGTTTTCCTATGTGATGTAGTGATATGTCGAATGATTTTGAAATTGAAATTGATGATTTAATAAACAAAATGTTATTCTGAAATTCCAACAAATAAATATATAAATGTTCATTTTGAATATGGAGTTGATATCCAGAAGGTATTTTCTCTTTACTTAATTTTTCTTTTAGATCAACTAAAGATAACTTGTTTATGACATCATTTTCATTAAACAAGTTATCCAACTCCATCATTTGATTTTCAACAACTTCTTGTCGAGCTGATGACGAAGACTTCATTGTTGTTCTACGGTACTTTGGAGTTGATAAGTATGATGGTGCATTCTGAAAAATACTTGGCACTGCATCCTCTTTTAATTTAATTTTTGGTCTAACAGGTTTATTGGATTCACATCTTTTCTTTGATCGAGACATGTTTGTATCGTTTACATCACTAACAAAATCACTTGGCAAGAAATGGAGCGAACACATTTTTGAATATTTCCCAGGCTGAAAATTTTGTCAAGGATTAGCTCTAATCCATTTTTCACATAATTCCACATTGTTTAATGGATACGAATGAAAAGAAACTCCTTTACTTTCCGCTTTTTCAACACTGTCATATCCACTTTTGCATCCGTATGCAGAACACTTATTGAGCATTTTCTTAGTTATTTATTATATTTAAAATTAGATTTATAAACCAAAACAATTATTATACGTAAATTTTACCGAGAAAAAGAGAAATTTTAGAAAAACAACAGTAATAACACAAAATAAAAATCCGAATAAACAATGGACGAACGAAAACAAGCAAGCATGTATATAATAGTGCAACTTTGTTTAACCCTTGCGTCAGCCTAAACCGTACACGGCTAAGAATGAAATTTTGTTTGGTTGTCTATCCT
>JAGDYQ010000183.1:1021350-1150279 GCA_021962125.1 Bulinus truncatus | reverse complement strand
TGGGTGACTTCAATTAGAACTGATGGTTGACTTTAATTATTAGAACTGATGGGTGACTTCAATTATTAGAACTGATGGGTGACTTCAATTATTAGAACTGATGGGTGACTTCAATTATTAGAACTGTTGGGTGACTTCAATTATTAGAACTGATGGGTGACTTCAATTTTTAGAACTGATGGGTGACTTCAATTATTAGAACTGATGGGTGACTTCAATTATTAGAACTGATGGGTGACTTCAATTATTAGAACTGATGAGTGACTTCAATTATTAGAACTGATGGGTGACTTCAATTATTAGAACTGATGGGTGACTTCAATTTTTAGAACTGATGGGTGACTTCAATTAGAACTGATGGTTGACTTTAATTATTAGAACTGATGGGTGACTTCAATTATTAGAACTGATGGGTGACTTCAATTATTAGAACTGATGGGTGACTTCAATTAGAACTGATGGGTGACTACAATTAGAACGGACGGGTGACTTCAATTATTAGAACGGATGGGTGACTTCAATTATTAGAACTTATGGGTGACTTCAATTATTAGAACTGATGGGTGACTTTAATTATTAGAACTTATAAGTGACTTCAATTATTAGAACTGATGAGTGACTTCAATTATTAGAACTGAAGGGTGATTTCAATTATTAGAACTGATGAGTGACTTCAATTATTAGAACTGATGAGTGACTTCAATTATTAGAACTGATGGGTGACTTCAATTATTAGAACTGATGGGTGACTTCAATTATTAGAACTGATGGGTGACTTCAATTATTAGAACTGATGGGTGACTTCAATTATTAGAACTGATGGGTGACTTCAATTATTAGAACTGATGGGTGACTTCAATTATTAGAACTGATGGGTGACTTCAATTATTAGAACTGATGGGTGACTTCAATTATTAGAACTGATGGGTGACTTCAATTATTAGAACTGATGGGTGATTTCAATTATTAGAACTGATGGGTGACTTCAATTATTAGAACTGATGGGTAACTTCAATTTTTAGAACTGATGGGTGACTTCAATTAGAACTGATGGTTGACTTTAATTAGAACTGATGGGTGACTTCAATTAGAACAGAAGGGTGACTTCAATTAGAACTGATGGGTGACTTCAATTATTAGAACTGATGGGTGACTTCAATTATTAGAACTGATGGGTGACTTCAATTAGAACTGATGGGTGACTACAATTAGAACGGACGGGTGAATTCAATTATTAGAACGGATGGGTGACTTCAATTATTAGAACGGATGGGTGACTTCAATTATTAGAACTGATGGGTGACTTCAATTATTAGAACTGATGGGTGACTTTAATTATTAGAACTTATAAGTGACTTAAATTATTAGAACTGATGAGTGACTTCAATTATTAGAACTGATGAGTGACTTCAATTATTAGAACTGATGGGTGACTTCAATTATTAGAACTGAAGGGTGATTTCAATTATTAGAACTGATGAGTGACTTCAATTAGAACTGATGAGTGACTTCAATTATTAGAACTGATGAGTGACTTCAATTATTAGAACTGATGGGTGACTTCAATTATTAGAACTGAAGGGTGATTTCAATTATTAGAACTGATGAGTGACTTCAATTATTAGAACTGATGAGTGACTTCAATTATTAGAACTGATGAGTGACTTCAATTATTAGAACAGATGGGTGACTTCAATTAGAACTGATGGGTGACTTCAATTATTAGAACTGATGGGTGACTTCAATTAGAACTGATGGGTGACTTCAATTAGAACGGATGGGTGACTTCAATTATTAGAAATGATGTGTGACTTCAATTAGAACTGATGGGTGACTTCAATTAGAACGAATGGGTGACTTCAATTATTAGAACTGATGAGTGACTTCAATTATTAGAACTGATGGTTGACTTCAATTATTAGGACTGATGGGTGACTTCAATTATTAGAACTGATGGGTGACTTCAATTTTTAGAACTGATGAGTTACTTCAATTATTAGAACTGATGGGTGACTTCAATTAGAACTGATGGGTGAATTCAATTATTAGAACTGATGGGTGACTTCAATTAGAACTGATGGGTGACTTCAACTAGAACGGATGGGTGACTTCAATTATTAGAACTGATGAGTGACTTCAATTATTAGAACTGATGGGTGACTTCAATTATTAGAACTGATGGGTGACTTCAATTATTAGAACTGTTGGGTGACTTCAATTATTAGAACTGATGGGTGACTTCAATTATTAGAACTGATAAGTGACTTCAATTATTAGAACTGATGAGTGACTTCAATTATTAGAACTGATGGGTGACTTCAATTAGAACGGATGGGTGAATTCAATTAGAACAGATGGGTGAATTCAATTATTAGAACTGATGGGTGACTTTAATTATTAGAACTGATGGGTGACTTCAATTATTAGAACTGATGGGTGACTTCAATTATTAAAACTGATGGGTGATTTCAATTATTAGAACTGATGGGTGACTTCAATTATTAGAACTGAAGGGTGATTTCAATTATTAGAACTGATGAGTGACTTCAATTATTAGAACTGATGAGTGACTTCAATTATTAGAACTGATGAGTGACTTCAATTATTAGAACTGATGGGTGACTTCAATTAGAATGGTTAGGTGAATTCAATTAGATCAGATGGGTGACTTCAATTATTAGAACACATGAGTGACTTCAATTAGAACTGATGGGTGACTTCTATTAGATCTGATGGGTGACTTCAATTAGAACGGACGGGTGAATTCAATTATTAGAACGGATGGGTGACTTCAATTAGAACGGATGGGTGACTTCAATTAGAACTGATGGGTGACTTCAATTATTAGAACTGATGGGTGACTTCAATTATTAGAACTGATGGGTGACTTCAATTAGAACTGATGGTTGACTTCAATTAGAACTGATGGGTGACTTCAATTAGAACGGATGGGTGACTTCAAATAGAACTGATGGGTGACTTCAATTATTAGAACTGATGGGTGACTTCAATTATTAGAACTGATGAGTGACTTCAATTATTAGAACTGTTGTGTGACTTCAATTAGAACCGATGGGTGACTACAACTAGAATGGACGGGTGAATTCAATTATTAGAACGGATGGGTGACTTCAATTATTAGAACTGATGGGTTACTTCAATTATTAGAACTGATAAGTGACTTCAATTATTAGAACTGATGAGTGACTTCAATTATTAGAACTGATGAGTTACTTCAATTATTAGAACTGATGGGTGACTTCAATTATTAGAACTGAAGGGTGATTTTAATTATTAGAACTGATGAGTGACTTCAATTATTAGAACTGATAAGTGACTTCAATTATTAGAACTGATGAGTGACTTCATTTATTAGAACTTATGGGTGACTTCAATTAGAACGGATGGGTGAATTCAATTAGAACGGATGGGTGACTTCAATTATTAGAACAGATGGGTGACTTCAATTATTAGAACTGATGGTTGACTTTAATTAGAACTTATGGGTGACTTCAATTAGAACTGATGGGTGACTTCAATTAGAACGGACGGGTGAATTCAATTATTAGAACGGATGGGTGACTTCAATTAGAACGGATGGGTGACTTCAATTAGAACTGATGGGTGACTTCAATTAGAACTGATGGGTGACTTCAATTATTAGAACTGATGGGTGACATCAATTATTAGAACTGATGGGTGACTTCAATTAGAACTGATGGGTGACTTCAATTAGAACGGATGGGTGACTTCAATTAGAACTGATGGGTGACTTCAATTATTAGAACTGATGGGTGACTTCAATTTTTAGAACTGATGAGTGACTTCAATTATTATAACTGATGGGTGACTTCAATTAGAACTGATGGGTGACTTCAATTAGAACAGACGGGTGAATTCAATTATTAGAACGGATGGGTGACTTCAATTATTAGAACGGATGGGTGACTTCAATTATTAGAACTGATGGGTGACTTCAATTATAAGAACTGATAAGTGACTTAAATTATTAGAACTGATGAGTGACTTCAATTATTAGAACTGATGAGTGACTTCAATTATTAGAACTGATGAGTGACTTCAATTATTAGAACTGATGGGTGACTTCAATTATTAGAACTGATGGGTGACTTCAATTATTAGAACTAATGGGTGACTTCAATTATTAGAACTGATGGGTGTCTTCAATTATTAGAACTGATGAGTGACTTCAATTACTAGAACTGATGGGTGACTTCAATTAGAACTGATGGTTGACTTCAATTAGAACTGATGGGTGACTTCAATAAGAACTGATGGGTGACTTCAATTATTAGAACGGATAGGTGACTTCAATTAGAACTGATGGGTGACTTCAATTATTAGAACTGATGGGTGACTTCAATTATTAGAACTGATGGGTGACTTCAATTATTAGAACTGATGGGTGACTTCAATTTTTAGGACTGATTGGTGACTTCAATTATTAGAGCTGATGGTTGACTTCAATTAGAACTGATGGGTGACTTCAATTAGAACGGATGGGTGACTTCAATTATTAGAACTGATGAGTGACTTCAATTATTAGAACTGATGGGTGACTTCAATTATTAGGACTGATGGGTGACTTCAATTATTAGAACTGATGGGTGACTTCAATTATTAGAACTGATGAGTGACTTCAATTATTAGAACTGATGGGTGAATTCAATTATTAGAACTGATGGGTGTCTTCAATTATTAGAACTGATGAGTGACTTCAATTACTAGAACTGATGGGTGACTTCAATTAGAACTGATGGTTGACTTCAATTAGAACTGATGGGTGACTTCAATAAGAACTGATGGGTGACTTCAATTATTAGAACGGATGGGTGACTTCAATTAGAACGGATGGGTGACTTCAATTATTAGAACTGATGGGTGACTTCAATTATTAGAACTGATGGGTGACTTCAATTATTAGAACTGATGGGTGACTTCAATTATTAGAACTGATGGGTGACTTCAATTATTAGAACTGATGGGTGACTTCAATTATTAGAACTGATGGGTGACTTCAATTATTAGAACTGATGGGTGACTTCAATTATTAGAACTGATGGGTGACTTCAATTATTAGAACTGATGGGTGACTTCAATTATTAGAACTGATGAGTGACTTCAATTATTAGAACTGATGGGTGACTTCAATTATTAGAACTGATGGGTGACTTCAATTTTAAGAACTGATGGGTGACTTCAATTAGAACTGATGGTTGACTTTAATTATTAGAACTGATGGGTGACTTCAATTATTAGAACTGATGGGTGACTTCAATTATTAGAACTGATGGGTGACTTCAATTATTAGAACTGTTGGGTGACTTCAATTATTAGAACTGATGGGTGACTTCAATTTTTAGAACTGATAAGTGACTTCAATTATTAGAACTGATGGGTGACTTCAATTATTAGAACTGATGGGTGACTTCAATTATTAGAACTGATGAGTGACTTCAATTATTAGAACTGATGGGTGACTTCAATTATTAGAACTGATGGGTGACTTCAATTTTTAGAACTGATGGGTGACTTCAATTAGAACTGATGGTTGACTTTAATTATTAGAACTGATGGGTGACTTCAATTATTAGAACTGATGGGTGACTTCAATTATTAGAACTGATGGGTGACTTCAATTAGAACTGATGGGTGACTACAATTAGAACGGACGGGTGAATTCAATTATTAGAACGGATGGGTGACTTCAATTATTAGAACTTATGGGTGACTTCAATTATTAGAACTGATGGGTGACTTTAATTATTAGAACTTATAAGTGACTTCAATTATTAGAACTGATGAGTGACTTCAATTATTAGAACTGAAGGGTGATTTCAATTATTAGAACTGATGAGTGACTTCAATTATTAGAACTGATGAGTGACTTCAATTATTAGAACTGATGGGTGACTTCAATTATTAGAACTGATGGGTGACTTCAATTATTAGAACTGATGGGTGACTTCAATTATTAGAACTGATGGGTGACTTCAATTATTAGAACTGATGGGTGACTTCAATTATTAGAACTGATGGGTGACTTCAATTATTAGAACTGATGGGTGACTTCAATTATTAGAACTGATGGGTGACTTCAATTATTAGAACTGATGGGTGACTTCAATTATTAGAACTGATGAGTGATTTCAATTATTAGAACTGATGGGTGACTTCAATTATTAGAACTGATGGGTAACTTCAATTTTTAGAACTGATGGGTGACTTCAATTAGAACTGATGGTTGACTTTAATTAGAACTGATGGGTGACTTCAATTAGAACAGAAGGGTGACTTCAATTAGAACTGATGGGTGACTTCAATTATTAGAACTGATGGGTGACTTCAATTATTAGAACTGATGGGTGACTTCAATTATTAGAACTGATGGGTGACTTCAATTAGAACTGATGGGTGACTACAATTAGAACGGACGGGTGAATTCAATTATTAGAACGGATGGGTGACTTCAATTATTAGAACGGATGGGTGACTTCAATTATTAGAACTGATGGGTGACTTCAATTATTAGAACTGATGGGTGACTTTAATTATTAGAACTTATAAGTGACTTAAATTATTAGAACTGATGAGTGACTTCAATTATTAGAACTGATGGGTGACTTCAATTATTAGAACTGAAGGGTGATTTCAATTATTAGAACTGATGAGTGACTTCAATTAGAACTGATGAGTGACTTCAATTATTAGAACTGATGAGTGACTTCAATTATTAGAACTGATGGGTGACTTCAATTATTAGAACTGATGGGTGACTTCAATTATTAGAACTGATGAGTGACTTCAATTATTAGAACTGATGAGTGACTTCAATTATTAGAACAGATGGGTGACTTCAATTAGAACTGATGGGTGACTTCAATTATTAGAACTGATGGGTGACTTCAATTAGAACTGATGGGTGACTTCAATTAGAACGGATGGGTGACTTCAATTATTAGAACTGATGAGTGACTTCAATTATTAGAACTGATGGGTGACTTCAATTATTAGAACTGATGGGTGACTTCAATTATTAGAACTGATGGGTGACTTCAATTATTAGAACTGATGGGTGACTTCAATTATTAGAACTGATGGGTGACTTCAATTATTAGAACTGATGGGTGACTTCAATTATTAGAACTGATGGGTGACTTCAATTAGAACTGATGGGTGAATTCAATTAGAACTGATGGGTGAATTCAATTATTAGAACTGATGGGTGACTTTAATTATTAGAACTGATGGGTGACTTCAATTATTAGAACTGATGGGTGACTTCAATTATTAGAACTGATTGGTGACTTCAATTATTAGAACTGATGGGTGACTTCAATTATTAAAACTGATGGGTGATTTCAATTATTAGAACTGATGGGTGACTTCAATTATTAGAACTGAAGGGTGATTTCAATTATTAGAACTGATGAGTGACTTCAATTATTAGAACTGATGAGTGACTTCAATTATTAGAACTGATGAGTGACTTCAATTATTAGAACTGATGGGTGACTTCAATTAGAATGGTTAGGTGAATTCAATTAGATCAGATGGGTGACTTCAATTATTAGAACACATGAGTGACTTCAATTAGAACTGATGGGTGACTTCTATTAGATCTGATGGGTGACTTCAATTAGAACGGACGGGTGAATTCAATTATTAGAACGGATGGGTGACTTCAATTAGAACGGATGGGTGACTTCAATTAGAACTGATGGGTGACTTCAATTATTAGAACTGATGGGTGACTTCAATTATTAGAACTGATGGGTGACTTCAATTAGAACTGATGGTTGACTTCAATTAGAACTGATGGGTGACTTCAATTAGAACGGATGGGTGACTTCAAATAGAACTGATGGGTGACTTCAATTATTAGAACTGATGGGTGACTTCAATTATTAGAACTGATGAGTGACTTCAATTATTAGAACTGTTGTGTGACTTCAATTAGAACCGATGGGTGACTACAACTAGAATGGACGGGTGAATTCAATTATTAGAACGGATGGGTGACTTCAATTATTAGAACTGATGGGTTACTTCAATTATTAGAACTGATAAGTGACTTCAATTATTAGAACTGATGAGTGACTTCAATTATTAGAACTGATGAGTGACTTCAATTATTAGAACTGATGGGTGACTTCAATTATTAGAACTGAAGGGTGATTTCAATTATTAGAACTGATGAGTGACTTCAATTATTAGAACTGATAAGTGACTTCAATTATTAGAACTGATGAGTGACTTCATTTATTAGAACTTATGGGTGACTTCAATTATTAGAACGGATGGGTGAATTCAATTAGAACTGATGGGTGACTTCAATTATTAGAACTGATGGGTGACTTCAATTATTAGAACTGATGGGTGACTTCAATTATTAGAACTGATGGGTGACTTCAATTATTAGAACTGATGGGTGACTTCAATTTTTAGAACTGATGGGTGACTTCAATTAGAACTGATGGTTGACTTTAATTATTAGAACTGATGGGTGACTTCAATTATTAGAACTGATGGGTGACTTCAATTATTAGAACTGATGGGTGACTTCAATTATTAGAACTGATGGGTGACTTCAATTATTAGAACTGATGGGTGACTTCAATTTTAGATCGGATATGTGACTTCAATTATTAGAACTGATGGGTGACTTCAATTATTAGAACTGATGGGTGACTTCAATTATTAGAACTGATGAGTGACTTCAATTATTAGAACTGATGGGTGACTTCAATTATTAGAACTGATGGGTGACTTCAATTATTAGAACTGATGGGTGACTTCAATTAGAACTGATGGTTGACTTCAATTATTAGAACTGATGGGTGACTTCAATTATTAGAACTGATGGGTGACTTCAATTATTAGAACTGATGGGTGACTTCAATTAGAACTGATGGGTGACTACAATTAGAACGGACGGGTGAATTCAATTATTAGAACGGATGGGTGACTTCAATTATTAGAACTTATGGGTGACTTCAATTATTAGAACTGATGGGTGACTTTAATTATTAGAACTTATAAGTGACTTCAATTATTAGAACTGATGAGTGACTTCAATTATTAGAACTGAAGGGTGATTTCAATTATTAGAACTGATGAGTGACTTCAATTATTAGAACTGATGAGTGACTTCAATTATTAGAACTGATGGGTGACTTCAATTATTAGAACTGATGGGTGACTTCAATTATTAGAACTGATGGGTGACTTCAATTATTAGAACTGATGGGTGACTTCAATTATTAGAACTGATGGGTGACTTCAATTATTAGAACTGATGGGTGACTTCAATTATTAGAACTGATGGGTGACTTCAATTATTAGAACTGATGAGTGACTTCAATTATTAGAACTGATGGGTGACTTCAATTAGAACTGATGGGTGACTTCAATTATTAGAACTGATGGGTGACTTCAATTATTAGAACTGATGGGTGACTTCAATTAGAACTGATGGGTGACTTCAATTATTAGAAATGATGTGTGACTTCAATTAGAACTGATGGGTGACTTCAATTAGAACGGATGGGTGACTTCAATTATTAGAACTGATGAGTGACTTCAATTATTAGAACTGATGGGTGACTTCAATTATTAGAACTGATGGGTGACTTCAATTATTAGAACTGATGGGTGACTTCAATTTTTAGAACTGATGGGTGACTTCAATTATTAGAACTGATGGGTGACTTCAATTAGAACTGATGGGTGAATTCAATTATTAGAACTGATGGGTGACTTCAATTAGAACTGATGGGTGACTTCAATTAGAACGGATGGGTGACTTCAATTATTAGAACTGATGAGTGACTTCAATTATTAGAACTGATGGGTGACTTCAATTATTAGAACTGATGGGTGACTTCAATTATTAGAACTGATGGGTGACTTCAATTATTAGAACTGATGGGTGACTTCAATTATTAGAACTGATGGGTGACTTCAATTATTAGAACTGATGGGTGACTTCAATTATTAGAACTGATGGGTGACTTCAATTATTAGAACTGATGGGTGACTTCAATTATTAGAACTGATGGGTGACTTCAATTAGAACTGATGGTTGACAATCAATTAGAACTGATGGGTGACTTCAATTATAACAGAAGGGTGACTTCAATTAGAACTGATGGGTGACTTCAATTATTAGAACTGATGGGTGACTTCAATTATTAGAACGGATGAGTTACTTCAATTATTAGAACTGATGGGTGACTTCAATTAGAACTGATGGGTGACTACAATTAGAACGGACGGGTGAATTCAATTATTAGAACTGAAGGGTGATTTCAATTATTAGAACTGATGAGTGACTTCAATTATTAGAACTGATGGGTGACTTCAATTATTAGAACTGATGGGTGACTTCAATTATTAGAACTGATGGGTGACTTCAATTATTAGAACTGATGGGTGACTTCAATTATTAGAACTGATGGGTGACTTCAATTATTAGAACTGATGGGTGACTTCAATTATTAGAACTGATGGGTGACTTCAATTAGAACTGATGGGTGACTTCAATTAGAACTGATGGTTGACTTCAATTAGAACTGATGGGTGACTTCAATTAGAACTGATGGGTGACTTCAATTAGAACTGATGGGTGACTTCAATTATTAGAACTGATGGGTGACTTCAATTATTAGAACTGATGGGTGACTTCAATTATTAGAACTGATGGGTGACTTCAATTATTAGAACTGATGGGTGACTTCAATTATTAGAACTGATGGGTGACTTCAATTATTAGAACTGATGGGTGACTTCAATTATTAGAACTGATGGGTGACTTCAATTATTAGAACTGATGGGTGACTTCAATTATTAGAACTGATGGGTGACTTCAATTATTAGAACTGATGGGTGACTTCAATTATTAGAACTGATGGGTGACTTCAATTATTAGAACTGATGGGTGACTTCAATTATTAGAACTGATGGGTGACTTCAATTTTTAGAACTGATGGGTGACTTCAATTAGAACTGATGGTTGACTTTAATTATTAGAACTGATGGGTGACTTCAATTATTAGAACTGATGGGTGACTTCAATTATTAGAACTGATGGGTGACTTCAATTAGAACTGATGGGTGACTACAATTAGAACGGACGGGTGAATTCAATTATTAGAACGGATGGGTGACTTCAATTATTAGAACTGATGGGTGACTTCAATTATTAGAACTGATGGGTGACTTCAATTATTAGAACTGATGGGTGACTTTAATTATTAGAACTTATAAGTGACTTCAATTATTAGAACTGATGAGTGACTTCAATTATTAGAACTGAAGGGTGATTTCAATTATTAGAACTGATGAGTGACTTCAATTATTAGAACTGATGAGTGACTTCAATTATTAGAACTGATGGGTGACTTCAATTATTAGAACTGATGGGTGACTTCAATTATTAGAACTTATGGGTGACTTCAATTAGAACGGATGGGTGAATTCAATTAGAACGGATGGGTGAATTCAATTATTAGAACTGATGAGTGATTTCAATTATTAGAACTGATGGGTGACTTCAATTATTAGAACTGATGGGTGACTTCAATTTTTAGAACTGATGGGTGACTTCAATTAGAACTGATGGTTGACTTTAATTAGAACTGATGGGTGACTTCAATTAGAACAGAAGGGTGACTTCAATTAGAACTGATGGGTGACTTCAATTATTAGAACTGATGGGTGACTTCAATTATTAGAACTGATGGGTGACTTCAATTAGAACTGATGGGTGACTACAATTAGAACGGACGGGTGAATTCAATTATTAGAACGGATGGGTGACTTCAATTATTAGAACGGATGGGTGACTTCAATTATTAGAACTGATGGGTGACTTCAATTATTAGAACTGATGGGTGACTTCAATTATTAGAACTGATGGGTGACTTTAATTATTAGAACTTATAAGTGACTTCAATTATTAGAACTGATGAGTGACTTCAATTATTAGAACTGATGAGTGACTTCAATTATTAGAACGGATGGGTGACTTCAATTATTAGAACTGAAGGGTGATTTCAATTATTAGAACTGATGAGTGACTTCAATTATTAGAACTGATGAGTGACTTCAATTATTAGAACTGATGGGTGACTTCAATTATTAGAACTGAAGGGTGATTTCAATTATTAGAACTGATGAGTGACTTCAATTATTAGAACTGATGAGTGACTTCAATTATTAGAACTGATGAGTGACTTCAATTATTAGAACAGATGGGTGACTTCAATTAGAACTGATGGGTGACTTCAATTATTAGAACTGATGGGTGACTTCAATTAGAACTGATGGGTGACTTCAATTAGAACGGATGGGTGACTTCAATTATTAGAAATGATGTGTGACTTCAATTAGAACTGATGGGTGACTTCAATTAGAACGAATGGGTGACTTCAATTATTAGAACTGATGAGTGACTTCAATTATTAGAACTGATGGGTGACTTCAATTATTAGAACTGATGGGTGACTTCAATTATTAGAACTGATGAGTGACTTCAATTATTAGAACTGATGGGTGACTTCAATTATTAGAACTTATGGGTGACTTCAATTAGAACGGATGGGTGAATTCAATTAGAACGGATGGGTGAATTCAATTATTAGAACTGATGGGTGACTTCAATTATTAGAACTAATGGGTGACTTCAATTAGAACTGATGGGTGACTTCAATTAGAACTGATGGGTGACTTCAATTAGAACTGATGGTTGACTTCAATTAGAACTGATGGGTTACTTCAATTAGAACTGAAGGGTGACTTCAATTAGAACTGATGGGTGACTTCAATAAGAACTGATGGGTGACTTCAATTATTAGAACTGATGGGTGACTTCAATTATTAGAACTGATGGGTGACTTCAATTATTAGAACTGATGGGTGACTTCAATTATTAGAACTGATGGGTGACTTCAATTATTAGAACTGATGGGTGACTTCAATTATTAGAACTGATGGGTGACTTCAATTATTAGAACTGATGGGTGACTTCAATTATTAGAACTGATGGGTGACTTCAATTATTAGAACTGATGGGTGACTTCAATTATTAGAACTGATGGGTGACTTCAATTATTAGAACTGATGGGTGACTTCAATTATTAGAACTGATGGGTGACTTCAATTATTAGAACTGATGGGTGACTTCAATTAGAACTGATGGTTGACTTTAATTATTAGAACTGATGGGTGACTTCAATTATTAGAACTGATGGGTGACTTCAATTATTAGAACTGATGGGTGACTTCAATTAGAACTGATGGGTGACTACAATTAGAACGGACGGGTGAATTCAATTATTAGAACGGATGGGTGACTTCAATTATTAGAACGGATGGGTGACTTCAATTATTAGAACTGATGGGTGACTTCAATTATTAGAACTGATGGGTGACTTTAATTATTAGAACTTATAAGTGACTTAAATTATTAGAACTGATGGGTGACTTCAATTATTAGAACTGATGGGTGACTTCAATTATTAGAACTGATGGGTGACTTCAATTATTAGAACTGATGGGTGACTTCAATTATTAGAACTGATGGGTGACTTCAATTATTAGAACTGATGGGTGACTTCAATTATTAGAACTGATGGGTGACTTCAATTATTAGAACTGATGGGTGACTTCAATTATTAGAACTGATGGGTGACTTCAATTATTAGAACTGATGAGTGACTTCAATTATTAGAACTGATGGGTGACTTCAATTATTAGAACTGATGGGTGACTTCAATTTTTAGAACTGATGGGTGACTTCAATTAGAACTGATGGGTGACTTTAATTAGAACTGATGGGTGACTTCAATTAGAACGGAAGGGTGACTTCAATTAGAACTGATGGGTGACTTCAATTATTAGAACTGATGGGTGACTTCAATTATTAGAACTGATGGGTGACTTCAATTAGAACTGATGGGTGACTACAATTAGAACGGACGGGTGAATTCAATTATTAGAACGGATGGGTGACTTCAATTATTAGAACTGATGGGTGACTTCAATTATTAGAACTGATGGGTGACTTCAATTATTAGAACTGTTGGGTGACTTCAATTATTAGAACTGATGGGTGACTTCAATTATTAGAACTGATAAGTGACTTCAATTATTAGAACTGATGAGTGACTTCAATTATTAGAACTGATGGGTGACTTCAATTAGAACGGATGGGTGAATTCAATTAGAACAGATGGGTGAATTCAATTATTAGAACTGATGGGTGACTTTAATTATTAGAACTGATGGGTGACTTCAATTATTAGAACTGATGGGTGACTTCAATTATTAAAACTGATGGGTGATTTCAATTATTAGAACTGATGGGTGACTTCAATTATTAGAACTGAAGGGTGATTTCAATTATTAGAACTGATGAGTGACTTCAATTATTAGAACTGATGAGTGACTTCAATTATTAGAACTGATGAGTGACTTCAATTATTAGAACTGATGGGTGACTTCAATTAGAATGGTTAGGTGAATTCAATTAGATCAGATGGGTGACTTCAATTATTAGAACACATGAGTGACTTCAATTAGAACTGATGGGTGACTTCTATTAGATCTGATGGGTGACTTCAATTAGAACGGACGGGTGAATTCAATTATTAGAACGGATGGGTGACTTCAATTAGAACGGATGGGTGACTTCAATTAGAACTGATGGGTGACTTCAATTATTAGAACTGATGGGTGACTTCAATTATTAGAACTGATGGGTGACTTCAATTAGAACTGATGGTTGACTTCAATTAGAACTGATGGGTGACTTCAATTAGAACGGATGGGTGACTTCAAATAGAACTGATGGGTGACTTCAATTATTAGAACTGATGGGTGACTTCAATTATTAGAACTGATGAGTGACTTCAATTATTAGAACTGTTGTGTGACTTCAATTAGAACCGATGGGTGACTACAACTAGAATGGACGGGTGAATTCAATTATTAGAACGGATGGGTGACTTCAATTATTAGAACTGATGGGTTACTTCAATTATTAGAACTGTAGAGTGGCTTCAATTATTAGAACTGATGGGTGACTTCAATTATTAGAACTGATGAGTTACTTCAATTATTAGAACTGATGGGTGACTTCAATTATTAGAACTGAAGGGTGATTTTAATTATTAGAACTGATGAGTGACTTCAATTATTAGAACTGATAAGTGACTTCAATTATTAGAACTGATGAGTGACTTCATTTATTAGAACTTATGGGTGACTTCAATTAGAACGGATGGGTGAATTCAATTAGAACGGATGGGTGACTTCAATTATTAGAACAGATGGGTGACTTCAATTATTAGAACTGATGGTTGACTTTAATTAGAACTTATGGGTGACTTCAATTAGAACTGATGGGTGACTTCAATTAGAACGGACGGGTGAATTCAATTATTAGAACGGATGGGTGACTTCAATTAGAACGGATGGGTGACTTCAATTAGAACTGATGGGTGACTTCAATTAGAACTGATGGGTGACTTCAATTATTAGAACTGATGGGTGACATCAATTATTAGAACTGATGGGTGACTTCAATTAGAACTGATGGGTGACTTCAATTAGAACGGATGGGTGACTTCAATTAGAACTGATGGGTGACTTCAATTATTAGAACTGATGGGTGACTTCAATTATTAGAACTGATGAGTGACTTCAATTATTAGAACTGATGGGTGACTTCAATTAGAACTGATGGGTGACTTCAATTAGAACAGACGGGTGAATTCAATTATTAGAACGGATGGGTGACTTCAATTATTAGAACGGATGGGTGACTTCAATTATTAGAACTGATGGGTGACTTCAATTATAAGAACTGATAAGTGACTTAAATTATTAGAACTGATGAGTGACTTCAATTATTAGAACTGATGAGTGACTTCAATTATTAGAACTGATGAGTGACTTCAATTATTAGAACTGATGGGTGACTTCAATTATTAGAACTGATGGGTGACTTCAATTATTAGAACTAATGGGTGACTTCAATTATTAGAACTGATGGGTGTCTTCAATTATTAGAACTGATGAGTGACTTCAATTACTAGAACTGATGGGTGACTTCAATTAGAACTGATGGTTGACTTCAATTAGAACTGATGGGTGACTTCAATAAGAACTGATGGGTGACTTCAATTATTAGAACGGATAGGTGACTTCAATTAGAACTGATGGGTGACTTCAATTATTAGAACTGATGGGTGACTTCAATTATTAGAACTGATGGGTGACTTCAATTATTAGAACTGATGGGTGACTTCAATTTTTAGGACTGATTGGTGACTTCAATTATTAGAGCTGATGGTTGACTTCAATTAGAACTGATGGGTGACTTCAATTAGAACGGATGGGTGACTTCAATTATTAGAACTGATGAGTGACTTCAATTATTAGAACTGATGGGTGACTTCAATTATTAGGACTGATGGGTGACTTCAATTATTAGAACTGATGGGTGACTTCAATTATTAGAACTGATGAGTGACTTCAATTATTAGAACTGATGGGTGAATTCAATTATTAGAACTGATGGGTGTCTTCAATTATTAGAACTGATGAGTGACTTCAATTACTAGAACTGATGGGTGACTTCAATTAGAACTGATGGTTGACTTCAATTAGAACTGATGGGTGACTTCAATAAGAACTGATGGGTGACTTCAATTATTAGAACGGATGGGTGACTTCAATTAGAACGGATGGGTGACTTCAATTATTAGAACTGATGGGTGACTTCAATTATTAGAACTGATGGGTGACTTCAATTATTAGAACTGATGGGTGACTTCAATTATTAGAACTGATGGGTGACTTCAATTATTAGAACTGATGGGTGACTTCAATTATTAGAACTGATGGGTGACTTCAATTATTAGAACTGATGGGTGACTTCAATTATTAGAACTGATGGGTGACTTCAATTATTAGAACTGATGGGTGACTTCAATTATTAGAACTGATGAGTGACTTCAATTATTAGAACTGATGGGTGACTTCAATTATTAGAACTGATGGGTGACTTCAATTTTAAGAACTGATGGGTGACTTCAATTAGAACTGATGGTTGACTTTAATTATTAGAACTGATGGGTGACTTCAATTATTAGAACTGATGGGTGACTTCAATTATTAGAACTGATGGGTGACTTCAATTATTAGAACTGTTGGGTGACTTCAATTATTAGAACTGATGGGTGACTTCAATTTTTAGAACTGATAAGTGACTTCAATTATTAGAACTGATGGGTGACTTCAATTATTAGAACTGATGGGTGACTTCAATTATTAGAACTGATGAGTGACTTCAATTATTAGAACTGATGGGTGACTTCAATTATTAGAACTGATGGGTGACTTCAATTTTTAGAATTGATGGGTGACTTCAATTAGAACTGATGGTTGACTTTAATTATTAGAACTGATGGGTGACTTCAATTATTAGAACTGATGGGTGACTTCAATTATTAGAACTGATGGGTGACTTCAATTAGAACTGATGGGTGACTACAATTAGAACGGACGGGTGAATTCAATTATTAGAACGGATGGGTGACTTCAATTATTAGAACTTATGGGTGACTTCAATTATTAGAACTGATGGGTGACTTTAATTATTAGAACTTATAAGTGACTTCAATTATTAGAACTGATGAGTGACTTCAATTATTAGAACTGAAGGGTGATTTCAATTATTAGAACTGATGAGTGACTTCAATTATTAGAACTGATGAGTGACTTCAATTATTAGAACTGATGGGTGACTTCAATTATTAGAACTGATGGGTGACTTCAATTATTAGAACTGATGGGTGACTTCAATTATTAGAACTGATGGGTGACTTCAATTATTAGAACTGATGGGTGACTTCAATTATTAGAACTGATGGGTGACTTCAATTATTAGAACTGATGGGTGACTTCAATTATTAGAACTGATGGGTGACTTCAATTATTAGAACTGATGGGTGACTTCAATTATTAGAACTGATGGGTGATTTCAATTATTAGAACTGATGGGTGACTTCAATTATTAGAACTGATGGGTGACTTCAATTTTTAGAACTGATGGGTGACTTCAATTAGAACTGATGGTTGACTTTAATTAGAACTGATGGGTGACTTCAATTAGAACAGAAGGGTGACTTCAATTAGAACTGATGGGTGACTTCAATTATTAGAACTGATGGGTGACTTCAATTATTAGAACTGATGGGTGACTTCAATTATTAGAACTGATGGGTGACTTCAATTAGAACTGATGGGTGACTACAATTAGAACGGACGGGTGAATTCAATTATTAGAACGGATGGGTGACTTCAATTATTAGAACGGATGGGTGACTTCAATTATTAGAACTGATGGGTGACTTCAATTATTAGAACTGATGGGTGACTTTAATTATTAGAACTTATAAGTGACTTAAATTATTAGAACTGATGAGTGACTTCAATTATTAGAACTGATGAGTGACTTCAATTATTAGAACTGATGGGTGATTTCAATTATTAGAACTGATGAGTGACTTCAATTAGAACTGATGAGTGACTTCAATTATTAGAACTGATGAGTGACTTCAATTATTAGAACTGATGGGTGACTTCAATTATTAGAACTGATGGGTGACTTCAATTATTAGAACTGATGGGTGACTTCAATTTTTAGAACTGATGAGTTACTTCAATTATTAGAACTGATGGGTGACTTCAATTAGAACTGATGGGTGAATTCAATTATTAGAACTGATGGGTGACTTCAATTAGAACTGATGGGTGACTTCAACTAGAACGGATGGGTGACTTCAATTATTAGAACTGATGAGTGACTTCAATTATTAGAACTGATGGGTGACTTCAATTATTAGAACTGATGGGTGACTTCAATTATTAGAACTGATGGGTGACTTCAATTATTAGAACTGATGGGTGACTTCAATTATTAGAACTGATGAGTGACTTCAATTATTAGAACTGATGAGTGACTTCAATTATTAGAACTGATGGGTGACTTCAATTAGAACGGATGGGTGAATTCAATTAGAACAGATGGGTGAATTCAATTATTAGAACTGATGGGTGACTTTAATTATTAGAACTGATGGGTGACTTCAATTATTAGAACTGATGGGTGACTTCAATTATTAGAACTGATTGGTGACTTCAATTATTAGAACTGATGGGTGACTTCAATTATTAAAACTGATGGGTGATTTCAATTATTAGAACTGATGGGTGACTTCAATTATTAGAACTGAAGGGTGATTTCAATTATTAGAACTGATGAGTGACTTCAATTATTAGAACTGATGAGTGACTTCAATTATTAGAACTGATGAGTGACTTCAATTATTAGAACTGATGGGTGACTTCAATTAGAATGGTTAGGTGAATTCAATTAGATCAGATGGGTGACTTCAATTATTAGAACACATGAGTGACTTCAATTAGAACTGATGGGTGACTTCTATTAGATCTGATGGGTGACTTCAATTAGAACGGACGGGTGAATTCAATTATTAGAACGGATGGGTGACTTCAATTAGAACGGATGGGTGACTTCAATTAGAACTGATGGGTGACTTCAATTATTAGAACTGATGGGTGACTTCAATTATTAGAACTGATGGGTGACTTCAATTAGAACTGATGGTTGACTTCAATTAGAACTGATGGGTGACTTCAATTAGAACGGATGGGTGACTTCAAATAGAACTGATGGGTGACTTCAATTATTAGAACTGATGGGTGACTTCAATTATTAGAACTGATGAGTGACTTCAATTATTAGAACTGTTGTGTGACTTCAATTAGAACCGATGGGTGACTACAACTAGAATGGACGGGTGAATTCAATTATTAGAACGGATGGGTGACTTCAATTATTAGAACTGATGGGTTACTTCAATTATTAGAACTGATGGTGACTTCAATTATTAGAACTGATGAGTGACTTCAATTATTAGAACTGATGAGTTACTTCAATTATTAGAACTGATGGGTGACTTCAATTATTAGAACTGAAGGGTGATTTTAATTATTAGAACTGATGAGTGACTTCAATTATTAGAACTGATAAGTGACTTCAATTATTAGAACTGATGAGTGACTTCATTTATTAGAACTTATGGGTGACTTCAATTATTAGAACGGATGGGTGAATTCAATTATTAGAACTGATGGGTGACTTCAATTATTAGAACTGATGGGTGACTTCAATTATTAGAACTGATGAGTGACTTCAATTATTAGAACTGATGGGTGACTTCAATTATTAGAACTGATGGGTGACTTCAATTAGAACTGATGGGTGACTTCAATTAGAACTGATGGTTGACTTTAATTATTAGAACTGATGGGTGACTTCAATTATTAGAACTGATGGGTGACTTCAATTATTAGAACTGATGGGTGACTTCAATTATTAGAACTGTTGGGTGACTTCAATTATTAGAACTGATGGGTGACTTCAATTTTTAGAACTGATAAGTGACTTCAATTATTAGAACTGATGGGTGACTTCAATTATTAGAACTGATGGGTGACTTCAATTATTAGAACTGATGAGTGACTTCAATTATTAGAACTGATGGGTGACTTCAATTATTAGAACTGATGGGTGACTTCAATTATTAGAACTGATGGGTGACTTCAATTTTTAGAACTGATGGGTGACTTCAATTAGAACTGATGGTTGACTTTAATTATTAGAACTGATGGGTGACTTCAATTATTAGAACTGATGGGTGACTTCAATTATTAGAACTGATGGGTGACTTCAATTAGAACTGATGGGTGACTACAATTAGAACGGACGGGTGAATTCAATTATTAGAACGGATGGGTGACTTCAATTATTAGAACTTATGGGTGACTTCAATTATTAGAACTGATGGGTGACTTTAATTATTAGAACTTATAAGTGACTTCAATTATTAGAACTGATGAGTGACTTCAATTATTAGAACTGAAGGGTGATTTCAATTATTAGAACTGATGAGTGACTTCAATTATTAGAACTGATGAGTGACTTCAATTATTAGAACTGATGGGTGACTTCAATTATTAGAACTGATGGGTGACTTCAATTATTAGAACTGATGGGTGACTTCAATTATTAGAACTGATGGGTGACTTCAATTATTAGAACTGAAGGGTGATTTCAATTATTAGAACTGATGAGTGACTTCAATTATTAGAACTGATGAGTGACTTCAATTATTAGAACTGATGAGTGACTTCAATTATTAGAACTGATGGGTGACTTCAATTAGAACTGATGGGTGACTTCAATTATTAGAACTGATGGGTGACTTCAATTATTAGAACTGATGGGTGACTTCAATTAGAACGGATGGGTGACTTCAATTATTAGAAATGATGGGTGACTTCAATTAGAACTGATGGGTGACTTCAATTATTAGAACTGATGGGTGACTTCAATTATTAGAACTGATGGGTGACTTCAATTATTAGAACTGATGGGTGACTTCAATTATTAGAACTGATGGGTGACTTCAATTATTAGAACTGATGAGTGACTTCAATTATTAGAACTGATGGGTGACTTCAATTAGAACTGATGGGTGAATTCAATTATTAGAACTGATGGGTGACTTCAATTAGAACTGATGGGTGACTTCAATTAGAACGGATGGGTGACTTCAATTATTAGAACTGATGAGTGACTTCAATTATTAGAACTGATGGGTGACTTCAATTATTAGAACTGATGGGTGACTTCAATTATTAGAACTGATGGGTGACTTCAATTATTAGAACTGATGGGTGACTTCAATTATTAGAACTGATAAGTGACTTCAATTATTAGAACTGATGGGTGACTTCAATTATTAGAACTGATGGGTGACTTCAATTATTAGAACTGATGAGTGACTTCAATTATTAGAACTGATGGGTGACTTCAATTAGAACTGATGGTTGACATCAATTAGAACTGATGGGTGACTTCAATTATAACAGAAGGGTGACTTCAATTAGAACTGATGGGTGACTTCAATTATTAGAACTGATGGGTGACTTCAATTATTAGAACGGATGAGTTACTTCAATTATTAGAACTGATGGGTGACTTCAATTAGAACTGATGGGTGACTACAATTAGAACGGACGGGTGAATTCAATTATTAGAACTGAAGGGTGATTTCAATTATTAGAACTGATGAGTGACTTCAATTATTAGAACTGATGGGTGACTTCAATTATTAGAACTGATGGGTGACTTCAATTATTAGAACTTATGGGTGACTTCAATTAGAACGGATGGGTGAATTCAATTAGAACTGATGGGTGAATTCAATTATTAGAACTGATGGGTGACTTCAATTATTAGAACTAATGGGTGACTTCAATTATTAGAACTGATGGGTGACTTCAATTATTAGAACTGATGGGTGACTTCAATTATTAGAACTGATGGGTGACTTCAATTATTAGAACTGATGGGTGACTTCAATTATTAGAACTGATGGGTGACTTCAATTATTAGAACTGATGGGTGACTTCAATTAGAACTGATGGTTGACTTTAATTATTAGAACTGATGGGTGACTTCAATTATTAGAACTGATGGGTGACTTCAATTATTAGAACTGATGGGTGACTTCAATTAGAACTGATGGGTGACTACAATTAGAACGGACGGGTGAATTCAATTATTAGAACGGATGGGTGACTTCAATTATTAGAACGGATGGGTGACTTCAATTATTAGAACTGATGGGTGACTTCAATTATTAGAACTGATGGGTGACTTTAATTATTAGAACTTATAAGTGACTTCAATTATTAGAACTGATGGTGACTTCAATTATTAGAACTGAAGGGTGATTTCAATTATTAGAACTGATGAGTGACTTCAATT
Organism: Bulinus truncatus; assembly: GCA_021962125.1. NCBI lineage: Eukaryota > Metazoa > Mollusca > Gastropoda > Planorbidae > Bulinus > Bulinus truncatus. The sequence goes on along the minus strand of JAGDYQ010000183.1, from coordinate 1,127,328 downwards.
ATTAGAACTGATGAGTGACTTCAATTATTAGAACTGATGGGTGACTTCAATTATTAGAACTGATGGGTGACTTCAATTATTAGAACTGATGGGTGACTTCAATTATTAGAACTGATGGGTGACTTCAATTATTAGAACTGATGGGTGACTTCAATTATTAGAACTGATGAGTGATTTCAATTATTAGAACTGATGGGTGACTTCAATTATTAGAACTGATGGGTGACTTCAATTTTTAGAACTGATGGGTGACTTCAATTAGAACTGATGGTTGACTTTAATTAGAACTGATGGGTGACTTCAATTAGAACAGAAGGGTGACTTCAATTAGAACTGATGGGTGACTTCAATTATTAGAACTGATGGGTGACTTCAATTATTAGAACTGATGGGTGACTTCAATTAGAACTGATGGGTGACTTCAATTAGAACTGATGGGTGAATTCAATTATTAGAACGGATGGGTGACTTCAATTATTAGAACTGATGGGTGACTTCAATTATTAGAACTGATGGGTGACTTCAATTATTAGAACTGATGGGTGACTTCAATTATTAGAACTGATGGGTGACTTTAATTATTAGAACTTATAAGTGACTTCAATTATTAGAACTGATGAGTGACTTCAATTATTAGAACTGATGGGTGACTTCAATTATTAGAACTGATGGGTGACTTCAATTATTAGAACTGAAGGGTGATTTCAATTATTAGAACTGATGAGTGACTTCAATTATTAGAACTGATGAGTGACTTCAATTATTAGAACTGATGGGTGACTTCAATTATTAGAACTGATGGGTGACTTCAATTATTAGAACTGATGGGTGACTTCAATTATTAGAACTGATGAGTGACTTCAATTATTAGAACTGATGGGTGACTTCAATTATTAGAACAGATGGGTGACTTCAATTAGAACTGATGGGTGACTTCAATTATTAGAACTGATGGGTGACTTCAATTAGAACTGATGGGTGACTTCAATTAGAACGGATGGGTGACTTCAATTATTAGAAATGATGTGTGACTTCAATTAGAACTGATGGGTGACTTCAATTAGAACGAATGGGTGACTTCAATTATTAGAACTGATGAGTGACTTCAATTATTAGAACTGATGGGTGACTTCAATTATTAGAACTGATGGGTGACTTCAATTATTAGAACTGATGGGTGACTTCAATTATTAGAACTGATGGGTGACTTCAATTATTAGAACTGATGGGTGACTTCAATTAGAACGGATGGGTGAATTCAATTAGAACGGATGGGTGACTTCAATTATTAGAACTGATGGGTGACTTCAATTATTAGAACTGATGGGTGACTTCAATTAGAACTGATGGGTGACTTCAATTAGAACTGATGGGTGACTTCAATTAGAACTGATGGTTGACTTCAATTAGAACTGATGGGTTACTTCAATTAGAACTGAAGGGTGACTTCAATTAGAACTGATGGGTGACTTCAATAAGAACTGATGGGTGACTTCAATTATTAGAACGGATGGGTGACTTCAATTAGAACTGATGGGTGACTTCAATTATTAGAACTGATGGGTGACTTCAATTATTAGAACTGATGGGTGACTTCAATTATTAGAACTGATGGGTGACTTCAATTATTAGAACTGATGGGTGACTTCAATTATTAGAACTGATGGGTGACTTCAATTATTAGAACTGATGGGTGACTTCAATTATTAGAACTGATGGGTGACTTCAATTATTAGAACTGATGGGTGACTTCAATTATTAGAACTGATGGGTGACTTCAATTATTAGAACTGATGGGTGACTTCAATTTTTAGAACTGATGGGTGACTTCAATTAGAACTGATGGTTGACTTTAATTATTAGAACTGATGGGTGACTTCAATTATTAGAACTGATGGGTGACTTCAATTATTAGAACTGATGGGTGACTTCAATTAGAACTGATGGGTGACTACAATTAGAACGGACGGGTGAATTCAATTATTAGAACGGATGGGTGACTTCAATTATTAGAACGGATGGGTGACTTCAATTATTAGAACTTATGGGTGACTTCAATTATTAGAACTGATGGGTGACTTTAATTATTAGAACTTATAAGTGACTTCAATTATTAGAACTGATGAGTGACTTCAATTATTAGAACTGAAGGGTGATTTCAATTATTAGAACTGATGAGTGACTTCAATTATTAGAACTGATGAGTGACTTCAATTATTAGAACTGATGGGTGACTTCAATTATTAGAACTGATGGGTGACTTCAATTATTAGAACTGATGGGTGACTTCAATTATTAGAACTGATGGGTGACTTCAATTATTAGAACTGATGGGTGACTTCAATTATTAGAACTGATGGGTGACTTCAATTATTAGAACTGATGGGTGACTTCAATTATTAGAACTGATGGGTGACTTCAATTATTAGAACTGATGGGTGACTTCAATTAGAACTGATGGTTGACTTTAATTAGAACTGATGGGTGACTTCAATTAGAACAGAAGGGTGACTTCAATTAGAACTGATGGGTGACTTCAATTATTAGAACTGATGGGTGACTTCAATTATTAGAACTGATGGGTGACTTCAATTAGAACTGATGGGTGACTTCAATTAGAACTGATGGGTGACTTCAATTATTAGAACGGATGGGTGACTTCAATTATTAGAACGGATGGGTGACTTCAATTATTAGAACTGATGGGTGACTTCAATTATTAGAACTGATGGGTGACTTCAATTATTAGAACTGATGGGTGACTTCAATTATTAGAACTGATGAGTGACTTCAATTATTAGAACTGATGAGTGACTTCAATTATTAGAACTGATGAGTGACTTCAATTATTAGAACTGATGGGTGACTTCAATTATTAGAACTGAAGGGTGATTTCAATTATTAGAACTGATGAGTGACTTCAATTATTAGAACTGATGAGTGACTTCAATTATTAGAACTGATGAGTGACTTCAATTATTAGAACAGATGGGTGACTTCAATTAGAACTGATGGGTGACTTCAATTATTAGAACTGATGGGTGACTTCAATTAGAACTGATGGGTGACTTCAATTAGAACTGATGGGTGACTTCAATTATTAGAACTGATGTGTGACTTCAATTAGAACTGATGGGTGACTTCAATTAGAACGGATGGGTGACTTCAATTATTAGAACTGATGAGTGACTTCAATTATTAGAACTGATGGGTGACTTCAATTATTAGGACTGATGGGTGACTTCAATTATTAGAACTGATGGGTGACTTCAATTATTAGAACTGATGAGTGACTTCAATTATTAGAACTGATGGGTGACTTCAATTAGAACTGATGGGTGAATTCAATTATTAGAACTGATGGGTGACTTCAATTAGAACTGATGGGTGACTTCAATTAGAACGGATGGGTGACTTCAATTATTAGAACTGATGGGTGACTTCAATTATTAGAACTGATGGGTGACTTCAATTATTAGAACTGATGGGTGACTTCAATTATTAGAACTGTTGGGTGACTTCAATTATTAGAACTGATGGGTGACTTCAATTTTTAGAACTGATGGGTGACTTCAATTATTAGAACTGATGGGTGACTTCAATTATTAGAACTGATGGGTGACTTCAATTATTAGAACTGATGGGTGACTTCAATTATTAGAACTGATGGGTGACTTCAATTAGAACTGATGGTTGACATCAATTAGAACTGATGGGTGACTTCAATTATAACAGAAGGGTGACTTCAATTAGAACTGATGGGTGACTTCAATTATTAGAACTGATGGGTGACTTCAATTATTAGAACTGATGAGTGACTTCAATTATTAGAACTGATGGGTGACTTCAATTAGAACTGATGGGTGACTACAATTAGAACGGACGGGTGAATTCAATTATTAGAACTGAAGGGTGATTTCAATTATTAGAACTGATGAGTGACTTCAATTATTAGAACTGATGAGTGACTTCAATTATTAGAACTGATGGGTGACTTCAATTATTAGAACTGATGGGTGACTTCAATTAGAACTGATGGGTGAATTCAATTAGAACGGATGGGTGAATTCAATTATTAGAACTGATGGGTGACTTCAATTATTAGAACTGATGGGTGACTTCAATTAGAACTGATGGGTGACTTCAATTAGAACTGATGGGTGACTTCAATTAGAACTGATGGTTGACTTCAATTAGAACTGATGGGTTACTTCAATTAGAACTGAAGGGTGACTTCAATTAGAACTGATGGGTGACTTCAATTAGAACTGATGAGTGACTTCAATTATTAGAACTGATGGGTGACTTCAATTATTAGAACTTATGGGTGACTTCAATTAGAACGGATGGGTGAATTCAATTAGAACGGATGGGTGAATTCAATTATTAGAACTAATGGTTGACTTCAATTAGAACTGATGGGTGACTTCAATTAGAACTGATGGGTGACTTCAATTAGAACTGATGGGTGACTTCAATTAGAACTGATGGTTGACTTCAATTAGAACTGATGGGTTACTTAAATTAGAACTGAAGGGTGACTTCAATTAGAACTGATGGGTGACTTCAATTAGAACTGATGGGTGACTTCAATTATTAGAACTGATGGGTTATTTCAATTATTAGAACTGATGGGTGACTTCAATTATTAGAACTGATGACTGACTTCAGTTATTAGAACTGATGGGTGACTTCAATTAGAATTGTTGGGTGAATTCAATTAGATCAGATGGGTGACTTCAATTATTAGAACTGATGAGTGACTTCAATTAGAACTGATGGGTGACTTCAATTAGAACTGATGGGTGACTTCAATTAGAACGGACGGGTGAATTCAATTATTAGAACGGATGGGTGACTTCAATTATTAGAACGGATGGGTGACTTCAATTATTAGAACTGATGGGTGACTTCAATTATTAGAACTGATGGGTGACTTAAATTATTAGAACTGATGGGTGACTTCAATTATTAGAACTGATGGGTGACTTCAATTATTAGAACTGATGGGTGACTTCAATTATTAGAACTGATGGGTGACTTCAATTATTAGAACTGATGGGTGACTTCAATTATTAGAACTAATGGGTGACTTCAATTATTAGAACTGATGGGTGTCTTCAATTATTAGAACTGATGAGTGACTTCAATTACTAGAACTGATGGGTGACTTCAATTAGAACTGATGGTTGACTTCAATTAGAACTGATGGGTGACTTCAATAAGAACTGATGGGTGACTTCAATTATTAGAACGGATAGGTGACTTCAATTAGAACTGATGGGTGACTTCAATTATTAGAACTGATGGGTGACTTCAATTATTAGAACTGATGGGTGACTTCAATTATTAGAACTGATGGGTGACTTCAATTTTTAGAACTGATGGGTGACTTCAATTATTAGAGCTGATGGTTGACTTCAATTAGAACTGATGGGTGACTTCAATTAGAACTGATGGGTGACTTCAATTATTAGAACTGATGAGTGACTTCAATTATTAGAACTGATGGGTGACTTCAATTATTAGAACTGATGGGTGACTTCAATTATTAGAACTGATGGGTGACTTCAATTATTAGAACTGATGGGTGACTTCAATTATTAGAACTGATGGGTGACTTCAATTATTAGAACTGATGGGTGTCTTCAATTATTAGAACTGATGAGTGACTTCAATTACTAGAACTGATGGGTGACTTCAATTAGAACTGATGGTTGACTTCAATTAGAACTGATGGGTGACTTCAATAAGAACTGATGGGTGACTTCAATTATTAGAACGGATGGGTGACTTCAATTATTAGAACTGATGGGTGACTTCAATTATTAGAACTGATGGGTGACTTCAATTATTAGAACTGATGGGTGACTTCAATTATTAGAACTGATGGGTGACTTTAATTATTAGAACTGATGGGTGACTTCAATTATTAGAACTGATGGGTGACTTCAATTATTAGAACTGATGAGTGACTTCAATTATTAGAACTGATGGGTGACTTCAATTATTAGAACTGAAGGGTGATTTCAATTATTAGAACTGATGAGTGACTTCAATTATTAGAACTGATGAGTGACTTCAATTATTAGAACTGATGGGTGACTTCAATTATTAGAACTGAAGGGTGACTTCAATTATTAGAACTGATGAGTGACTTCAATTATTAGAACTGATGGGTGACTTTAATTATTAGAACTGATGGGTGACTTCAATTATTAGAACTGATGGGTGACTTCAATTAGAACTGATGGGTGACTTCAATTATTAGAACTGATGGGTGACTTCAATTAGAACTGATGGGTGACTTCAATTAGAACTGATGGGTGACTTCAATTATTAGAACTGATGGGTGACTTCAATTAGAACTGATGGGTGACTTCAATTAGAACTGATGGGTGACTTCAATTATTAGAACTGATGGGTGACTTCAATTATTAGAACTGATGGGTGACTTCAATTATTAGAACTGATGGGTGACTTCAATTATTAGAACTGATGGGTGACTTCAATTATTAGAACTGATGAGTGACTTCAATTATTAGAACTGATGGGTGACTTCAATTAGAACTGATGGGTGACTTCAATTATTAGAACTGATGGGTGACTTCAATTAGAACTGATGGGTGACTTCAATTAGAACTGATGGGTGACTTCAATTATTAGAACTGATGAGTGACTTCAATTATTAGAACTGATGGGTGACTTCAATTATTAGAACTGATGGGTGACTTCAATTATTAGAACTGATGGGTGACTTCAATTATTAGAACTGATGGGTGACTTCAATTATTAGAACTGATGGGTGACTTCAATTATTAGAACTGATGGGTGACTTCAATTATTAGAACTGATGGGTGACTTCAATTATTAGAACTGATGGGTGACTTCAATTAGAACTGATGGTTGACATCAATTAGAACTGATGGGTGACTTCAATTATAACAGAAGGGTGACTTCAATTAGAACTGATGGGTGACTTCAATTATTAGAACTGATGGGTGACTTCAATTATTAGAACGGATGAGTTACTTCAATTATTAGAACTGATGGGTGACTTCAATTAGAACTGATGGGTGACTTCAATTAGAACGGATTGGTGACTTCAATTATTAGAACTGATGGGTGACTTCAATTATTAGAACTGATGAGTGACTTCAATTATTAGAACTGATGAGTGACTTCAATTATTAGAACTGATGGGTGACTTCAATTATTAGAACTTATGGGTGACTTCAATTAGAACGGATGGGTGAATTCAATTAGAACGGATGGGTGAATTCAATTATTAGAACTGATGGGTGACTTCAATTATTAGAACTAATGGGTGACTTCAATTAGAACTGATGGGTGACTTCAATTAGAACTGATGGGTGACTTCAATTAGAACTGATGGTTGACTTCAATTAGAACTATGGGTACTTCAATTAGAACTGAAGGGTGACTTCAATTAGAACTGATGGGTGACTTCAATTAGAACTGATGAGTGACTTCAATTATTAGAACTGATGGGTGACTTCAATTATTAGAACTGATGGGTGACTTCAATTAGAACGATGGGTAATTCAATTAGAACGGATGGGTGAATTCAATTATTAGAACTAATGGTTGACTTCAATTAGAACTGATGGGTGACTTCAATTAGAACTGATGGGTGACTTCAATTAGAACTGATGGGTGACTTCAATTAGAACTGATGGTTGACTTCAATTAGAACTGATGGGTTACTTCAATTAGAACTGAAGGGTGACTTCAATTAGAACTGATGGGTGACTTCAATTAGAACTGATGGGTGACTTCAATTATTAGAACTGATGGGTTATTCAATTATTAGAACTGATGGGTGACTTCAATTATTAGAACTGATGGGTGACTTCAATTATTAGAACTGATGGGTGACTTCAATTAGAATTTGGGTGACTTCAATTAGAACTGATGGGTGACTTCAATTATTAGAACTGATGAGTGACTTCAATTATTAGAACTGATGGGTGACTTCAATTAGAACTGATGGGTGACTTCAATTAGAACTGATGGGTGACTTCAATTATTAGAACTGATGGGTGACTTCAATTATTAGAACTGATGGGTGACTTCAATTATTAGAACTGATGGGTGACTTCAATTATTAGAACTGATGAGTGACTTCAATTATTAGAACTGATGGGTGACTTCAATTATTAGAACTGATGGGTGACTTCAATTATTAGAACTGATGGGTGACTTCAATTATTAGAACTGATGAGTGACTTCAATTAGAACTGATGGGTGACTTCAATTATTAGAACTGATGGGTGACTTCAATTATTAGAACTGATGGGTGACTTCAATTATTAGAACTGATGGGTGACTTCAATTATTAGAACTGATGGGTGACTTCAATTAGAACTGATGGGTGACTTCAATTAGAACTGATGGGTGACTTCAATTATTAGAACTGATGGGTGACTTCAATTATTAGAACTGATGGGTGACTTCAATTATTAGAACTGATGGGTGACTTCAATTATTAGAACTGATGGGTGACTTCAATTATTAGAACTGATGGGTGACTTCAATTATTAGAACTGATGGGTGACTTCAATTATTAGAACTGATGGGTGACTTCAATTATTAGAACTGATGGGTGACTTCAATTAGAACTGATGGGTGACTTCAATTAGAACTGATGGGTGACTTCAATTATTAGAACTGATGGGTGACTTCAATTATTAGAACTGATGGGTGACTTCAATTATTAGAACTGATGGGTGACTTCAATTATTAGAACTTATGGGTGACTTCAATTATTAGAACTGATGGGTGACTTCAATTATTAGAACTGATGGGTGACTTCAATTATTAGAACTGATGGGTGACTTCAATTATTAGAACTGATGAGTGACTTCAATTATTAGAACTGATGGGTGACTTCAATTAGAACTGATGGTTGACTTCAATTAGAACTGATGGGTGACTTCAATTAGAACTGATGGGTGACTTCAATTATTAGAACTGATGGGTGACTTCAATTAGAACTGATGGGTGACTTCAATTATTAGAACTGATGGGTGACTTCAATTATTAGAACTGATGGGTGACTTCAATTATTAGAACTGATGGGTGACTTCAATTATTAGAACTGATGAGTGACTTCAATTATTAGAACTGATGAGTGACTTCAATTATTAGAACTGATGGGTGACTTCAATTATTAGAACTGATGGGTGACTTCAATTATTAGAACTGATGGGTGACTTCAATTATTAGAACTGATGGGTGACTTCAATTATTAGAACTGATGAGTGACTTCAATTATTAGAACTGATGGGTGACTTCAATTATTAGAACTGATGGGTGACTTCAATTATTAGAACTGATGGGTGACTTCAATTATTAGAACTGATGGGTGACTTTAATTATTAGAACTGATGGGTGACTTCAATTATTAGAACTGATGGGTGACTTCAATTAGAACTGATGGGTGACTTCAATTATTAGAACTGATGGGTGACTTCAATTAGAAGTGATGGGTGACTTCAATTAGAACAGATGGGTGACTTCAATTATTAGAACTGATGGGTGACTTCAATTAGAACTGATGGGTGACTTCAATTAGAACTGATGGGTGACTTCAATTATTAGAACTGATGGGTGACTTCAATTATTAGAACTGATGGGTGACTTCAATTATTAGAACTGATGGGTGACTTCAATTATTAGAACTGATGGGTGACTTCAATTATTAGAACTGATGGGTGACTTCAATTATTAGAACTGATGAGTGACTTCAATTAGAACTGATGGGTGACTTCAATTATAACAGAAGGGTGACTTCAATTAGAACTGATGGGTGACTTCAATTAGAACTGATGGGTGACTTCAATTATTAGAACTGATGGGTGACTTCAATTATTAGAACTGATGGGTGACTTCAATTATTAGAACTGATGGGTGACTTCAATTATTAGAACTGATGGGTGACTTCAATTATTAGAACTGATGGGTGACTTCAATTATTAGAACTGATGGGTGACTTCAATTATTAGAACTGATGGGTGACTTCAATTATTAGAACTGATGGGTGACTTCAATTATTAGAACTGATGGGTGACTTCAATTATTAGAACTGATGGGTGACTTCAATTAGAACTGATGGGTGACTTCAATTAGAACTGATGGGTGACTTCAATTATAACTGATGGGTGACTTCAATTATTAGAACTGATGGGTGACTTCAATTATTAGAACTGATGGGTGACTTCAATTATTAGAACTGATGGGTGACTTCAATTATTAGAACTGATGGGTGACTTCAATTAGAACTGATGGGTGACTTTAGAACAATTATTATTGAACTCATGGGTGACTTCAATTATTAGAACTGATGGGTGACTTCAATTATTAGAACTGATGGGTGACTTCAATTATTAGAACTGATGGGTGACTTCAATTATTAGAACTTATGGGTGACTTCAATTAGAACGGATGGGTGAATTCAATTAGAACGGATGGGTGAATTCAATTATTAGAACTGATGGGTGACTTCAATTATTAGAACTAATGGGTGACTTCAATTAGAACTGATGGGTGACTTCAATTAGAACTGATGGGTGACTTCAATTAGAACTGATGGTTGACTTCAATTAGAACTGATGGGTTACTTCAATTAGAACTGAAGGGTGACTTCAATTAGAACTGATGGGTGACTTCAATTAGAACTGATGAGTGACTTCAATTATTAGAACTGATGGGTGACTTCAATTATTAGAACTTATGGGTGACTTCAATTAGAACGGATGGGTGAATTCAATTAGAACGGATGGGTGAATTCAATTATTAGAACTGATGGTTGACTTCAATTAGAACTGATGGGTGACTTCAATTAGAACTGATGGGTGACTTCAATTAGAACTGATGGGTGACTTCAATTAGAACTGATGGTTGACTTCAATTAGAACTGATGGGTGACTTCAATTAGAACTGATGGGTGACTTCAATTAGAACTGATGGGTGACTTCAATTAGAACTGATGGGTGACTTCAATTATTAGAACTGATGGGTGACTTCAATTATTAGAACTGATGGGTGACTTCAATTATTAGAACTGATGGGTGACTTCAATTATTAGAACTGATGGGTGACTTCAATTAGAATTGTTGGGTGAATTCAATTAGATCAGATGGGTGACTTCAATTATTAGAACTGATGAGTGACTTCAATTAGAACTGATGGGTGACTTCAATTAGAACTGATGGGTGACTTCAATTAGAACTGATGGGTGAATTCAATTATTAGAACGGATGGGTGACTTCAATTATTAGAACTGATGGGTGACTTCAATTATTAGAACTGATGGGTGACTTCAATTATTAGAACTGATGGGTGACTTCAATTATTAGAACTGATGGGTGACTTCAATTATTAGAACTGATGGGTGACTTCAATTATTAGAACTGATGGGTGACTTCAATTATTAGAACTGATGGGTGACTTCAATTATTAGAACTGATGGGTGACTTCAATTATTAGAACTGATGGGTGACTTCAATTAGAACTGATGGGTGACTTCAATTAGAACTGATGGGTGACTTCAATTAGAACTGATGGGTGACTTCAATTATTAGAACTGATGGGTGACTTCAATTAGAACTGATGGGTGACTTCAATTATTAGAACTGATGGGTGACTTCAATTATTAGAACTGATGGGTGACTTCAATTATTAGAACTGATGGGTGACTTCAATTTTTAGGACTGATTGGTGACTTCAATTATTAGAGCTGATGGGTGACTTCAATTAGAACTGATGGGTGACTTCAATTAGAACGGATGGGTGACTTCAATTATTAGAACTGATGAGTGACTTCAATTATTAGAACTGATGGGTGACTTCAATTATTAGAACTGATGGGTGACTTCAATTATTAGAACTGATGGGTGACTTCAATTATTAGAACTGATGGGTGACTTCAATTATTAGAACTGATGGGTGACTTCAATTATTAGAACTGATGGGTGACTTCAATTATTAGAACTGATGAGTGACTTCAATTACTAGAACTGATGGGTGACTTCAATTAGAACTGATGGTTGACTTCAATTAGAACTGATGGGTGACTTCAATAAGAACTGATGGGTGACTTCAATTATTAGAACGGATGGGTGACTTCAATTATTAGAACTGATGGGTGACTTCAATTATTAGAACTGATGGGTGACTTCAATTATTAGAACTGATGGGTGACTTCAATTATTAGAACTGATGGGTGACTTCAATTATTAGAACTGATGGGTGACTTCAATTATTAGAACTGATGGGTGACTTCAATTATTAGAACTGATGGGTGACTTCAATTATTAGAACTGATGGGTGACTTCAATTATTAGAACTGATGGGTGACTTCAATTATTAGAACTGATGGGTGACTTCAATTATTAGAACTGATGGGTGACTTCAATTATTAGAACTGTTGGGTGACTTCAATTATTAGAACTGATGGGTGACTTCAATTATTAGAACTGATGGGTGACTTCAATTATTAGAACTGATGGGTGACTTCAATTATTAGAACTGATGGGTGACTTCAATTTTTAGAACTGATGGGTGACTTCAATTAGAACTGATGGTTGACTTCAATTAGAACTGATGGGTGACTTCAATTAGAACTGATGGGTGACTTCAATTAGAACTGATGGGTGACTTCAATTATTAGAACTGATGGGTGACTTCAATTATTAGAACTGATGGGTGACTTCAATTAGAACTGATGGGTGACTACAATTAGAACTGATGGGTGACTTCAATTATTAGAACTGATGGGTGACTTCAATTATTAGAACTGATGGGTGACTTCAATTATTAGAACTGATGGGTGACTTCAATTATTAGAACTGATGGGTGACTTCAATTATTAGAACTGATGGGTGACTTTAATTATTAGAACTTATAAGTGACTTCAATTATTAGAACTGATGAGTGACTTCAATTATTAGAACTGATGAGTGACTTCAATTATTAGAACTGATGGGTGACTTCAATTATTAGAACTGATGGGTGACTTCAATTAGAACTGATGAGTGACTTCAATTATTAGAACGGATGGGTGACTTCAATTATTAGAACTGATGGGTGACTTCAATTATTAGAACTGATGGGTGACTTCAATTATTAGAACTGATGGGTGACTTCAATTATTAGAACTGATGGGTGACTTCAATTATTAGAACTGATGGGTGACTTCAATTATTAGAACTGATGGGTGACTTCAATTATTAGAACTGATGGGTGACTTCAATTATTAGAACTGATGGGTGACTTCAATTAGAACTGATGGGTGACTTCAATTAGAACGGATGGGTGACTTCAATTATTAGAACTGATGTGTGACTTCAATTAGAACTGATGGGTGACTTCAATTAGAACGGATGGGTGACTTCAATTATTAGAACTGATGGGTGACTTCAATTATTAGAACTGATGGGTGACTTCAATTATTAGGACTGATGGGTGACTTCAATTATTAGAACTGATGGGTGACTTCAATTTTTAGAACTGATGAGTGACTTCAATTATTAGAACTGATGGGTGACTTCAATTAGAACTGATGGGTGACTTCAATTATTAGAACTGATGGGTGACTTCAATTAGAACTGATGGGTGACTTCAATTAGAACTGATGGGTGACTTCAATTATTAGAACTGATGAGTGACTTCAATTATTAGAACTGATGGGTGACTTCAATTATTAGAACTGATGGGTGACTTCAATTATTAGAACTGATGGGTGACTTCAATTATTAGAACTGATGGGTGACTTCAATTATTAGAACTGATGGGTGACTTCAATTATTAGAACTGATGGGTGACTTCAATTATTAGAACTGATGGGTGACTTCAATTATTAGAACTGATGGGTGACTTCAATTATTAGAACTGATGGGTGACTTCAATTAGAACTGATGGGTGACTTCAATTAGAACTGATGGGTGACTTCAATTAGAACTGATGGGTGACTTCAATTAGAACTGATGGGTGACTTCAATTATTAGAACTGATGGGTGACTTCAATTATTAGAACTGATGGGTGACTTCAATTATTAGAACTGATGGGTGACTTCAATTAGAACTGATGGGTGACTTCAATTAGAACGGATGGGTGACTTCAATTATTAGAACTGATGGGTGACTTCAATTATTAGAACTGATGGGTGACTTCAATTATTAGAACTGATGAGTGACTTCAATTATTAGAACTGATGGGTGACTTCAATTATTAGAACTGATGGGTGACTTCAATTAGAACGGATGGGTGACTTCAATTATTAGAACTGATGGGTGACTTCAATTATTAGAACTGATGGGTGACTTCAATTATTAGAACTGATGAGTGACTTCAATTAGAACTGATGGGTGACTTCAATTATAACAGAAGGGTGACTTCAATTAGAACTGATGGGTGACTTCAATTAGAACTGATGGTTGACATCAATTAGAACTGATGGGTGACTTCAATTATAACAGATGGGTGACTTCAATTATTAGAACTGATGGGTGACTTCAATTATTAGAACTGATGGGTGACTTCAATTAGAACTGATGGGTGACTTCAATTATTAGAACTGATGGGTGACTTCAATTATTAGAACTGATGGGTGACTTCAATTATTAGAACTGATGGGTGACTTCAATTATTAGAACTGATGGGTGACTTCAATTATTAGAACTGATGGGTGACTTCAATTATTAGAACTGATGGGTGACTTCAATTATTAGAACTGATGGGTGACTTCAATTATTAGAACTGATGGGTGACTTCAATTATTAGAACTGATGGGTGACTTCAATTATTAGAACTGATGGGTGACTTCAATTTTTAGAACTGATGGGTGACTTCAATTAGAACTGATGGGTGACTTCAATTATTAGAACTGATGGGTGACTTCAATTATTAGAACTGATGGGTGACTTCAATTATTAGAACTGATGGGTGACTTCAATTAGAACTGATGGGTGACTACAATTAGAACTGATGGGTGACTTCAATTATTAGAACGGATGGGTGACTTCAATTATTAGAACTGATGGGTGACTTCAATTATTAGAACTGATGGGTGACTTCAATTATTAGAACTGATGGGTGACTTTAATTATTAGAACTTATGGGTGACTTCAATTATTAGAACTGATGGGTGACTTCAATTATTAGAACTGATGGGTGACTTCAATTATTAGAACTGATGAGTGACTTCAATTATTAGAACTGATGGGTGACTTCAATTATTAGAACTGATGGGTGACTTCAATTATTAGAACTGATGGGTGACTTCAATTATTAGAACTGATGGGTGACTTCAATTATTAGAACTGATGGGTGACTTCAATTATTAGAACTGATGGGTGACTTCAATTATTAGAACTGATGAGTGACTTCAATTATTAGAACTGATGGGTGACTTCAATTATTAGAACTGATGGGTGACTTCAATTTTTAGAACTGATGGGTGACTTCAATTAGAACTGATGGTTGACTTTAATTAGAACTGATGGGTGACTTCAATTAGAACTGATGGGTGACTTCAATTAGAACTGATGGGTGACTTCAATTATTAGAACTGATGGGTGACTTCAATTATTAGAACTGATGGGTGACTTCAATTAGAACTGATGGGTGACTTCAATTAGAACTGACGGGTGACTTCAATTATTAGAACGGATGGGTGACTTCAATTATTAGAACTGATGGGTGACTTCAATTATTAGAACTGATGGGTGACTTCAATTATTAGAACTGATGGGTGACTTCAATTATTAGAACTGATGGGTGACTTCAATTATTAGAACTGATGAGTGACTTCAATTATTAGAACTGATGAGTGACTTCAATTATTAGAACTGATGGGTGACTTCAATTATTAGAACTGATGGGTGACTTCAATTATTAGAACTGATGGGTGACTTCAATTATTAGAACTGATGAGTGACTTCAATTATTAGAACTGATGAGTGACTTCAATTATTAGAACTGATGGGTGACTTCAATTATTAGAACTGATGGGTGACTTCAATTATTAGAACTGATGGGTGACTTCAATTATTAGAACTGATGGGTGACTTCAATTATTAGAACTGAAGGGTGACTTCAATTATTAGAACAGATGGGTGACTTCAATTAGAACTGATGGGTGACTTCAATTATTAGAACTGATGGGTGACTTCAATTAGAACTGATGGGTGACTTCAATTAGAACGGATGGGTGACTTCAATTATTAGAACTGATGTGTGACTTCAATTAGAACTGATGGGTGACTTCAATTAGAACGGATGGGTGACTTCAATTATTAGAACGGATGGGTGACTTCAATTATTAGAACTGATGGGTGACTTCAATTATTAGAACTGATGGGTGACTTCAATTATTAGAACTGATGGGTGACTTCAATTATTAGAACTGATGAGTGACTTCAATTATTAGAACTGATGGGTGACTTCAATTAGAACTGATGGGTGAATTCAATTATTAGAACTGATGGGTGACTTCAATTAGAACTGATGGGTGACTTCAACTAGAACGGATGGGTGACTTCAATTATTAGAACTGATGAGTGACTTCAATTATTAGAACTGATGGGTGACTTCAATTATTAGAACTGATGGGTGACTTCAATTATTAGAACTGATGGGTGACTTCAATTATTAGAACTGATGGGTGACTTCAATTATTAGAACTGATGGGTGACTTCAATTATTAGAACTGATGGGTGACTTCAATTATTAGAACTGATGGGTGACTTCAATTATTAGAACTGATGGGTGACTTCAATTATTAGAACTGATGGGTGACTTCAATTAGAACTGATGGTTGACTTCAATTAGAACTGATGGGTGACTTCAATTATAACAGAAGGGTGACTTCAATTAGAACTGATGGGTGACTTCAATTATTAGAACTGATGGGTGACTTCAATTATTAGAACTGATGGGTGACTTCAATTATTAGAACTGATGGGTGACTTCAATTAGAACTGATGGGTGACTACAATTAGAACGGACGGGTGAATTCAATTATTAGAACTGATGGGTGATTTCAATTATTAGAACTGATGAGTGACTTCAATTATTAGAACTGATGAGTGACTTCAATTATTAGAACTGATGGGTGACTTCAATTATTAGAACTGATGGGTGACTTCAATTAGAACGGTTGGGTGAATTCAATTAGAACTGATGGGTGAATTCAATTATTAGAACTGATGGGTGACTTCAATTATTAGAACTGATGGGTGACTGCAATTATTAGAACTGATGGGTGACTTTAATTAGAACTGATGGGTGACTTCAATTAGAACTGATGGTTGACTTCAATTAGAACTGATGGGTGACTTCAATTAGAACTGATGGGTGACTTCAATTAGAACTGATGGGTGACTTCAATTATTAGAACTGATGGGTGACTTCAATTATTAGAACTGATGGGTGACTTCAATTATTAGAACTGATGGGTGACTTCAATTAGAACTGATGGGTGACTTCAATTAGAACGGATGGGTGACTTCAATTATTAGAACTGATGGGTGACTTCAATTATTAGAACTGATGAGTGACTTCAATTATTAGAACTGATGGGTGACTTCAATTATTAGAACTTATGGGTGACTTCAATTAGAACGGATGGGTGAATTCAATTAGAACGGATGGGTGAATTCAATTATTAGAACTGATGGGTGACTTCAATTATTAGAACTAATGGGTGACTTCAATTAGAACTGATGGGTGACTTCAATTAGAACTGATGGGTGACTTCAATTAGAACTGATGGTTGACTTCAATTAGAACTGATGGGTTACTTCAATTAGAACTGAAGGGTGACTTCAATTAGAACTGATGGGTGACTTCAATTAGAACTGATGAGTGACTTCAATTATTAGAACTGATGGGTGACTTCAATTATTAGAACTTATGGGTGACTTCAATTAGAACGGATGGGTGAATTCAATTAGAACGGATGGGTGAATTCAATTATTAGAACTAATGGTTGACTTCAATTAGAACTGATGGGTGACTTCAATTAGAACTGATGGGTGACTTCAATTAGAACTGATGGGTGACTTCAATTAGAACTGATGGTTGACTTCAATTAGAACTGATGGGTTACTTCAATTAGAACTGAAGGGTGACTTCAATTAGAACTGATGGGTGACTTCAATTAGAACTGATGGGTGACTTCAATTATTAGAACTGAAGGGTTATTTCAATTATTAGAACTGATGGGTGACTTCAATTATTAGAACTGATGACTGACTTCAGTTATTAGAACTGATGGGTGACTTCAATTAGAATTGTTGGGTGAATTCAATTAGATCAGATGGGTGACTTCAATTATTAGAACTGATGAGTGACTTCAATTAGAACTGATGGGTGACTTCAATTAGAACTGATGGGTGACTTCAATTAGAACGGACGGGTGAATTCAATTATTAGAACGGATGGGTGACTTCAATTAGAACGGATGGGTGACTTCAATTAGAACTGATGGGTGACTTCAATTAGAACTGATGGGTGACTTCAATTATTAGAACTGATGGGTGACATCAATTATTAGAACTGATGGGTGACTTCAATTAGAACTGATGGGTGACTTCAATTAGAACGGATGGGTGACTTCAATTAGAACTGATGGGTGACTTCAATTATTAGAACTGATGGGTGACTTCAATTTTTAGAACTGATGAGTGACTTCAATTATTAGAACTGATGGGTGACTTCAATTAGAACTGATGGGTGACTTCAATTAGAACAGACGGGTGAATTCAATTATTAGAACGGATGGGTGACTTCAATTATTAGAACGGATGGGTGACTTCAATTATTAGAACTGATGGGTGACTTCAATTATTAGAACTGATAAGTGACTTAAATTATTAGAACTGATGAGTGACTTCAATTATTAGAACTGATGAGTGACTTCAATTATTAGAACTGATGAGTGACTTCAATTATTAGAACTGATGGGTGACTTCAATTATTAGAACTGATGGGTGACTTCAATTATTAGAACTGATGGGTGACTTCAATTATTAGAACTGATGGGTGACTTCAATTATTAGAACTGATGAGTGACTTCAATTATTAGAACTGATGGGTGACTTCAATTAGAACTGATGGTTGACTTCAATTAGAACTGATGGGTGACTTCAATTATTAGAACTGATGGGTGACTTCAATTATTAGAACGGATAGGTGACTTCAATTATTAGAACTGATGGGTGACTTCAATTATTAGAACTGATGGGTGACTTCAATTATTAGAACTGATGGGTGACTTCAATTATTAGAACTGATGGGTGACTTCAATTATTAGAACTGATGGGTGACTTCAATTATTAGAACTGATGGGTGACTTCAATTAGAACTGATGGGTGACTTCAATTATTAGAACTGATGGGTGACTTCAATTATTAGAACTGATGGGTGACTTCAATTATTAGAACTGATGGGTGACTTCAATTATTAGAACTGATGGGTGACTTCAATTATTAGAACTGATGGGTGACTTCAATTATTAGAACTGATGGGTGACTTCAATTATTAGAACTGATGGGTGACTTCAATTATTAGAACTGATGGGTGACTTCAATTATTAGAACTGATGAGTGACTTCAATTATTAGAACTGATGAGTGACTTCAATTATTAGAACTGATGAGTGACTTCAATTATTAGAACTGATGGGTGACTTCAATTAGAATGGTTAGGTGAATTCAATTAGATCAGATGGGTGACTTCAATTATTAGAACTGATGAGTGACTTCAATTAGAACTGATGGGTGACTTCTATTAGAACTGATGGGTGACTTCAATTAGAACGGATGGGTGACTTCAATTATTAGAACGGATGGGTGACTTCAATTAGAACGGATGGGTGACTTCAATTAGAACTGATGGGTGACTTCAATTATTAGAACTGATGGGTGACTTCAATTATTAGAACTGATGGGTGACTTCAATTAGAACTGATGGTTGACTTCAATTAGAACTGATGGGTGACTTCAATTAGAACGGATGGGTGACTTCAATTAGAACTGATGGGTGACTTCAATTATTAGAACTGATGGGTGACTTCAATTATTAGAACTGATGAGTGACTTCAATTATTAGAACTGATGGGTGACTTCAATTAGAACTGATGGGTGACTACTATTAGAACGGACGGGTGAATTCAATTATTAGAACGGATGGGTGACTTCAATTATTAGAACTGATGGGTGACTTCAATTATTAGAACTGATGAGTGACTTCAATTATTAGAACTGATGAGTGACTTCAATTATTAGAACTGATGAGTGACTTCAATTATTAGAACTGATGGGTGACTTCAATTATTAGAACTGAAGGGTGATTTTAATTATTAGAACTGATGAGTGACTTCAATTATTAGAACTGATAAGTGACTTCAATTATTAGAACTGATGAGTGACTTCATTTATTAGAACTGATGGGTGACTTCAATTAGAACGGATGGGTGACTTCAATTAGAACGGATGGGTGACTTCAATTATTAGAACTGATGGGTGACTTCAATTATTAGAACTGATGGGTGACTTCAATTAGAACTGATGGGTGACTTCAATTAGAACTGATGGGTGACTTCAATTAGAACGGACGGGTGACTTCAATTATTAGAACTGATGGGTGACTTCAATTAGAACGGATGGGTGACTTCAATTATTAGAACTGATGGGTGACTTCAATTATTAGAACTGATGGGTGACTTCAATTATTAGAACTGATGAGTGACTTCAATTATTAGAACTGATGAGTGACTTCAATTATTAGAACTGATGGGTGACTTCAATTATTAGAACTGATGGGTGACTTCAATTATTAGAACTGATGGGTGACTTCAATTATTTGAACTGATGGGTGACTTCAGTTATTAGAACTGATGAGTGACTTCAATTATTAGAACTGATGGGTGACTTCAATTATTAGAACTGATGGGGGAGTTCAATTATTAGAACTGATGGGTGACTTCAATTATTAGAACTGATGAGTGACTTCAATTATTAGAACTGATGAGTGACTTCAATTATTAGAACTGATGGGTGACTTAGTGGCGCTATGGTTGTCATCCTGTTCTCCATGGTGTAGGTTGAGGTTTAAAATCCCAGAAAGTTCATTCTTGGTACTGCCATAGCTTTAGTAAATTAGGCTTTGGTGGGATTGGAAGAAGGGCAGGCAAACACTGTCTGATAAGTTTTTATAATCATTAGATCTCATTCTTCTAGGGGCTTTAATAATGATTAGATTTGATACTGAGTTTTCAATGTATTTAACAGGCACAAGTGCAGAAGAAGGTGTGGGTATTTGTTGGGCTATTTCAGAAAATCTGATAAAAACTAAGGTAATAAACCTTTTGAAGAAAAGTTTTTGAAATATTTTTTTCTTTTATTT
Source organism: Bulinus truncatus (assembly GCA_021962125.1). Lineage (NCBI taxonomy): Eukaryota > Metazoa > Mollusca > Gastropoda > Planorbidae > Bulinus > Bulinus truncatus. The sequence goes on along the minus strand of JAGDYQ010000183.1, from coordinate 1,105,896 downwards.
AGTTTCACTTTTTTTTTTGTGGGTTCTCAAATCTTGTTAGTAACTTTTTGACCTTTTCATTAGATATTATCACTGAATAATCTAAAATACACATAAAAAAATCATCAAAATGCTAAACAAACAAATTATTTTAAAATTCGCTGTACCCGCCCACACTTTGCCCTATGTAATGTAATAGTAAGTATTGAGAAAGCCCTTGTTTCTAATTCTGTTTATTAAAAAAAAAATACTGACAATATATAAGTTAGCACTCTGTGACTTTTGAATTACCTCCCGTGGTTTTAATAAAAAAGTAAAGTGAAGTAAAGAAATAATTTTACCAAAACCGATCGATTAAATATTATTTTTAAAAATTATTGATGTGATGTCTATATAAAATATGTATATCAACATGCCCAGTAATTTTCTGCAATTTTGTTTGTAAATTTTAAAGCAATTGCTGAAGAACGTTCGGAGTTAAGATTAATAGCGTAATCCTGTTTACATTTTTATTTATATATATTAAATGATACAATATAGAGACTAATAGATTTAAAGCAATTAATGAACTGCAAAAAAATAAAAACAGGATGAAAATCATAACTTTACTAAGAGCCCGAATGTCATGTTAAATCCCTGTTATGTAAACTTTGTCAATTCAGGATGATTTAGGTGAATTTGTTATCAAAGGCCATCTGTTTTTCTATGATAGCTATTGCCGACCAAGAGGGCGGAGGTTGTAAACACATGACTCCCAACCTTCCTTCTCCGTAATGAAAAAAAATCAGACAGTAACTATGGGTTTGTGTAGTAAAAAGAAATTTTTAGTTTTATATTTATATTGACAGGAAATGGGAAATTATGTGTTAAAAATATGTATATTCTATAGCTGGCAGAGTCGAGGCGTCCATGTTACCCATGTTGCCGGCGGCAACAGTTTTACAAACAACTACAAAAGCAGTGGGGAAAAAAATAAAAAAGTGTGCATTTATAGTAGTTTTAGTTGCTCAACAATATTCACATTCAATTTATATTCAAATAGAATAACTATATTTGCCTTTTCTCATAGAGTTAAATGATAATTTGACATTATTGCAAACATGTTGCCGATCTGAATTTGGGTTACACTTGTATATATAATTTTACCTTTCATTGGCTGAACTAAGGGTAAAAAAACTCACATGAATATGTTGTGTAGTGTTACCTACGGAGAGAACAGCAATGAGACGATGACGTCATATTGACCTGTCAACTTTCTCACCGAAAAAGAATTTATAAATATATTATAATTATCCAAAATTATATAAAAATTGAGGAAAAAATGTAAATTTATATCTGACTAAACACAAAAAAATAAATAAATCTAGATCTAAACAACACCCTGCATTAACAACCTGTTGTCTATTATCGAAATAATATAGAACTGGTAATAAAATATCACAGTTGGCAGCTCTGCATGTATAAAAAGTACTTCAGCGAGAATGTTTGTTTTTGTCTCGTTACCTGTCAACCCCTCCTCCCCCACCTTTTCTTCCCCGTGACTCGTCGTGTGTTAGCGATAACAACAATGGGAGTTAACTCATTTTTTTAAAATTGCTGGCTACTGCTACTGCTCAGCATAGTGATATAACGTTTTATTTTATGTTTTGTAGATTTCTATACTCTTTATTGGGTGTATTTGAATGTTGTAAAACCTCAGAATAAACATTTAATAAATATATTCCAAATGTATCAATACGTCATTTATATATATTTATTTATATATATATATATATATATATATATATATATATATATATATATATTCTAGCCTTTAAATCTATTAGGACCAAAATCGCCCACTAAAAGCTTTACAACTTTTTTTCAAAAGTAACTGACTGCCCAGTTGATTATATTAATGGAAAGCTCTCCCAATGCTCTTTTCGTTGATATATAAAAACACATGATTTTTATATGTAAAAGAAAGTTCTTATATCAATAATGACCAGCGGTAACACCCTTAAAGAAGTCATGCCTCATCCCTGATAGCTGGCATATGTCAATAATAAAGAGTAATTTTTCATAAAAATCCAAGCCCTGGTTATTACCCATTGGCAGAAGATCCTTGACAAAAATTTGTGGATAAAAGTTCCTTAAAATTCAAAAATTAAAGACAACAATTAAAGTGTGATGGAAAAAGAAAGCTTCATTAATCTATCATACGACAAGCCTTGAAGCTAAATTATTATCTTCCTTATCAAGATCTCAGTTTTTTCTAGCTATCGGAAATGAATACTCTTTGCTGTGTGAAAAAGCCATGCCAATTTTATTAAAATTTCTCAGCATATTAATGAAAAAACATTTTCACCTGTCAGAGCAATTAAAACAGCTTGGAACAGAAACATCTCTTTGTCTTTGTACCTGGAACCCAAAAATTCATTAACTTATTTCAAACAAGTAGGAACAAAATGTAAAATTTTGTGATAACTTTTCATTAAATTTAGAACATTGTTAAAATGAAATAAGTTTGTTATGATTAAAAATACCTTTATAGTTTATAATATTAAATTATTAAGTAGATAAATTTCGTTGTAAAAAATGTTTAATTTCTGACAATACAACAAATAGTTTTATAGTTGCGGACCACTGATCTAACAACCTTGATGGATTAACATTTTTTTTCAGGCTTTTACATTTTTTGTGACCCATTTTAAACAGCTGACAGATTTAAAGAAAAACTATCCCAATGTTGTAAAGTAAGCTACTAAATTTTCTGAAATATTTTAATGATAACTATTTTAATTTTACAAATGCAAATTGGTTAATGCTACCATTAGTTACTTTTAACATCATCTGGTGTAAAGTAGTTTGATTGAAGAAAACATGATGCATAAATTATATTATAATTGACTAAAAAGAACAGTCTGAAATATTTCAGTTATTTGAAGACATCACTGTTAGCCCCAGACCAAAGTATTTATATACATGTGTGTGTGTGTGTATTTTTTCATATGAGTTCTGTTCTTTTTTTATCTCAGTATCTATTTAAAGATAACTAAATTTTTGTTACACTTCTATTTAATTAGCTACTACTTTGAGGTTATGAGAACTTTCAGTGTTAGTGCCAGTTGTGAGAAAGTCTCTTATAGTCATATATTGTCCAAGGGAATTACTCCAGAAACTCATTATGGTTAGTAAAGTTCTATTTCTTTATTTAATTAATCTTTCATAATAAGAGATGATAACATTGAATATCATATATGTCATTGGGGAACAAAGGTTGAGTTGATAACATTCAAATAATGCAACAAATATTGTAACATGAATATTTGCTAGAGGATATACTAATGATTAAATATTCTTGCTAAGACTGTGGTGCTGTACATAATCCAACTGAATGTAGCATTACTGATTTTTTTGAATGAATAAATAAATGAGTTAAATAAATATTATTCTGAAGTTGAAGGTAACTAACAAGTCATACAGATACACTTTGATGTCAAAGTAGAATGAAAGTAATTAGGATAAAAATAATATTTACCATGATGTACCAGACCGTTGTCCATACACTTCTATAGGACTTCTGGAAAACTTTGTGATTGAAGATTCCTATTCCCACCTGACTATTACTGGCTATTAACCTGCAATCATACATATCAGGCTTTTCGGCATTGTTTATGCTCTATCAAACCCTTAAATTGGTGCGCAAAGCCAAAAATAGAGGAGGGGGTGAAAAGTAGATTTTTCAAAAACGACACATTCTATCAGAAAAACATCTCATGAATCATTTGGTAAAATCAGTATTCAAAAACTACATCATAATTATGCTTTAAAAAAATCCTTGAGGGTGGTAGTACATGTATGTGTTTTTTTTTTTTTTGGCCTTAACAGAACAAAAATGGCCATTTTCAACTTTTGACACTTCTGGAGGTACCTGTCTGACCTAGTCTTTCAACCTATATCATGGTATCGTCTGAATCATTCAAATGTTCACATTTTATTAATAATATATCACATTGACCTAAATACCAAGGAATTTAATGAAAGACCTTGAACTAGGTATATCACTCATCAATTTGAAAGCATCCTCACGTTTTGATTGGTAGATTTTGTTGCCGGGGAACCACTTACAAAAGCTCTAAACTGTTCAGTTTTTTTCCACCATCAATTCAACTGTTCCAGATGTAAGAAAATCATTTGATTATAAAATTGAATCTGCTGTTTTTGAAATGAAATAATGTATTATTTCTGTTCATCATTTGCATTAATTTCCAACTGAAGGTAAGTTTCATTATTTTTTAAACAAGGCAGTACACTCTAGTTCTAGTGTATTTACACAGTAATAGAAACAGTAGCATAGCAACACATTTGGCTGACACTAACAAAATTTTACATGATAACATTAGGCTTGGTGTATTAACTGAACAGAGCTGATCGTCATGTAACATCAGGCAATAGTCATTAGTCATCACTGTCTATATACAGTGGCCTCTATGCAATGTTCATTAACAAGTAGAGTATAAATGATTTCTTTTATTATAAAGAATATTCTCATTTATAATGTTTCACATTTTATCAAACTAATGTCAGTTTTAGGATTGAAAATAGATAGAATGAGACTTTTTTTAAAGATTTAAATAAATTGTTTTTGTAGCAAATAATTTTTTATAGGGTGGGGGTTGCTAACCCCATGCCCAACCCTCCATTTTCAGCCAGGCTTGGGACAGTCCTTGGCGGAGTTGATTTAAATAACAGCTTTCAAGAAAAATTGTACTTTTTAATATCAACTGACTAAACTCGAGGACAGAGAGTGGTGAAGCCTTGACTTGAGAGTACTAGTAAGTCATTGACAAGAGGAATGAGTGGTGAACCCAATACAGCATTAGAATGTAGGTAATTGTTGAAAGTGTTCCAGGCTACAGTTATAATAATAATTACAATACTATTGTACTGTTTATGTTAGTTAAAGGACCCTGTGTATTAATCATTAAATGAAAAAAAAAATTTTTTAGTGAATTATAATGATTATTTTAATTCTTTTAGAAATGTATTTCAATCATTAAATGCTTTTCAAAGAGGTTTTATTTATATTTTAAAATGCACTTTTTGAACTTCCACAAAAACTACTCAATATATATCAGCTTTAAATTTTTCATGCTTGTTCTTCAACCTATTCTGTATCTTTCAACCTATTCTGTATCTTTTTTTTTTCTCAATTTTTTGTGTCCTTTTGTAAAAAAAATTCTGAGGTATTTTATTTTTCATAATTTCTGAAAAAAAAATTAAAATTGGAACTTTTTAGGGGCATAGCTCTCTATGTGTATGAAATATCTTTTTATATATACTCTAAGTTTTGAGAAAACAATTTGAAAATATGTCTCAAAATAAAAGTTTTTAACCCAAAATTTTGTTGTTCATTTTTTTCTGATGTTTCCATGTTCTGAAAATGGCTCAATAACTAACAAGAAAGTTGCTTGGGTGTAGGACCACCTTAAGCCATTGTAAAGTTTTTTCATGCCATGTAAACTAATATAATTTAAAGACCTTCGTCATCCAGCAAGGTCCTGATCAGAATCTAATAATGCAATGCTAAACCACTAGACTCTGTTTAAATTGTTTTATAGTGCACTGTTTATATACCCTCCATAGTACAACATGGACCTTAAGTTACCAGCTAATGTATAGCGTAGCGATATCCTACACTATTTATCTCACATATCCTTTACTATTGGGCTTGTTTATAGTGGTGTTTTTGGACTCACATATTCTTCACTATTGGGCTCAAATCCTCCCTGGCATTTACTATTGAGATAAATCAAACATGTGAATACTTAATAAAAAGCATATTACAGTCACAATCAACAACTCAGCTTTATGAAGAGTAAATACAAGACTATTATGATGATTAGTTGGAACATAAACTGCTTATATTAATTTTATATTCATTCGATTATCTAGATAAAATCCTTTGTTAATTTTTTGGTCTATATTTATCTCACTTTATAAGCTGTATGATATATAATTGACGTATTTAAGTTATTAATAGAAACATTATTTAATGTGCTTCTCTCTGTAAGGACTTGCACTGGCTGAACTGTCAACATTGCCATATGGCATTATCCAGGATGCTAAAAAGATTGTGGAAAAACTTGAAGAGTTGAGACAGGTATTTATTTATATACAGTTTTTAACTCACAATGAGTTATATTTTAGACTCCTGTTTTGTGAGTTTTCATTACTGTTGTATTTTTTTATTAAATTCTTTATAATGCATTTTTAAACTTAAATTTTTTTTTGCTGTTTTGTTTATGGTAAAACAGTAAGGCAAAAGTCTAACTAAAAGTCAAGACAATAAAAGCATTAAGATTTTTATATTTACTACTTATATTGAAAGCATTATCAGCTACTCTCGCTATCCAACAGAATTAATTGACAGAATTTTGAGTATGTTTGAATTTTTTAGGTATTTCAGCTTTAGAAGACTCACTGATTCCTTAAATATAATAAATTAAACAAACTTTAAAATAATTAGATATTTTGCTTGATACAATTTTACTTTTTTTCTATGGCAATATCCTTCATACTTTTGTCAAATGCACATCATTAATGTATACATTAACTGGAACATAAGTGTTTTAAATTTTTTTAGTTTTAGATATTAACATTACTTTTTAAGACACATATTAATATTTATTTTGTGCATGAACATGTAATTCTATATTTTAAAAGTTGTATTATTGACACACCCCAGTGTGAAGAGGATAAACTCCCATTGGTTACCATTTTTCTCTGGACGAACCAAAGAAGGCAATAACTACCTTGTAGTTAATGAAAGGATTCACAAAGGCTAAGGGACCTAACAAAGGCAGCTACACACAAAATTGAGAAAGGTAACACCCTAGTGGTCGCTCTCAAGGTTAACAACCCAGTCATGTAAAAATATTGCTGTTACAAACTACGAAAATCTGGACTGATATAAATGGACACCGACCCCTGCAAGAACATGGACATAATTACTGGCTTGCAACTTGGTTTGAGCAACTCAAGAAAGTTAAAAATAGCAGCAATACAGAAAATTAGATGGGAAAGACTAAAAACATCACAATCACTTTGGGGATAAGATATGCAGTCATAAATATATATAAATCAAGTTATTGGCTTTATACCAGCCAATGAAAGACTGCAGTATCAAGATCAAAGCAAAATGTTCAATTTGACTCTTATCTGTGCTGCATCAACTGAAGATAAAGAAGGTGATACTAAAGAAAAATTCTATGCTTGTTTAGAAAGACATGATGTTAAAATAGTTTTAGGAGACTTCATTGCAAAGATATGCAGAGAAATAATTACAGACCAATAATTGGAAGCCACAGCCTACATGAAGAGAGCAAGGAAAATGTAACATGGCTAATTTAATTTGCATCAGGTAAAGGCACAACCATCAGTAGCACTAAATTTCCACACAAAAACATACACAAAGATACATAGAGATCACTAGATGGTGTGACTAGAAATTTAAACAGACCATGTGTTATTCAACAGCTTGGCTCTGATATTCAAAGTAACTCAATGTCCAAAGCTTCAGAGGAACAGATGCAACACAGATCATATGATAACACCGAAATAAGAAAAGAGCAGTGCTGTATTTTGAAGAAAGCAGGAAAGAAAATAAAGAAACAAACTGAGACTGATAATATAAAGAAAAGCAACAAAAAAGTCTACACAAGCATACACTGAGGCTAAGAGAAAGGCTAACAAAACATGCAAAGGGATAAAGGAAAACTAGAAAAAAATAGGAGAAAAATAAACGATAAAAATGAATATCGCCATCAAGGAGGAAATCAATGTCTTCCAAACAAGATGTGTTAAAACAGAAACAGGGAACCTACTCAAAATTAAATTAAAAAGGTGGGCTGAATATTTTGAAGAAATGGTGACAACTAGTACCAATAGTAAAGGAGTAATTACAAACACTACAAATAACCGAGACAAAGAAATAAAGGAACCAACTATAGAAAAATAAACAATATAATAAATAAGACTAAAAAACAACAAAGCACCAGGAGAAGATGACATCACTTCTGAGTTACTCAAATATGAAGGACACACACTGCACCTAGAAATACATAAGATAAATTATGAATACCTTAGATTGGGAAAAGTGGAGAGTAGTATGGCAGGCCAGAGCCATAGGAAGAAGAAAGAAGACTCTTGACATTTTAAAAATATTTCCAGAAATCAACCAAACTTCAACACTAAAAAATATAATGCATAAAAAGTTAAAATTGGTTTCAAAATCATTTCATTTCTATGGCAATAAAATATTTTTTTAATCTAAGAAATTGGTATGGAATGCAAGCATAAATTATTTCAAGCCTTAAATAAAAGTTACTTTACAAAATTAATTGTCACATAATATGAAGTACAAATTAACAGTCACATAATATTTAGTTAAAATATTTTATTTAAAATCAAGTAAAGTCTAGCATTACAAATTTATCACTAAACATGTTATTTCTTGAATTTTACATTCATCAAATAACTTTCTTGTTAATTGTTCACCAAAGCTAATATATGATATTCAAATAAAAAAAATCATTTAAAATGTGTCCTTCCTTTGTAGACATAAATCTGACAACTTTTTTTCATTGCTTTCAACAATTAAAGATGCATTGTTTTGCTAATGATATTTATCTACTTTGATTTTTCCAGTGGACAGAAACACATGATCCTTCATTAATGAAAGAACATACTTTGTTTAATCTGGCTACAAGACTCATTCAGATTGCTAAAAACTCAAAAAATGGATGAATTTTCTCTGAAACTTTACCTAAAAAGTTTGCAGAAAGCTTATCTAGGAGAAATGGAAAAAATAAATGAATTAGCTTGTATTTCACAGTGTTTATAGAAATCACTTACATGAAACAAGTCACAAAAAGTGATAAATAATTTTTTATGGTCAAAAGGAAATATAAAAAATTGCTTTGTGGACATGAATTCTGTTTTTCATAATGTTGGTATTTCATTTTGTTTTATTTTTAAAACATTTTTATTGTATATTAAACTAGGACAACTAAATCATATGAATGTTTAACTTGATCATTTACTATTAACCTTTATAATAGAATTGATAAGAAAAAATTCTCTACAGTTTTGCCAGTCACCCTTTGGACCATAAGAAGCACCCTCATTATCCACCCAACTTTGGAGGGAGGGAAAGGGGGGGGGTGTCTTATGGTCTGAAAATATATATATGGTAATTAGAATTTTAATGATCTTATTAATAAAGAAAAACTTCATTGTTCAGTTTTAGTTTGTACATGATGTATGAAAAAGTACCTACTGTTATTGGTATGTTACATAGTGACACTTTGTTTCCACTTTTGACTTCTTTCAGTTTTTAAATTTTTGTGTTCATTTTTAAATGCCTATGGGAATACATTTTTTTATGACTAAAGCCGTTTGTATTGCTCACAATTAATTGATAATTTTTTTTTAATGGGAATGTGCAGATTTACTTTTAGAAATAATATGCTTATAAGCATATGCTGAAGGTCATTAAAAGACATTAACGATTTTAAGTACTGACATTTGTACATGTGTTAACTCCACTTTGAAATTCAATTAACATATTCCTAGCACGTTTTTATGATCCATGTTAATACCATTCAGATGGAATCATAAAGTAACAACATTTTAAAGACAACTTTTATAACATAATCATAATGTCTGTGTAGTATATGGGTGAAGTCTTCTATAAATGTGTCAGAATGTAAACAGAGAGAGTCAATAATAAACAATGCATTGTATGATGATTCAAGTCTCCTCCACTTGTATCTTGCTTAGCATCGAAAAAGAAACAGTTTTGATTACTTGAAGGTTCAACTTTGAACCTACGACTGCTGCAAAATTCTGAACCGTTGTTGTAGAGCTCATAAATAATGGAACCTTTTAGAATGGCAGATCTGCAGGCATCATACCAGGCATCACAAAATTCTTCACACACTGTTAGACTTTCTAACAGGTAAAATGTATTTTGATTGGGTGCACATACATAACACATCAAGTAGTTGGTGTACTTCTGACATTCGAGTGATGCACCACGAAGTGGTTTGACTCGGGGAAATATTGCATCAATCTCCTCTTGTCTACAGCAACTGTTCTCCTTAAACCAGGTACAGTTTTTTAAGTTCAACTGAATCTTCGGTGCTCGATTAGCAAAAAAAGAACAATACTGCAACTTTGGTTTAAATTGTAAAGTTGTATCAGCATTTGTCATGGAAACAAATACATTCCAATTCATTAATAGAAATGCCGGGATTATAATGTATTTAAGCACATTTACGAATGTGGATCCACGTATATTTAACGAAGAAATCATAATGTGACTCTGCACTACTGGCAGTCGGACATCTTGAAGGCCAATAATTCAATACGTACGCGAGCATCGATTTTTTCCCCCCAGTAGCTCAGAGATCTGTGACAGACTTAGTTATCACCCTTTTGTGTTATGCTTTAAATGCGACAAAATTTCTAATCAGTAGGGCTCGGATTTTTATGAGCCAAAAAAAAAACAAAGTAGAAATATGGCCTAAAGTACTTAAATATGTCCTAAAAATTGCACAATATAACCTAAAATGTTGCATAAAGTAAAGTAGAAACTAGAAACAACATACCAACATATATGCCCAGATGTAGTAACATTGGATATTTATGTAGTTTTAATTTGAAATAATATTAAAAATAATTATTCCATCGCAGTAGTATTAAATTAACATCAGAACTGTATTTATTCAATCCACATGCAGAGGCGATCAACTCTACGTGCCAGTAGCTGGAGCTTTTTTTTTTCATTTATTTTTTTTAATATTATTTTATTTCGGTTGTTATTTTAAAAGTTCACATGAAGAGATGGGACTTATTTCTGAAGGAATATTTCAATTGTTTTTCTTTTAAGTGTGAACTTGAGATTTTCAAGGAGTGTCTTGTAAACATATGGCAATAATGTGGTGTGTCTTTAAGTTTTAGGATCGTCCTATAAAGCAAACGCTCTTCTAGACATTTATTCAAAGTGCCCCATAAGCCCCATTTGTTACCAAATTAGAAAAACCAAGATCAGTTTCCTGGCCTTTTGTTCATTAAAATAAGAGGTTTAAAACTGTATTACATAAAATAATGTAATTGTATCGCGTGTTGTTGATTTTTTTTTTGTTTAAGACGTGTTATGTAATTAATAATAAATTCTACATCTTCCCAGAAGAATGTGTGTATAGGCTATATATTACGGCTCAACATTCACCGGCTAACGTTCAAGTTCTGTCGACTCTCAAAAATTGCACTGCTATTATAAAAAATGTTGCAGAACTATTTTGGCATCAGTGATTTGTTAAAGATAATTGCAGCTCCTGATTAACGCCCCCCCCTCCCCGGGACATCTTTATGCGACACTCTTGTTTTTGAAGAAAGGACTTCCGTCTAAACTCGTGACATACAATTACTTTCTGAGTAAATCTAGCCCCATGTACAATCCGCTACAACACTTTCCCAAAATGTATCTTAATCCAAGTGCTTCAATTGTAAATGATTTTAACTACTACCTCTTGATAGAATAAAATCCCATTGAAGTGATAATGTTTTCTCAATATCACGTCGATATCAAATGACGCGGACAATGTCAATTAATTTCTGCCTATTGATGTTAATTTTCCAATCGGAATGTTCCTAATCCATACGTTCAGTTTTCCCCTTTTCCAGCCATAAATCAACAGTCAGGGTCTGGTCAGGAGTGCACTTTTACAATTTAAAAAAAAGCAAGCCAAAAATCTATTTTCAGCTGAAATCCACTTTTTCCAAGTTAGTGTCCAAAGATCTTGGGGAAAAACCCAAGGAGTATTAACACTGATGTGCTTAGTACATCAACGATATGTAGGCCTACTGTGCTTCAGAAGGAGTCGATAATTGGTACAACACCAGCTATTAAATTATTATCTATCTATATTTATAAATCTCAACTTCGAGAAGACGCAGGACTATTTATAGATTGTGGCATTCCGGAATACGTCGACAACTCGCGACAGAGGGGAAAAAAACACTATACACCTTTCTCAAAAAGTAATCCCCTTACTGAATTGTTTTTAGAAGTGACAAGATAAACTTCCGGTACCAATTAATGTACGCGAATTTGCGAATAATAAATTTCTGTTGCCGATATTATTTTAATCATGAAAATCAAATAATCAGTGTGATTATTTATTATTATTATCTTAAAAGTTGAAACTAAAAGTAGAATACCAAAAAAGTTTTATGTCATTTGTTTAAAATCAATGATGAAATTAAAACAGTCTGTTGAATAAAATGTTTAATAAATTATTTACAATTATCTGCATCACAAATTTATTTTTACGTTATTTATAATCCATTGAGTTTATTTTTATATTTTGTTAAATTATTTGTACATAAAATGACAGTGGAATTTCATTGAATTTTAATATTGAAGACATTTAGAAACATTTTTAATGTATTTTTTTCTCTTCAAATTCATGCTTTGATAAATGTAATAAACCAGTTTTTTTTTTCAAATTAATGATGAAAAAAAAAATTATGTACAAAAAAAAAATAAAACCAGTCTAATTTAAATTTAATATCATTCCATTTCAAATAAATAATGAAAAAAAAATATTTACAAAAAAAAAATATATCTTAGATTAGACGAAAATGTAGAAAAAATAATCGAGAATTAATAGAATTTATCGAGCTAAGTATTAATCAAGTATTTAAATATCAATAAAACAAAGCGACCGGAAGCCCATTATGATCTTTTCACAAAGACAGCTGACGCGCAGGAATACATGTGAGAAAGGTGTTTAGTGTGCTGGGAGAAGCAAGCGTGTTGTTTAAAGTAGGTCAAGATGGATCACTCAGGAATACGTCACAGCAAGCATTCGACAACTTGCGTTGTTTCACCAGCCCGTATAGATTTGTGGAATTTCCGAACACGTCACAGCAAGCGCGTTGTTTTCTGATTTCTTTTACAAAACCATATTATTTTAATTTCTTATATGACATTTTGTCCTTTTATTTGGTAAAATATATTAAGCAATACGAGCACAATGGTGGTTGTACAATACTATTTCATGTCTAGACAGCTCCAGTAATTTTTAAAACAGTATTGTTTGGTCGTAATCTTGTTTTATGTGCTCTAAATACGAAACTATTTCATTTATCCCCCGTCGCGGTAAATTCTGTATCCGTTTAACCGCGAAAATGAGGAAATGCTGTGTCATTGTGTCAGTATCAAAGATTGTGTCAGTATATATCCCCCCTTTCTTTGCGGCGTATGATACGCGGACGACTAGTTACAATAATTTCTCCTCCACCAGCATATTTCGTAAGATCACGTTGACTAATTTACAAGTAAATACCCTTAATAAAACCAGTTTATTTCTTTATATTCTCTTTTATTTATGAATTTATAAATGCATTTTTCTTATTCAAAAACACGTAACAAAAACAACTGGGGTGGCATTTTGGAGGCTGGAACGGATTAATGTCATTTCAATTAATTTCCATTTGGGTAAAGTAGCTTTGAGATACGAACGAGTTTATTTACGAGCAACGTTACGGAACTAATTAAATTCGTATCTCGATGTACCACTGTATTTTAAGAAATGTTACAGCAGTTTGTTGTACCCGACGGATATGGTCTAGCTAAAGAATTCCTTTTGATAACCCTGGGCAGCCGTAGATCTGTATTTAATAATTAATTGCCTTACAAAGTTACATATAGAAATACAATACAAAAATTGTATTACATGTACAATAATTCTATTCAAGTTTTTTTTTCATTGAAAAATATTTATAATCATTCATTTTATTGCGGATAAATATTGACTACTTTGCCTGATAGTCAGCAGTACTCAGTAGCATTGGAAGGTTAGTGCACAGGGCGCCGAAATAGTATCTTGAAAACAATTTTCAGCCACAAGACCAGACATGGACAATTTACGGTCCGCGTAACGTTTACATTTTGCGTTAATCTCATTTGTACATGAAAAGGTGTGGTTGGTGAAATAAAACTGCAGAGGAAAAGTTTAGGACAGTGACTGGCCTGTAAAATATGTATAAGTACACATATCGGAGTGGGACGGATGGCCGAGTGGTGTAGATACTCGACTGTCCCATGGAATTTTTCCAGGTGAAATTTGGTGCAAAGTCGTCCCACAAGCCCACCCAGCTTTAAAATGGGTACCTGACTTAAGTTGGGGAAGTAAAGGCGGCTGGGCGTAACTGGATCTCATTTGTGTGTCCGCTTATGCTGAAATGTTGGTCCACCCCCAGGGGTCACTGGCATAATTTAGGGGGTCCGTGGAAAATTAAAATTCATTTGGGGGTCCCTGAACAACTTCAGGGGGTCCGCGAAAGGTTTAATGTAAAATAGTAAAATTATTATCTATTTTTATTATTATGGAAATTAAAAAAAACAATAAATAAACTAGTAACTTAGTAACGTACACTATAGAGTGTTTAAAAGGATAATGGTTAGGGTGTCCCAAAAATGCTCGAAAAGTTATTTTTAAAATCTTTGGTGTCTCACCCCCTGAAATGTGTCTCTTGGGTACAATGAGTGGATTGGTGAAGTTGTAGCTCATTTGAACAACATTTAGAGGTCCCCCAAGAGCTTTTAAAATTTCAGTATTAGGCCAACATAAAAATCCAGACGAATCATGGCTCAAATAATTTGCAGTCTTTGCATGCCATAGTTGAATAAAATGAAGTTTAAATATACTTATATTTATCTCATTGCTACCATTAACTAGAGTTGAAATTGTGTGATTCTTAATTAGAAAATGTAATAAATGCTAGAAAACATATAAAATACCTAATGTGCAAAATTTAAGCAATGTGCATATTTTTTTAAGATTTAATTTTTTTAAACTAAGCATGCTAAATTGTCAGGCATCATATCACCAAAAGTTGCTGCAGTGCTGGACAGAACGAACACCAGCATTAGAAAATCAACAATGATACCTGCATCCGCATTCAACGAAGCTGGTGTTCCGACATCTGACACAGTATTTTCCAAGAGCACAATGCATCGTCATCGCAAGCTTTGTCATCAAGAAGCTGCAGCATGTATAAAAGAAGACTACATTGGGATGGTAAGCTATTGCCCAATGTTACCGGACATGTTACCAACAACGGCGATCGATTACCTGTCCTGCTCTCGTCACTTGTCGATGGCACTACAAAGCTTCTTGGTGTTCCCAAGTTAGGATGGGTAGCTGCTGATGCAGTATATGAACATATCAAATCATGGAAGTGCGAATCTACGGTCATCGGCATGTGCTTCGACACTACGGCTTCCAATACTGGAAGACTCAATGGAGCTTGCACTCTGTTAGAAGTAGCCCTGGGACGTAATCTATTATGGATGGCATGCCGTCATCACATGTTGGAAGTACTCCTTTCCGATGCATTCAATGTTTGTCTTGGACCATCCACTGGACCAGAGATTTTGTTTTTTAAGAGGTTTCGAGAAAAATGGCCAGAATTAAACCACACACCCGAAGCCAGATCCGCCCCTTTGATAATCGTGTCTGATTCGATTAAAGAATTTATTAAATGTCAACTTGAGGTCAGTCATTCATGTGATGATTATTTGGAATTTCTTCTGCTTGCTGCACAAATGGTCGGGTTGGCGGTTGATGTCAACATTCGCAGACCTGGTGCCCTACATAGGGCAAGGTGGATGGCGAAAGCAATCTATGCATTGAAAATCGATCTATTGTTTGCAGGCAATGAAACCATCTTTCAGTTAACAGCTCGAGAATTACAAGGTAATCAGCGCTTTAATCGGTTTACCATATGTGTTTATCTTCAATCATGGTTTTCATGCAGGATCACCGACCCTCTCAGATTATATAGCTATAAAATGGTCTTGTGTGTATTGAATATAGTTAGCATAATCATTCATAATAAAATGACTACAAGTTAAAATATATATAACATCAGTTATATTTAAATTGTGTATATTATTAGTCCAATACTTTATACAAATATATAGATCTTTGTTCGTTTGTGCTTTGTATATGGCTATAAAATCATCAATCAATTTTTCTCTAAGAGTTAGACCGGCAAAACTCACGACTAGTCCCTGCTTACGAATATGCCATAAGAAGGAGACCCTTTGAGTAGTCTGTTAATGTCAATCTTTTTGACTGAAATTTTTACTGGTTACCTAATACATCAATCCTCATCCATTAATGCCCTATGCGGTTAAATTTGAAAAAAAAAATTTTTTGAAACACTCTAGTACACTAGTGTGAGTCAGATGGCCTAAAACACGCTTATACCATATACAGGAATGAAATAACGCCGCTACATGCACTAACTTGTCTACAATATAAACATAAACTATAAAAGAGTTGCACATCGTACATCGAATTTAGTTCTATGTTATGCTGATACAAAGTACGGTTTATAGACTAATTTTCTCAGTCATAGACAAAAAGGATAAGGAATTAACGTTTTTTTTTTCAAAAAGTCAAAGAAAAATATTTGAAAATACCGTCACTGCAACAACTCATAGGGACAACATCTAAGTGAGATGTCGCTTCTTAGGGGCCGTCCATAAACGTACGTCACGCTTTTTTTGACCCCCCCCCCCATCACAAAGTGTCACAAATCTCGGTACCCCCTCCCCCTAAAGTACGTCACACTTTCAAAAATTAAAATTTAATCGAAAACTTAAAACGCACTTCACTATTAAACTTAAAATATAAATATTAAAAGAACTATCAGATTATTCAATGACTTTAATAATAGAATAACTAATTGTCAACAGTTGTCATAGTTATTCTTTGAAACAGTAACTCAATCAATTGAATTTGAAAAAAAAATGCAAAATAGACTTGACAATTAAATGATAAACATCATTTATCTGCTACCTATTCATTTATAATGGGTGAGGTCAACTTTGAGATAATCTTCCGAATATGCATTCTTTTGACACAGGATAAGTAGATTAGCGAAACTTGACCTCAACCAGTGATTAAATAATAACAAGGGAAACAAAACAATGCGTCTAAAAAAAAGGACTAGATTGACAAATTATATGAGCAGCTCTTGTGCTATATTGAATATATTTATAGTGGACCTGTAAATCATGTTTAATGAAAAAAATATTCACTAAACATCATCCATCCATTATGAAGTGAAATGTTCATCCATAGTTACGACTGACATAAGTTTTTCCTCATCATCGTTTCCTGGAAAGATAATTGCAGGTCATCGTAGACTCTAGGCACTTTCAAAGTCGTAGGCCCTCCCCATCTTCATTTTTAAAAAGAGCCGAAAAGATAACATACTGTAATTTACATATCTGCAGCTTGACGTGCTCATTTCACACGGTGATTTATGGTTACTTTAATACAAACATTATTACATTTTATTGGCATTCTGAACTTGTTTTCACTTTATGTTCTGGCTTTCGTAGGCCATTGAAAAGTCCGTAGGTCCTAGGCACAGTGCCTACTGTGCTTAGTTGATAAATGATAAAGCGGCTTTGCATCATTTGTTTGGTTGATTGGGATTAGAGGAGGAAAGAATCTCGAGGGTAAAACGTTGAAATATGAATTCCTAACTAAAATGAGGAATTGTGAACTACACATTGAAAAGATATGTATTTCATGCTATTTGGACATATTAATTTAAGTGTTTCACAAAATGTTTTGAAAATATTTTTAAAACTATTAGGTTTTACTAAAAATAATAAAAAATTAAATAAGAAATAAAATAAAAATATATACAAAATGTGACGTCACACTTGGCCTGACTCCCCCTCCCCCCTGTCACAAACTGTCACCCTTTCTTATACCCCCTCCCCCCTATGGAGCGTGACGTACTTTATGGACGGCCCCTTATAACATTTCTTTATTGATTGCAAGGTCCGGAAAGCTGCATACTATTGGTGAAGAACTTATTTTACCAGCTGTAAGTGAGGTAATACGCACCGTTTTACACAAACCAGCTTTCGACATTATAAAAATAATTCCACAGAGTAATAACATAGTACAAAGAGTGATTGACGAATTGGCTCAGTCCGTAGAAAATTCTTTATGTTCTTACTTTAAAACTTCTGAATTTTCTATACAGCTTGACGAGTCCACTATACCAGGAAAAGAAGCTTTACTTTTAGCTTATGTAAGATTTGTAAAAGAAGAAAAATTTTGTCAAGAATTGTTCTTGCTAAATGTTTGCTAAATATTTACTGAATTAAAAAGATTGTTCAATGTAAAAGCTTTACCCTTGACTAATACCATTTTTGTTGCTACTGGCTGTGCTCCGGCAATGGTAGGGAGATAAAGAGGCTGTCTGACATACTTAAAACAAGCTGTACCAAATGTATTTTTAGTGCACTGTGTCATTCATTGACATCATTTGGTCCCAAAAAATCTTAGTGAAGTTTTGCATAGATCACTAGATTATGTCATTTAAGCAGTTAATAAAATCATAAGGAATGTCTAAAATAAGATATTGTTTTCTCAACTTTGTTTGAAAAAATGACGAAGACTATAACCGTTTACTACTTCACACAGAAGTACGTTGATTATCTAAAGGTGCATGTTTAAATCGATTATTTGTTGGAACTCATGGAAAGCAAAGACAATGATTTGCGACACAATTTAACATAGCATTTATGAAAGATACCTTTGACAAATTTAACGAAACTAATTTGAACCTACAAGGTGACAAATTAAATTTAATTACAACTTAAAGCGCAATGGCTGCGTTGGTGGCAAAACTTTTTCTGTGCAAACAAAACCTGGAAAGAGGATAATGTTTTCAGATTCGAAATATTTCGAAATTGCAAAATGAAGTTGAAGATCAGCTTGCTTACTGTCAACACTTAACGGTTGTTCATGCAGACCTGAACCAAAGATTTAAAGACATTCTTCACTTGGATATTCCCGACTGGTTGTAGAGCCCTTTCACACTTGGACACAGATGAATCCTTACTAAAACAGAGGCAGTTTATTGAAATATTCACAAAAGAGGAATTTAAAGCAATCTTTAAACAAGGGTACCACAAATTCTGTTTACAAAAAAAGATCCCAATTTTATATCCTGCATTATGGGTTATTGTACAGAAGTTGTTGACTGCTTTTCCGTCTTACTATATGGTAGAACGTTGATTCAGTGCCGTTATGAACTTCATCACAAACACACACACACACACACACAAAAACAACAAAAACCGACCAGAAATTGGTGCTCGTGGGAATTTGCAGTCATTACTCACAAACATTGAGCTGGACATAAATACACTCATATCATCCACAAACATTGAGCTGGACATAAATACACTCATATCATCCACAAACATTGAGCTGGACATAAATACACTCATATCATCCACAAACATTGAGCTGGACATAAATACACTCATATCATCCACAAACATTGAGCTGGACATAAATACACTCATATCATCCACAAACATTGAGCTGGACATAAATACACTCATATCATCCACAAACATTGAGCTGGGCATAAATACACTCATATCATCCACAAACATTGAGGCTGGACATAAATACACTCATATCATCCACAAACATTGAGCTGGACATAAATACACTCATATCATCCACAAACATTGAGCTGGACATAAATACACTCATATCATCCACAAACATTGAGCTGGACATAAAATTTCGTTTATAATTTCCTCTAAATCATTATCTATTTCCCATAAAAACGCAAATTAAAATGCATTTCAAATCTAAATCAATATCACTTTAATGTTCAATTAAAAATGTATCTTCAAGTTATTTATCTAAATATGCGAGGAATTTTATCCTAATCGTGACAAAATTCACTAAATTAAAAAATGTGCAGAAAAATAAATTATTGAACTTTTTTAAAACTGTAAACACCCCAAAATAGATCATTGTCTGCTCTTTAAAGAAGTTAGACTTTGATAGCTAAATATAGTTTATAGAAAACACGGAATCAAAAGTAGCGGAAGATAAGGTGTCGAATTACTAGACCAGGGTCGGCAACCTTTTGAGACGGAAGAGCCTAAAATTATAATTTACAATTTTCTCAATTTTTAAAGAGTCACTAAAATTGTTGTTCCAATATTATGGTATTTGATTAGGCCGCACTTTGACATCGAAAGAGCCGCAACTTGACATCGAAAGAGACGCAGGTTGCTGACCCCTGTACTAGACTAAATACGATTCAAATCTTCCTTTTTAATGTATTTGTACTTACATATAGAACTAAAAGCGATCTACGTTATTGTAGTTTTAAAAAAGCAAAGGAACTTATTGTTTTAATTTAATTGTATAGCGCTAAATATTTCAAAATTATGTTGCGCTAAAAAAATTTCTTACAAATTTTAAACAACTAAGAAATCCGGCTTAAATCCGGCAAATTTTAACCGGAACCGGAATCGGAGCCGGATTTGTTAAAACTGCCGGAACCCGGCTTAACAGGAACCGGAATCGGATTCCGGTACAGCGCTAGTATTTACTTCTGAGTTTGTACTCAATTTATCGTTGTGTTGTGCGTCCTGTGTAACTACGTGGCTGGGACAAATATAAATGCTGGCCAGAACTCAGTAGGTGATCATGCCTTTAGACAACGACCGCAGGGACCCCGCAAGGGGACCTTGACATCTGTTACCAAGCTCACAACCATGTATGATGAGCTGAAGAAGACCTTTGTCTAGAAATTCCACGTTTAAGGCAACACGTACAAGCAGCCGAAATAAACTTGGAGGAAGCCAAGCACTGGATTGTACTGCAACTCCTACGGTTTATCATCAAGTGGGGCTTTTTTTGAACCATTGCCATATCTTACGCTGACTCTAAGATTCTTTCTGACAATACTTGTTTATGTGCCATTGTGTGAAAGAAGTTTCTCCAAAATGAAACTTATAAAAAAATTACCTCCGGTCAACCATGAGCCAGTCGAGATTGTCGGATCTGGCTGTTCTGTCCATTGAACACGAGCTTACAAGACAAATAGATTTTGACGATGTCATTAACCTGTAGGCCTATGCCACAAAAAAAAAACGTGTAGACTGACTGAACAATAGCAAAATGATTGGCTGCAGCTGAACAACTCTCCACAGCGGATACACCTACCAAATTTAAGTTGTGGGCAGCGCATGGCACCCACTCCGCTAATTTATTAATCTCTCTAAATCTAGCTTTTACTTCCGAATAAATCCCACTCATATTACTCGCATTGTCATAGGACTGCGATCTACAATTGCCGATATCTATACCATGAAGTCTGAGAGTACTCACCAACAGATAGAAAAGGTATTTACCATCGTGTTGTTCAATTGAAATGAACAGAAGAAAACTTTTGAGATCATAGCGAACAACAACTGTCAGCTGATCCACATGACTGATGTCAGGAGTGGAATCAATACTGATTCCATAATATTTAGCATTCTTGAATTTCAGACAGCAACTGCGTCAGTACTTTGGATCCCATTAACTCGATAAATTAAAAACATATACTGGCAGAAAGATATGATACATTTCCCTTTCCGAGGTTTCCATGTCTCAATCTGTTCCTTTAGAGTGGGTCAGTGGGATCAAATTCAGCGAAAGGGTCAATGCAACCAAGGTGATCTCCATTGTCATAACAGTTATGTAAATGGCTGTCACCGCGAAAAGCTAACCCTCTTCAGCAATAAATCTTATCACAGCAACTATTCTCTTGAGAACATCAGTCCAGTATTTGCACAATTTTTGCTTCTCCTTTTGCAGTTTTTCGTCAATTGTAGATGTCTGTCGACATTCTAACATCCTTGACAGAGCAGCAATGTTATCCTTCGACTTCTCATGTGTTGTAATCATTGCAATGGTGTTTTTAGTCATCAAAACCATCGATAAACTGATTTGCAAAACCGATGTTGTAGTCAAACAGCTTGCACAGATAACAAAACACTTTACCCGTTGAATGAGAATTGAGTCTCGCGTGACAATTTCACCATTTGTTAACGCTCTAGCAAAATATTTTTTTTGCGTGCATATCTGATCTTGCCACCAAATTGTCTACCCTTTAATGTTAAAATCTGACTCCAAATTTTGTGAAGGAAGATGTTCAGCATAATAACTTCTTAGATGTGCAGTTATCTCACAATCAGCTTGACTTGAATAACTGTATTCTTAGTCATGCAGCTCATGCTTCAAACCGGCATCTCCTACTGACCCAGTAATATACAATCTGATTTAGTAGGCAAATCAAATACAACAGCTTCTATGACCCTTAACAGAATTAGCAGATACCTTTTCATTGTAACACTTGTTTTAGCACATCCGGCAACATTATTTCTGGTATTGTTGGTGTACATTGTGGCCGAAGAAGTATTTGAAATTTCATTATTACTACTATTACTAGTTTTACCAGTAATGCAATCAGTGTCTCATAAATATCAGCAACGAACCCCGGATTTTTTTCAATGCTTTTTCTTTCTCCTTTTTTTATCCAACACGTAAAAAGGATTCAAGCTATCAATTATAACTCCTAAGTTAATCAAAAGCACTGCATTAATAAACGATTTAGAAACGGGTATTTTCCTTTGTTTAAAATGATAAAAAAAGACAATTTTAGAAAATAATTAATATACAATTAGGAACAAGGGCTTTCTCAATACTTACTACATGTATTACATTACTTAGGGCTTAGCCACAGCAACAGCTAGTTTTACAACTAAAAGGGGAGGAGGCTCCCAAAAAAGTGCGCTGGAGAGCGGTTGCAGAGGCCCTTTGCCCAGGAAAGAGTTCCAGGCATTAAGGGGTTGGGGTCACCGAAAGTTTTGACAAGAAAAGGGGATGGGGTAAAGTGCTAAAATTTGTTGACGTAATTAATGGACAAGGCCACACTTAAAATGTGTGATCAATGGGAGAAATTGATGGTACATTCAAGCCGGGTTCAATTGTTTGAAAAAACAGATGAACCAGGAATTTTTTGTAAGCAAAATTAGCTCTGAATTAACTGAAGACCTGTTTGCAGAGAAGCCTTAGTGATTATCTTTTTTGCGTTCAGTATTGGTAGCTCCTCACAACCTGTGTAGGGAATGTCCGAGACAAGCTTCATGAATCATTTCGGATACAAATGGACTGTAGCTATTACATGTATTAGCTTATACCGTAATTTCACTTATTTACGCCAGCCACCCCATCAACAGTAAAGTTCCCACCCCAAAGGGCAGATGAAGTGAAGAATTCATCTGCTTCAGTAACCTCGACATATAAAGGGAATTTTTTGGTTAGCACAATGCCCAGCCGCCTTTACTACCCCAACTTAAAAGTCCGGTATCCATTTAAAGCTGGGTGGACTCTGGGACTATACCAGGACCTGAAAAAGTCCAAAGATTCAAAACCGGGACCCTCCAGTCGACTATCAGGCGTTCTACACCACCCGTCCTCATTAACAGTACTTTACACTTAGGTGTGGTAAAAGAACTGATAATTTTTAACTTTCTGATATTTAAATTGTCTGATAAACACCTCATTGAATATAAATTTGATTTATTTGATGATAAAAAATAATATCAGTACTGGTAGATATAAGAATGCTATACAGCCCAAGTGAATGTCCATGATTATACCCATACTAAGTGGTCAATTATAAAAATAGGTTTCAGAATCAGAATTTGCAAACTGCTGCAATTTTTTTTTATAATTCCAATAAGGTTACCTGAAAAAAAAAACAACAACACTAGCATTTATTTATCTACCAAAATAAAAAAAGCAGGTTTTAATTTAAAATCAGAAAATTTATTTTTTCTTAGTAGCTTCCTGTGCTTTGAGTACTCTCGCCACTATTTTCTGTTCCTCAATCAAAAAAGCTCGAATTATCCTGAGGATAAAAAAGTGAAACAGCATTAAATTAAAAAAAACAAAAAGATAAATTGCAATGATAACCAATTAAACCAATGGCCTAATAAATACCTGCAACAACACCCACAATAAATAAAAAAAAAATGAATTCATAATGAAACCTTTTAGAGTACCACATCATAACTCCCCTATCCCTAAAACAAAGTGGCATAACTCCGCACATTAGAAAAAAAATTCATAAAAAACAAAATAATAAGCAAATGAACTCATAATTACAGTTTAAAGAAAAAGGTTAAAGTTTATTGCCAATAAGATCATGCAAGGCCCTAGATGTATTTGTACCCCAGTCTAGTCTTGCTCAAGTTATCACTAAATTCACTTTTAACATACTATCAGAATTAACTTAATCAGTGTCACAATTAAATTGTTCAATCGGTTATTCTAGATGACTTTCAGCTGCCCAGTTATCTTCAGCATCATTTAAAACATTAATATCTCCATTATAATTGTAAACTATTGCATCCCTAAACATGCGCAAAATGTCTTACATCTACAAACAAAAAAAAAAACATGCTGAGTGTGAATGCCACAGATAGTTCTAAAAATATAGTAACTCTCGCTCTTAGGCCTGAGATTCAAAAGCTTAAAATAAGCAATTAAAAACATGTAGCATTTCCAAACAAAACAACCCGAAATCATCAACACGCTCTGACTATAGTTGGCTATCAGTAGAGGCGACTAACTGGTAAATAATTATAATGTTGCATGAAACCGCAAATCATCACACAAATGGGTTTGGCAGAGTACACCTAAAATCTTGCTATTCCTATTAATGGGGTAGTAGTTAAGTTCCCTTAGAGAAAACAGGCCATCAGGACTGATGAAGTGTAGAATTCACATGTTTCTATAACTTTGGTACACGAAGGGATTGTGTTAGCACATCGCCCAGCAGCTTTTACTTCCCCAACTCCAGGTACCCATTTAAAGCTGGGTGAACTTGTGGGCGACTTTGCACTAAATTTCACTGGGAAAAAAATCCCAAGGATCTCACTGAGTATCTAATCAAGGACTCTCAGGTCAGGAGTCGATGGGGAAAAGATCTTAACTGATCATGCTTCGTCAACCCAACTCATGTTGGTATTATAGACCATTACAAATTTTTAACCATTTTAAGCAATGAAAATTGTGGATTCTTATAAAGTGGAAAACAAACTCTTTCTGAGCGTATTTACATTATTGAAATCCAGCGTGTGGTTATTTTTTGGTATTTTTAAAATTGTGTAATTTTTTCAAGATTTTACGAATATTTAGGGATGCTTGGAAATTATATCAATTGGGTGATAATAATGTGGAAAGATATTTAGATGTTTTTATAGTGGAAATGAAGGTTGATATTGACTTAGATAATGGTGAAACCGTAGATAATAGAGATAATTTTCTGACAATGTTGATGATAGTACTTTGTGAGCCTTTTATTGAAGGAACTTGCGTAAAAAGTGTAATTAGGATTTTTTTTCTACATAAAGGTAATATATCTATTTGATTTATTCATTGTTCATTTTTCTTTTAGTGTATTAAATTTGCCAAAAATAGCTTAACATTTGGGTAGCTTTTCTTTTTCAACTGATGTTACCTGCAGCTACACTTGTGCAAAGGCTTAGGCGAAACTCAGACTTTTTTTAACATGAGGGTGATGGCTAGTGGTGTAAATGATCCAACTGTCGATGATGATTGTTTGTAGGAGAAAACATATCTCCATTTTTTTTATTTTCTTCCAACTGTATAGTATGAACAGAGTTGATCAAAGCGATCAACACCCCCCATGGCCATGTTGTACTGAGCTATTGGTGAAGGAAGCTCTGTGATGACTAAGCCAGCTGCAGCTCTGCGATTCACTATAGTTGTACCAGGTGTTGTGTTGGTACTCAGCATTGACATGTGAAGCTTGCCCTCTAGACTGTTGCAATAAGTTGATCCATCTGCCCATACCAGATCTCACCTCTTTTGTTTTATAGCTTTTTGCTTTATGTCGGTTGATCCTAGTGGTTGCAACGCTGTATGTTTTTTGTAACGTCTATAGCTAAAAAAACCACATGCGGGATTTCAATGATTTAAACATGCATAAAAAGATGTTTACCGCTTTACCCGAATCTGCAGTTTTTATTGCTTGCAATAGCTAATTAAAAACAAGAATCGCCCAAGCCACGGATCAATCCAAAAAAAAGCGACAATCAGTGGGACCGGGAGTTTACCGGTAGAGGCGGCAGTGAGGGGAAAAGTAATATAGTTCCTTTAAAGTATACATTTTATTACAAAGAAATGAATTATCTTTCAATATGTGAAAGAATTATAAGTGACCAATTGGTTTACTTTCAAAATCCTGATTTAATGTAGAAGTATCTGGGCCAACCCCTGAAGTAAAAATATTTAATTCCACAGATTGGCGGTCCGAATCCCAATGATATGCCTCAAAAGTTAATTTCCTCTTAATTCAGTGTCTTGATCACTAATATCTGTATTTATTCTAAGTTACTTTCATACAAAAATCTACCATTTTCATCATTATTGTAATATTAGAACTCATCCCTCTAGAAAATTACAAGTCATGGTTTCATAAATATGATTGTATTTTGATGCTACATAAGAAAAGTTTTAAGTAACATGAACATGTGCGTAGCATTTTTTCAAGAACTGACACCCTAGAAAAATCCAAGCTGATCCCAGCTTAGGTTTTTGTTATAGAACAGCATTTACAAAATGGATCAATAATAAATATAAATGTTCACTTCAGAATCAACTAAAATATAACAATTCTCTGAAATAATTACCTTTCCCTAACAGCTTTGTGACAGCGAGATCCACCATAAGCACGAGTAACAGTCTTTTGTCTTTTGCTCATAGCAGCAAGCTTATGTGGCCTCACAGCTCTGACCTTAATAAATAAATTAAACAGTATACATCAATACAAATCTTTATATAGTTAAATTAAACAATTATTGTTGATTAGCAGTGAATTTTTTTTTACTGGACTAATTACAATAAAGGTGGGACCTATAGCTACTAAACCAGTTTTATAGTTTAAGTAATGCCATTTTGTCACAGAGTGACCAACTGTACATAGGTACTTGGATATCGCTAAAATCTCTGCTGGAAATCGTAGTATTCCCTGCCATATACTATATAAACTTGTGAATGATCCTACCCTGAGTAATGTACTGGTTTTCTTTAAGTGGAATGCTTTATATTTGATATTTCTTTATGTATTTTTACACAGTTACTAAAAGAATTGGGTAAATATTTATAATAAAAGTTCTTTTATGGCATAAGTTTACGTTTTTGTTTATGGATTCTTCTTTGGAAAATAAGGTATGTTGACATTTGTTCTTGCTCATTAATTAGACTGCTTCATAGACTTTTTTTTTAATTCTACTAATTAAGACATGTTATAGGATAATAATTTTAACAATTTCACAAACGTTTTGTTCCATTATGAATCGAAAAAAACCAGAATCTTAACCATGCTCGATTGGCCGATTTTAATAACCTATTATCGATTACGGCCGCCATGAAAATGAAAGGTGGCTATTTGTAGTTCTAGTCTGTACAATCTATCTACATCACTGTCTAAACACTTTTTGTGTTCATTTTTAATAGTAGCATTTATTATAAAATTACAGATGAGCACAATTTCACTAACGGTATGTACCATTATGAATAAAAAAACAGAATCTTAACCATGCTCGATTGGCCGATTTTAGTAACCTATTATCGATAGCTGGCTATTTGTAGTTCCTGTCTGTACGATCTATTTACATCACGCAAAATTCTGGTCACAAATTTCAGCTTTTTTTCTATAGTAAAAAAAAAAATGACACATAAAA
Organism: Bulinus truncatus; assembly: GCA_021962125.1. Lineage (NCBI taxonomy): Eukaryota > Metazoa > Mollusca > Gastropoda > Planorbidae > Bulinus > Bulinus truncatus. The sequence continues at coordinate 1,078,187 of JAGDYQ010000183.1, read as the reverse complement.
GCTAACAACTCAACAACCATAAGACCTACTCACATAAGTTAGGTATCTTTTTGAATCTTTTGTTAAGCTCTATCAATCTCTGTATAATTTGGCACATAAAAAACGTTTTGAAATTTTTATCCAAGTACCTACTGTACACATCTGCTATGCTATTAAGTCAGTAAATATAGCTTAAAAATTTCATGCAATTTAAAAACATATGACACACACAATGACTATATAAATTACCATTTTTGGTTCAATTGGAGGTTATAATTTTTTATAGCTAAGAGGCTTATGTTTAGATATAACTATTAATTGACAAACATTAAGTTAACTTCAACCTGATTTAGGAGAAGCTACAAATATGCATTCATTATACCCTAACAAATAAAAAATAAATATATATACGACCGCAAGATAAAAGCCCTAATGCAAGGGTCGTAATATGAATCAAATGAAACGGACCAAAAAATTACTTATATTTCATTGTATTTTAAAAGAGTAAAGAAAAAAAAGATAAGGACTTTTAGGGAGTAATATTTTGTTCAATTCAGGTCAAGATCTTTGAAATGACTAGTGAGTGGACTGCTGAGAATTACCTTACACACAAATATCGAATACAAATCATACAACATACCTTTAAAATAAATTAAGCCATGAAATATTAAATCAGACCCACAAGCTCACATGAGCAACCAAAACAACTTACCCCTCTTAATGTTGTTTTATAATCCCCACATACTGGAGTCTTTGCCAATTTTTTCTGGTAAAGATACACCAATTTACCTCCAGGTGTTTTAGACCTGAAAAAAATTGTTTCATGCAAAGCAACAAATATCAAGTGAAATTTTTAAAGTGTTATAACAAAAGTGTGTGGTCCTATTAGAAGATGTATTGAATTATGATATAACCTGATCAGTACCATTATTATAAACTATAACTAATGCATGATAAACAAGAAAGCAGAATGTATATTGTATTTCATGTTTTTAAATAGGTACTTACACCTTTCTTCGATTGGAATTTGTATTATAGGACAGACGACGTCTAAATGTAAGACGCTGAGCCATCTGAAAGAATTCAGTTAAAAAAACAATAAATAAAAGAAATGTGATTAATTTAAAAGCTTTATATAGCTAGTCAATACATTTAAATTCTACTAAAATTGGATTACATCGGGTAAATAAACTTACGACGATAAATACGGATTTAACTATTTTTTGTTTAGAATTGTATTGCACTTACTTCTGTTGTTGGTTAATGAAAGGAAGCGGAAATGGGCCAACTGACTAAATTATGGATCGGAATTATTCGGAATCGGATTTACGAAATAAGTGGTATCAAACTAACCCCAACAATTTTCCTACAAAATAAATGTTGAATTATAATTGTTAATTATTATTTTTATTGCAAAGTGTAAAAACGCTAATATACGTGATACATCTTATTAATGGATTCCTGAAATTGGGTTATTGATCCCCTACATTAGCAGTGGAATCTGGATAAATATATTATTATATAGGCTATAGTACTAGACTAAGGATAGCAAAACGTAGGTCAAAGACCAAAGTTTATTTTGCGATTCTGTTGTCTTTCATGACGGCTAACTGCATTATGGCATTCTCTACCAAGTTTTTTAATCGTGCCTTTAGTACAACAATGTCCCGTTTTAGCACTATCAAAACTGTTACAGTCATAGGTAGTGGTTTAATGGGGTCAGGAATTGCTCAGGTATTATTTTGTATTAAAATTATACAAATTATAGTGATTAAAAAAAATATAAAATTTAAATTATTTTTTTATATATATTCAAATATTGTTGCTTAAGACAGTAAAGACAAAGTCCTAAGTACGTTAATATAAGTTGTCACTTTTTGTTATTTTTTAAAAACTTAATTAAAATTCATAGTCAACTAACTGTCCTAATTTAGACGACTTAGTCACTAACCTAAAACCTAAGATTAAGACTGGCTAGGTTAGTCCTGAGCAATGTTCCCTCTAAGCCGAGCGCGTGAGCAATCGCTCACACGAATTCAGACCATCGCTCATACTACACGTACGATCGCTCACTCCGACGGACGACATCGCTTAAATAGCTCACTTCATACCACACCTTAGACTACTTAGAGGGAACATTGGTCCTGAGTGTCAAATACCATCTTACATTTTGAAATATAACATTTTTTCCCATTTGAATGCTGCTTCCTTTAGAACTGTGATAAATAAAGTTATTGTCATGTGAAAACAACTGATGCATAATCAAAATTACTCTTCTTCTTCCTTTGGCTCTACAGCCAATTTAGGGCCCTGGGCCTGGCCTGCCATACTACTCTTCTCCACTTTTCCCGATCCATGGTCTTCTTCCTCCACTCTCTCACTCCTATGACTTTAAGGTCTTTCTCCACTTCCTCTAACCATCTGCTTCTTGGTCTGCCTTTAGGCCCTTTTTCTTTTTAGGCCACAAACAATAAAAGTATGTACAAGAAATTAAAAGCAAACTAGAAACACTAATAATAGATAATACTGAAAATCTAAATAGCCACTGGGAAAAGATTAAACAAACTATAAAAAACACAGCGGAAAGTGTCAGTGAAAACAAGCAAAAGAAGAAAAGAGCTGAATGATATGATGATGAATGTAAAAAAGAAGTAGAACAACATAACAAATTGAGGATGATAATGCTACAAAAAGCAGAAATAGAAGAACCAACCATAGAAGAAATAAACAATATTATTAAAAAGACCAAAAACAATAAAGCAAAAGAAAAACATACCTACTCTTCTGGTTGCTATGGAAATGATAAAAATCATAGGGAAACAATGATTTTTAAATCACCATAGCTTTCTTTGAAGTTGATACTATTAAGATTCATTTTAGAACTTATAGCTTCCTAAAAAGCACACTTTCTACTTTTAGACATTAATGCTCTAAAGTTTTGACTTTATGTCAAGTACATTGTTTTCAAACAGTGAAGTACCATATACAAGATTATGATACGACCAGCAATAACATATGGTAGTGAAACCAGGAGAAGATAACATAAATGCTGAGTGACTCCAATATGGAGGACGCACACTACACCTAGAAATACACAGGATGGTCAATAAAATTGGGAAAGAAGAGATAATGACAACAGAATGGGAAACAGCCTTAATAGTTCCACTCCACAAGAAAGGTTCGAAACTTTACTGCAACATCTACAGAGGAATCTCACTTCTCAACACTGTTTACAAAATACTAAAAAAAAATTGCCTGCAGAATAGGGAAACAGTATTAGGTGACTATCAACCACGGACCACATCTTTTCCCTTTGAAAAATGTTATGAACATAATATACAAATACACCAATTTTACATAGATTTCAAGATTGCATATAACAGCATCAATAGAAATTATCTTTACCAATCAAAATTTATAGAAACAGCAATAAAAATGGTTTTAAAAAAATCAATTAATAGATTGTGAAATTTATTGCTCTTCTTGTATATTTCACTATACAATCATCAGATGGCTTCTGTTTTCACAGCTCTAATAGAAACAGCATTAAAAGGGGAAGTAATATTATTTATAAAAATGGAGATCAGATATGTTCAGTAAAATGCAAAGTATTTTATATATGTTACGGCTGAAGACTGCTAGGCAGCCAACAGCAGCTGTTACTGTGGCCAGCTAAACCGGCCAATGTCGAAATGTCGAAGTGACAGTTGGAAAAGTATCATGTGAAAGACATAAAATCAATTACAAACATTTTGAACATTAAAGCAAGATAAATTTACTGCAAACTGATTAGCTACTAGGCATGGCCGACATCGTTTTATTAAATTTAAACAGATTTGGTTGAGATTTGTAATTGACTTGGAAATTAGCTTGCTTGATCTTATGGAAGTTGCTGGTGAAGGAGATGGGCAGATGAGCTTAGAAATTATTGTAACACCCTTAGCTGGTGTTATACGCTTTATCGACTCGTATTTAAGCAAAGTACACATCGTTGAAATACTACGCCCATACTGCCTCGCCAAGTCAGTCACTCATACGCCATGCTTTTCTATTATCTCATGCTTCTTCTGAGCACTGATCTTTACACTCACTTTCTTCTAACCCATGGTTATAAAAAGAAATGGGATAAAGTAGTGTAAATGACTAAAAATTTCAAAACGCAAGCACAACACATCAAATATATTTCAACAGCGAGTAAACTGGGTTGTATGCAACCAGTTGATTTTCTTGTATTTCAAAGCAAATATTTGCTCTCTCAATGGCTTGTATCTTAAAAATCTCATATGTTAGGACATATATAGATATATATATTTACATATACATACATATGCAAGCAGTTTAGAAATAACATTTACAAAAGTTTTTTAAGTCAAGAAAAAATAATTTACCTTGACAAACTTTCAATATCTTGCAAGACGAGCAAATTTTCTAAACTAAATTACAACTGAATAAATGAATGACATGGCTACAAGTATTATATATTTTCAGCTTTTTTCTGCTTAGCTAAATGTGATCACCCATTGAGCCTCATGTTTTTTGGAGGCCCTTTAGCACCCTCCTCCCATCCCAGTTGTTAATAATTTTACCCTGGTAATCCTGACAATTGTGCAGTTCATTGCGGTAGCCAAAATAAAGGTGGTGGAAGCCAAAGGCAACCACCTAGTTTGCTTATCCAGAAGAATGGCTCTAACAGTGACATTTAATATTTCTATAAAATTCTTATTGAGAATGCAAAAGCAAGTATATTATTATTATTTTTCTTTTTAATAGGTAGCTGCTGCAACTGGACATACAGTTACTGTAGTGGATAAAACTAAAGAAATAATTGATAAAGCTGAAGGATCAATAAAAAAAAGCTTAGATCGTATTGCCAAGAAAAAATTTCCAGATGATTTAAAGGTAAATCAAGTATAAATCTTAAACAATAATTTTTTCTTGACTGACATTTATCTGTTTCCAGAAACAGTTGCTATTACTTTAATTGTATTGCTTTGTCAAATCTTTCAATAAAAATTATGGGAGAAATCTACTAGATAGAATATGATGAGGTTGTAGGAAGAATATCCTAATTTATTCAGAAGGTTGCTGACTGTATAGACTATTTGTGAGTATTTATTTGTGCATATTCACAGTGTGAAGAGGGCAAACTTCAGACTTTTAAAAGGATTTTCTACACCAGTGTGAACTTTTCTGCATCACTAAAGGTCTCTGCAGAATACAAAAGAGCATTTTGAGGTTTGTTCATATGTCAGGTTGTACAACGCTCAAAATGATTATGTTCATGTGTCTGGTTACAATGCTTAAGATAATTATGTTCATGTGTTTGGTTGTACAACGCTTAAGATAATTATGTTCATGTGTTTGGTTGTACAGCGCTTAAGATGATTATGTTCATGCGTCTGGTTGTACAACGCTCAAGATGATTATGTTCATGTGTCTGGTTGTACAACGCTCAAGATGATTATGTTCATGTGTCTGAGTACAACGCTTAAGATGATTATTTTCATGTGTCTGGTTGTACAACGCTTAAGATGATAATGTTCATGTGTCTGGTTGTACAACGCTTAAGATGATAATGTTCATGTGTCTGGTTGTACAACGCTTAAGATGATAATGTTCATGTGTCTGGATGTACAATGGTCAAGATGACATGTTCATGTATGGTTGTACAATGCTGAAGATGATATTGCTTAAATGTCCCATAAACTTCTACCCTTCATTGATAGGGTTAGAAAATACAAGATAAGTGTACAACTTCACTTATGTAGCATTTCATTAAAAAGGGCTTTTGTTTAAGTGCATTATCATCTCCAGAAATAATTGTTAATTAATATTTTGTAAAAACCCAGATATTTCAAACAGAATCATGTTTCTTTCTTTTATAGTGCAGTATATGTAAACATCTGCTTTTTTGTTAAAAAATTTAAATTATTGATGAGATTATTAAGTGAGTCTGATTACACAAAACATTTTAGAGTCTGAGACAGATAATATTTTAACAATATAGTAAGTAAGTAAAGTTCCTTAACCCTAGCGGGCCATCGGGGCAGATGAAGTGTAGAATTCATCTGTTTCTATAACCTCGGCATATGAAGGGGTTGAGTGGTTAGCACAACGCCCAGCCGCCTTTACTTCCCCAACTTAAAGTCAGGTACCCATTTAAAGCTGGGTGGACTTGTGGGACGACTTTGTACTGAATTTCACCTGGAAAAATTCCATGGGCCTCACCGAGGATCGAACCCAGGACTCTCAGGTCGACAGTCGAGTATCTACACCACTCGGCCATCCGTCCCACTATTTTAACAATATAACTATGTGACATTTGTGTCACCCAGTTAGAAAAGTATGTTGCGTTCAAAAGTCAGAACCTGGGCAGCTACTTAATTTTATTTATGAATTCTTTTCTTTTTTTGTGATAAAATAATATTAATCAATTGTAATGAAAGACACCACCCATTATCTCATCACGTCAAATATTAAAAACTTGTGGTTATTCATTATGAGCGTTGCTTTTACTCTGCAAAAGAAAAACATACCTACTCTTCTGGTTGCTATGGAAATGATAAAAATCATAGGGAAACAATGATTTTTAAATCACCATAGCTTTCTTTGAAGTTGATACTATTAAGATTCATTTTAGAACTTATAGCTTCCTAAAAAGCACACTTTCTACTTTTAGACATTAATGCTCTAAAGTTTTGACTTTATGTCAAGTACATTGTTTTCAAACAGTGAAGTACCATATACAAGATTATGATACGACCAGCTATAACATATGGTAGTGAAACATGGACCATCATCAAACAAGCAGAAAATATGCTAAACACTTGGGAAAGGAAAATATTTAGTCAAATATATGGGCCAGTAAAGGACAATATCGATTGGAGAAGTAGAACCAATTCAGTACTGTACCAGCATACATTCATTTTGTTTGAAAACTATTAATTCACTTTAGACATGCTGTATTGAGTCTTAATATTTTGAAGTTTCGTGTGTGTTTGAAAATTAAGAAATGGAGAAAAATAGTTACAAAATGGATAATCCTTATAATAAATCAGCTTTCTACAGAATTTATAGTGCAAAAAACTGATATAATTTTCTTCAAACTAGATATCAAGCTCGACTCACTTGGAAATAGCATGTTTGTAACTTTGTTACATTTTGTCATGAGTTTTTTAGAGCATTTTCGAAAAAAAATGCTCTATTGTCCCCGTTTTGTCTGTCTGTCCGTCCGTCCGTCATCACCCTAGATCTCAACAACCATAAGTCCTAGACCCATGATGTATATATCATTTTGTAGGTCTTGGCCTGCCAAGAAATGACTTTTTCCATTTCGCGATCTGACCTCTCAGGGCCGTAAAAGGGGCCTTAGTACCGTTTTTTACTATATAAGCTATATTAATAAAGGAGCGCTATATCTCAGCAACTATAAGTCCTAGACCCATGATGTATATATCATTTTGTAGGTCTTGGTCTGCCATGTGTACATCAAAAGTTCATTTTGTGATAGGACCTCTGAGGGCCGGGCTTCAGGGCTCCTAAGGGGCTTATATATTATATATACACCTTGTACGTTCAATAACCCGTTCATTTGGTGCGAAATACTGCAGCACGTAGTTTCACCAAGATTTATTAAGAAACTCATCAAATGAAATAGTAAGCTTGTGTTCTGAGTTGAACTGAAAGTATCAGAGCTATGCAACAATTGACGGAGTTTTCGGACGATTAAATGACTATAATTTAGAATGTTTTCAATTATGAGTCCTATTTCAGTAACCACAAACCACTTGTAGTTAGATTTAAGAGACAATAATTTTTTTTCAAATATAAAGAAACGTCTTTATAATTTTTTTTTTTACAAATATATGCATTACACAATTGAATTTATAAACATTTCCAAAATTTACAAATATTTACACGAAAATGCGCTAATGTCCAGAATGGAACAGGCTTAATTGCTTGTTTTTTACTTGGTTGTCTAGTCAAAATTCCTAAAAATATGCTCATGTTTGAGATACATTAGCAACTAGGTTTATACAAAGTATGAAGTGTAAATTCAAGATAATTCCAGATTAAGCAATATCATCAGAAGAGAAATCGGTTGATTCCTTTATCAGGTTATTTTAAAATCATTCAGTATTGAACTAATTAAAACTGTTGTGGACATCCATTTGAATTGCTAAATTGCGGCAGGGAACACAAATTGTCTTTTTTTCTTCAGTCACTGTATTAACAGCTGACTGACACAAAAAAGTTTAGTTTAATGCATGGCATTAATTAGAAAGTAGGTGTAACATTTTCCTGTTTTCTGCCTTATTCAAGTATTTTCAGCAGTAATGAAACCTAGTAGTGCCACTCAATTTGAAGTAAATTCCTTCTGAGAGCCATTTATCATTTTTTGTATTGATAAGATGAAAAAATTAATCTATAAACACTAGAAATGTTTGATAAAAAATATGTAAATGTTTTTTTTTTTTCAACAGGCACAACAAAAATATTGTAGTGATGTTTTGGGCAACATTAAGATGTCTACTGATGTTCTGAATGCTGTTAAAGTCTCAGATTTGGTTATTGAGGCCATTGTGGAAAACTTAGAAGTCAAAAGAGAACTTTTTTCATCTTTAGATAAAGTTGCTCCTCCGTAAGCTTTAACTTTTATTCATTTCTACTTGGATATGAAATGATGTAAAGATTATTAGAGCTTCAGATCTTTAAGAAAAATATTTTTTCATTTTTATGGTATATTAATTTTCCCCCACAATTTAACATATAATTCAAATACATGTAGTATGAATGCAATATGACAATTTTCATTTGAACTTAAATTGTCATTGTGCTTTTTTCATTAAAAAAATGTCAATTAAAAATGTATTAGCACCATAAACAAAAAAAAAATATTTCTGCAGTTTGTTCCTTTATATTTGAAACAAGTTATGAAAGATTAACACTAATGATTACATAAATACTTCTACAGCTAAGTTAAACAAGCAATTAAGCCTGTTCCATTCTGGACACAGGACGTGTTAGTGCATTTTCATGTTATGTATCAGTACATTTGTTAGCTTTCAGTAAATATTTGTAAATTTTGGAAATGTTTATAAATTCAATTGTGTAATGCATATATCTGTAAAAAAAATATAAAGACGTTTCTTTATATTTGAAAAAAAAATTATTTTCTCTTAAATCTAACTACAAGTGGTTTGTGGTTACTGAAATAGGACTCATAATTGAAAACATTCGAAATTGTAGTCATTTTAATCGTCCGAAAACTCCGTCAATTGTTGCATAGCTCTGATACTTTCAATTAAACTCAGAACACAAGCTTACTATTTCATTTGATGAGTTTCTTAATAAATCTTGGTGAAACTACGTGCTGCAGTATTTCGCACCAAATGAATGGGTTATTGAACGTACAAGGTGTATATATAATATATAAGCCCCTTAGGAGCCCTGAAGCCCGGCCCTCAGAGGTCCTATCGCGAAATGAACTTTTGATGTACACATGGCAGGCCAAGACCTACAAAATGATATATACATCATGGGTCTAGGACTTATGGTTGCTGAGATACAGGGCGCTCCATTATTAATATAGCTTATAAAGTAAAAAACGGTACTTTATAAGGCCCCTTTTACGGCCCTGAGAGGTCAGATCGCAAAATGGAAAAAAGTCATTTCTTGGCAGGCCAAGACCTACAAAATGATATATACATCATGGGTCTAGGACTTATGGTTGTTGAGATCTAGGGTGATGACAGACAGACAGACAGACAGACAAAACGGGGACAATAGAGCATTTTTTTTCGGAAATGCTCTAAAAAGAGGATGGTAGTATTTTTGAAAATATTATAAATCTTTGCTGATCTGTTGCAAAGGTGACATCAAAGCTATAGACTAGATCACAATTTACAACACTTCAATACTTTAAGAAATTGACTACATACACCAATCAATTGAATTAAAAAAAATATAGTTGAGAATAAAACACTAGCTTGATGTTAACATTGGGCTGTGACTACACAAGAACAAACCATCTTATTCAACAAATATATGCATCATCCAACAGTGACATTCTTTGAGATTAAGGAAATAGGGGAGGAGGGTTTAGACTTTCTTTATACATGTATATCATATATTTTTTAATATTTTGTGATATATTTAATTTGCATATATTTAAAATCATATTGTACATACTTTGAGGTAATATGACCATTCTTATTTGTCTTTTAAATACATATTTAGACTATATGAGGGTATGAGAGTGTTCTATTGCTAGTGATCACTCCTTATTTTATTATTTTTATTATTTCCCTGTTGTATGTTAGTGTGCTTGTGACCTGTGTTTTTCTAAGGTCAAACATGCATTAATACGAGGAATGATATGGGCTCATTTGCCCATGCAATAATCTTCACCTATAGTTTTGTGGGAAACTGTCCACTCTTTGAGCTGGCATGGTCTATATAAGGGGTGATGCTGTTATTAACTGGGGAGTTCAGGAAGTTCATAAAGTTCATAAGATAAGGCTTTCGACCAGAGTTCAGAGTAGACACACAAAGACAGTGATGTATTCATTGATGTTATAGTCAGATGACGTTTATATTGATCATATCTTGTAGATTCTTTTAAGGAATTGTGTCATGTTATTATTTTGTAAGGCAAATGGGATACGACAGACAGAATGCTTCATTAAATGTAAAAAAAAATATTTGTAGTAAATACCATTCTGAAAAACTAATATGATTAAATGTACATTCATATTAGGTTATACATGTATAAATAGAGTTTATCCAAAGTTAAAAAAATTATACTTTTATTGCGTTTTAGCTCATTTAAAGCACTTTTTTTATGAGTATATTTAGATATTTTTTTAGGGTAAAAGGGTTATGAGTTTTATGAGTTTGAATCCCATTAAAATCAGTTAACTTCACCCTCAGAGGTATTTCTGTAGCTAATGCAGACTGGGAATGTTTATTTTCTCTGATGTCACTCTCTGATTGTTGAATTTAATGTGCAGTATGTTGCCAATTGGTTCTAACCACCAAGTAGTTGTTTTTGACAGAATCAGTGCCACTCATTGATCTTGTGTAAAGTAGGCTGTATCTCCTTCTTGGAAATGGTAATTATATGTTGAAGCTATAAATGTCTGTGAAGTGCCCATAATTTGTTCTTTCCCTCGGTTGTCAATTGGATTTTGGGATTTATATTTCCTATGTCACATTGGGATCTTATTGGGTAGTATTATACAAGTTTATCTTTCTTTCTATGACTTTGTTGTTGCAGCATATCACTGTTTGATGTTATTCCATGAGATGATAGCCTCATGGTGATGTTATTCCATGAGATGAAAATGTTATGGCAACTCTTACTATATTTAGGTGTTTCCTTATAAATAGCCAGATTGTCTTTACACTTCTCTGTTTAATTACAACTTTATGGATTCATACAGTTCGGACATTCCATACTTTTATCTTTGTTGTTGCCTTCATTGGTTGGCTTCCATTATGCTTTCACCAACTAGCATTATTGAGTCCTCTGCTGATGTTTCTTTAAAAATTAGGCTTGGAGATTTTTTTATTGTGGCTTTTACAATGGTTACTGTGGCACAATATTTTTTTCTGGGTTAGGCTGCTAGCATACTTCCATTCTCTTTCAGGGCTTTATACTTGAAAACAACATTAAGAATGTTATAAGAAGTCTTTGTATAGCCTTGCTTAATATTGTCTTTGGTTTTTGTTGGAATGGTTCTCTTTGATTTTCAAGTGAAATATTAGTTTTTGGTTTTATAGATCGATTGCTTAGTATCCATTATATATGTAACTTGACTGCTGGATTAGTAAATGTAGGTCTTTATTGAGGTAATGCCCCATCAAAAAAAAAAAACATTCTGTAACTCTTCCCTCTTCCATGTGACAAATATATAAGAACCATATTGGATGTTCATATCTTATTTACTTTAATCTTTTTTGCTTATTTTAGCATTTTATACTATAATTTGAATGAGCTTTGATTGGATATCTCTTAACTATGCAAAAATTCACAAAGAGAAATTATCTTTCGGATGTCATAGAAGGACAATACATATGTAGCAACCAATCACATTACATTATTTATAAGTGTAATGATTTTCTATAATTTTCTACATAAACAAAATTCTCACAAACTTAAAAATTTTTATTTAACAATATCCAGCATTATCAAAACTAGACATAATGCTCCAGCAAAAAAAAACCTGGGTTTGTGTGTGACTTTTTCTGAAAAAGCATTCCATCCTCAAATGTTATGATTCAATTGAGATATTTGTCTTGAAAAAATCAGAAAAAAAAAACTTATTTTCTGGCTAAATTTTATCATGAATGTTATCGAATGCTAGGATTAGCTATTTCTGGCCATTTCTCAACTAATTATCTAAAAGTAAAAGATAAAATATTCTATAATTCCTCACCAGCAATTGAAAATAAAGCCATTTAATTTTAACAATTTCACAACAGGATAGTGAGATGGGGATTGTAAATTGCAAGGTTTTATCATATAAGTACCACATTTAAAGCAAAATTTGTTAATTTAGGGACCAAATTTATGCCTCAAAAAATATATATTCCTATTTGTAATATAATTAGAATATTAAGAAAAATGCAGTTTAAAAAATACCAAAAGAATAACATTTCAGGTACTGTTAATTACATTTTAATATTCATTTTAAAGCATTATGCATATAATATTTCAGGAAAACTTTATTTGCTAGCAATACTTCTTCAATACCAATCAAAGATATTGCTTCTGTGACTTCCAGAAAAGATAAATTTGGTGGTTTACATTTTTTCAATCCTGTTCCATTAATGAAACTCTTGGAGGTAAGTTTAGGTTTATTTTTTAGCAATATGTACTAAATGCTAGACATTTCAAAATTCAAATATTTTCTGTCACTTTGAAAGGTCATCAGAATCCCAGAAACATCAGATGAAACATATAATTTGTTGGATAACTTTGGAAAAGCTTTAGGAAAGACAACAGTCCAGTGTAAGGTATGAAAATAAACATTTCCAGACACATTTTGACTATTGTTAATGACATTGACGATTTAAAAATTTTTAACTTTTTAATTGTTATTTGTTCATTTGTGATGCAATTTAATTATAGGATACACCAGGCTTCATTGTAAATCGACTTTTAGTGCCTTACATGGTGGAGGCTATTAGACTAGTAGAAAGAGGTAATTTATCTATTGTCTTTATTTATCTTCATTAAAAGAATTGTAGGACAATTTAATAGCAGTTGAACCCAAAAAATTTTAAAAGAAAATTTGTCTCTTCTTTTAATATATTTCATATTCTGACTATGAAGTTATATTCTAAATGAGGGCTATATACATTTTAAATATTTAATACATGTATTAGACATTTTCATTATATTATCAGAATTATAAAGTAAGCCTTTTATGCCTGCCATAAAAAGAAATATCTATTTTGGTGATCCAGACTAAATAAATGATGGATTAAAGACATATTTCTAGGGTAAAGTGTGTGCATACTATTAGGCTGATTGGCTTATTCTTGTTTGTATAATAGGAATAGGAAATAAATAGGTTGTCAGTTTGATCCTATGTAATACATTTTTTTGACAGTTAAATTATTAAAGAATATATAAGACAATCATATTCATCTATGTAAGGTTAAATGGGGACATGTTTGTTTTGGGCACATTAAATGGAGCAGACTACTGGACCTATTAAACCTTTTGTTATTTCTTATGAAGCCACATCCATTGTGTGATTTCTTAAAGTCGGTACACTAGTTTAGACTTTCATATCTATCTATCTTTATTTTTTAAGGTGATGCTAGTCCAAGAGATGTTGATACTGCCATGAAACTAGGTGCTGGTTACCCAATGGGTCCTTTTGAACTTCTTGACTATGTTGGTTTAGATACAGTCAAGTTTATTATTGATGGTAAACACTTCTTCAATTATGTAACCAATTTTTTTACATTTTTTGTTTGGATATTGATGGCAAATAATATAAAAGTTCCCTTAGCCCTATTCAGCCATTTTGACAGATAAAGTATAGAATTTATCTTTTTCTAAAATGGTATATAAAGGGATTGTCGTAAAATTATATAGCCAGTGCTAAAACTATCAGCTTATAAAATGCTTTATTTTTACTAAAACCGTATTGGCAATAGAATAATTGGATACCATTTTTTTCTACTAAATTCTGGTCCACCTATAATTCTAACTTCATCTCATTTGATCAGAAAGTTTTAACTACTTTTATGGTCAGATTATCAAATTTGGATGATGAAAGAGAAATATTAAATTGCTTTATCATAGACAAAAATGTTGGACAATATCTATTGTGAAAACAAAATCTATTTGATGACCTCATCCCTTCTTAAACTTTGATGCTTACAGGAAAATTTTCAGCTTGGTGTTTATCAAAGCATAAACCAAGTTGGCAGGAAAACCTATAGTACAAATTTGTCTCCTTTTCCGGTCAAGGTACCTTTGCAGCATGTACCCATCTTCCTATTCATCATCTAGAAGGGGGGGGGGGGTTTAAACTGAAAATGAATATGCTTCATCATAGACTAAGATGTTGGTGATAAGATAAATAAACCCTTCTTATTCCAATATGGGTTTGTGCTTAGGTAGGCCCAATAAATGGGGATAGTTTGAGGTGTTTGGCTACTTATGTTGTGATGACATTCTTACAATAAATATAGGAACAAGTATTGTTACTTGATATTAAAGGGCAGACAAAATCAGCTCAAAATCATTTTCAAACTTTTCTGACAGTGAGTTTTTTTTAGAAAATTATCATACTAAAACAATGAGGGAGGGGGGCAGACTATAAACATGGAATTGAGTACCAAAATAAAAGAAGCTTCTCAAAGAATTGTAGGTCTTGCTTACAATGTAACATATTCCATTCAATGGGAATGCAAGCAATTCAGGGATTAATCTTTGTTTGTTCTTTGTAAATTCTGCATTCATATATATATATATGAATACCGTATTTTTCGCCGTATAAGACGCTCCGGCATATAAGACGCACCCAATTTTAAAGGAGGAAAATCTAGAAAAAAAAGATTCTGAACCAAATACTTGCAGCATGAAAAAAAAACAACAATAATATTTTTTTTTCCCCGTCCCTATCCCTTTCTTCACCGTCCGTTCAATTACACATTCACTTGGTGCGCGATTTTTATTTATAGTGAAGGCGATCCCATGCCGTGAATACTTTAATATAGTAAAATACTAAAATAATTAATTACAATTAAACTACGCATTGAGATTGTATTAATAATGTTAATAATGTCACAGAAACATTTTAACTAACGTATTTCGGTTTATTAAAGTGCACCTTTAATTTTAATCTTCCGAATACATAAAACGATAGGTAAATAGATATGACTATTGATTTCATCATGTTTACAATTGGAGTTTCCGGGAGTTACCCCTCTTTTAAAAGTGTATGATAGCATGTAAAATGTGTATTTGCCATATAAGACGCACCAACTTTCCCCCCCCCCCCCCCCCCAGTTTTGGGGAAGAAAAAGTGCGTCTTATACGGCGAAAAATACGTATATATTGTTGTACTGAAAAAAGGCTTTTCCTGAAATGGTTTTTGTAGCGAATAAACATAACACTAATTTGGCTTTAGAATTAACAAATTATATATTATACAGCTAAAAAAAGTAAAATTGTAAATAGAAATGATTTGACCTAATTAATGAAGACCATTAGAAATGTTTATAAGGCACTAACATTATTTAGTTCTGAAATAAATATCAGTGTAACCTCTGCTTATAAAGGGATTTTGTGGTTAACACAACACCCAGCTGTTTTTACTTTCCCAACTAAAGTCAAGTACCCGTTTAAATCTGGGTGGACTTTAAACCAACTTTCACCTGGACCTGGAAAAATTTTCACTGAGGATTGAATCCTGGACTCTCAGGTTGACAGCCAAACTCTCTACACCACTCTGCCATACATCCCTAATGATAATGTCATAGTCTCAAACATTATGACATTTTTTTTTATGTAAACAAAACAAAAAAAAATGGAAGATGGCTGTTAATGCATTATCAAGAAAATAAATTTTTACTGGTCATGCTCATCTACTGGGAGCTTAATATTTAAATCATGGCATTCTATCATCCGCCAACACTGGTGTTGGTTTTCTAACATCCGCCATTACCAGGGAAATGGGTGCAAAGGAAATAACAATGTTATTATTTTCCTGATTTAATCTCATACTATATACAAAGATGCACGTTTAAATATATATTGCAATTTACATTATTTAAATTACATATATAGTCTTTTTGTTACAGATTTTTTAGATATTAAATGTATACTTTTAACAATCAATAATAACTTATGCATGATTAAATATTTTAAATATATTGCACTATAGGGCAGTGTATTTGTTTTATAGTATGAATAAATATTTACTTATGCTACTGACACTTTGAGTCAATGTATACTTGTTTCAGTAAGCATTTATTGAATGCATTTCTTGGTGATAAATAAAAAGTATACACACATTCGGGCAGGGTCAGCATAATAACTTTTTGTGGCGCACATGTAAGACTTATCACCCACTCCTTTTCCATTTTTAATTGTGAGAATCTTGAACAAAATAATTTTGCTAGCTAAGTGTAAATCTATTCAATGAAGTGTTTTAAACTGAATTTTAAACTGACTAAACATATTTACCTCCATCATTTGACTCGTTAAGGCTTCTAAAGTAAAACTTGTATAGTTTTGTTTGTGTGATTATATTTGTTTTCAGTACCATATCTGTACTATAGCTACTAATGGGCATTTGACATTTTCTCTGTGTGTCACTGTCAAATGAGGTTATTTGTTGATTAAGGTTACTTGTTGTTTTCAGTACCATATAGGTACTAATCTACTTCCCAATGGGGCCGTCCATAAAGTACGTCACGCTATTTTTGAAGATTTTTGACCCCCCCCTCCCCCCTGTCACAAAGTGTCACAAATCTCGGTACCCCCCCCCCCCTAAAGTATGTCGCACTTTCGAAAATTTTTTTTTTAATTAAGAGCTAATTATAATTTAATCAAAAACTTAAATCGCACTTCACTATTAAACTGCCTTAAAATATAAAAATTAAAAGAACTATCAGATTATTAAATGAGTTTAATAGTAGAATAACTAATTGTCAATAGTTGTATCAGTTATTCTTTGAAACAGTAACTCAATAAATTGAATTTGAAAAAAAAATTGCAAAAATTAGATTGACAATTATATAATAAACATCATTTATCTGCTACCTATTCATTTACAATGGGTGAGGTGAACTTTGAGATAATCTTCCGATTATGCATTCTATTGACACAGGATAAGAAGTAGATTACCGAAACTTGACCTCAACCAATGATTAAATAATAAAAATGGAAACAAAACAATGTGACTAAAAAAAGGACTAGATTGACAAATTATGTGAGCAGCTCTGGTGCTATATAGAATATGTTTACAGTGGGCCTGTGAATTATGTTTAATTAAAAAAATATTCACTAGACATCATCCATCCATGGTGAAGTGTTCATCCATAGTTAAGACTAACATAAATCTTTCTGCATCATTGTTTCCTGGAACGATAGTTGCAAACAGATCAACTTCATCCTCATCTAGCCACTCAACATCCTCTGAATGTGCATTTTCCATTCTGCCAATAATTGCCATGAGTTCTCTTTGCCTTCTAGCAGCGATTCTCAAAGGATGAATGCGTTTTATCTGAGTTGATTCTGGAAAATTTGGGGTTGGCACATTCTCCTAGGAGACGGGTGGTCGAGTGGTATAGAGCGCTCGACTGTCGACCGGAGGGTCCCGGGTTGGAATCTCAGTGAGAACCGTAGGACTTTTTCAGGTCCTGGTGAAAGTTCCCAAGTCCAACCAGCTTTAAATGGGTACCTGACTTTATGTTGGGGGAGTAAAGGCGGCTGGGAATTGTGCAAACCACACAATCCCTTCATATGCCTAGGTTATAGAAACAGATGAATTCTACACTTCATCTGCCCCGATGGCCCTTTAGGGCTAAGGAAACTTTACTTTTTTACATTCTCCTGCACCCGAGCTCTGTGTTATCCTGTATGTTTCTTCAACATTGTTTGTGAGGCAAAGTATAAGTGACACACTTTGCAAATTCGATCATGTAAGCTGGTCTGCAAAGATGGACAATAAAGATCAAATGGTTGCACTTTAAAAACTCCTGTTGATCTTGGCATAATGTCATCAAATTTGAGAGTTTGTGCCACAATCAAACAATGAAGGAAATGTATGTGCATCTGCATCTGCTCTTTCTGAAGCTCTGAGTCAATCAGTTATTTGGTTGATTGGGATTGGATTTGGAGAAGGAAATAATCTCGAAGGTAAAACGTTGAAAAATGAGCTCCGTACTTTGTCGCAACATTTTATGTCCTGACATTTCACAATTTGAGTGAAGTATTGGCTGGTGATAACATGATGGTCAAACCATTCATATCCTTCGACATCAGTCCTGCTGCATCCAATTCAGATTTCTCAGGGTTGATATATTCTGCAACTGTTGGAAATTGGTCAACAATCACATGCAACCAGATTTCAGCTAAAGTTTCACCTGCAAACTTGAAGTTTGTTCTTTCCAAATCCTCATTTATTGTTCTGCCCTGCGAATCAAAGTGAATGCCATAATGTTCATTTGGCAATATGACACCAGACAGTTTGCTGCTAAATGGAGCCATTCGATGCTCCACGCGATTATAAGCACTTCTTCCTGGTGCACTGGTTGCAAGGAATAAGGCATCAATATTATTTTAACGAAGTGATGGATTGCAACTTCAATTACGGTAATTTTTTGTATTATAATACAAATTCCAAATTTCTTTATCAGTGATATAAATATGCAGCAGACAACAAAGAAATAATAACACTTCCGTAAGGCCACTGATAAAACAAGGCTTTGCAACAGTTTATTAGCGGTCCTAACTAGCATGAGGAATTGTGAACAACACATTGAAAAGATATGCATTTCATGCTATTTTGACATAAAACTAATTCAAGTGTTTCACAATTTTTTTTTAAAATTATTTTTAAAACTATTAAGTTTTACTAAAAAAATAAAAAAATTAAATTACAAATAAAATTAAAAATATATAAAAACTGTGACGTCACACTTGGCCTGACCCCCCCCCCCACCTGTCACAAACTGTCACACTTTCTTATACCCCCTCCCCCCCTTGGAGCGTGACGTACTTTATGGACGGCCCCAATCAAATGTTTACAACATAAAACGAAAATTGGCAGTATACCAACATCATGCAATGTATAATCAAATCAAGTGATAATATTGATGCACAAATTATACAACTTTTTTGTTTAATACAAGTTTGATTTACATTTGATACGTATCGCCATCTTTCCTATCCATTGTCTAGAAGTTGCTGTTCTAATGAATAACCAAACTGGCCATCTGCCTAGACACCGCCACACTAGTATCTACTGGTAGCTTTTGTTTTACATGAACACAATAAAAATAGCCTATGTATCCTTCTAAGTTGCTCTTTTAAAGCAGGGATGGTTTTTGGGCTTTTATTTTCTGACCTCACCATGAACATACCTAACATTATATATGTATATAAAATAAGGTGTATTTATGTTTCAGTATGCATTGTATAGGCCTAAGCTGAAATAGTTTTTTTTGTCACATTTGTAATATAATTACTAAATAACAAAAACAAATAAATAATATAACCAAACTATGTATTAAAATGTGTTTATTTTAATAATTATGTACATATATTTAATTTACATACTGCACTAAGTACCGGCACCAAGTGCAGGCACAACCGGCACAGGCTCCCCAGCCCTCCTTTAAATGAGTGAAACAAATCAATACTTCATAGGGTTTGAAAGAGTCCACTCTTCTCCATCTCCTGATAACTAATTTCAGTTAGCATTAAATGATATTTATCTAACAAAATTCAGTTTATCAAATGGCTTTAAATTCATTTGAAAAGCAAATGTCCTTTCCAGTCCTATATAAATATTTTTAATAAATTCAGCCTTTCACTTGTTTGATGATTCAGCAGTGTTTAACATACTTTTTTTTTTTATTTCATTACAGGCTGGTCTGCAAGAGAACCAGACAATCCATTATTTAAAACTTCACCTTTGCTGAGTAATTTAGTAAAAGTTAATAAATTGGGGGTAAAAACTGGTGAAGGTTTTTATAAATATGATAAAAAATAAAATTCACTTGTTTTAAGAAACATTTTTGTTTTGATACCAAAATTATATCAGTGAAAAAAGTTAATACAAATCTTAAATTTAAAAAGTGTGTTTTAATCATTCATCTCTTGCATTTTGTGATATAAACTATTGTAAGAAAAATATTTGTACCTAAAGAACAAAGATAATCCAGTTAAATCTATTTTTAGCTTTGTCTTGGAAGTTTATTATTTTCATATTAATGTTATTGTTTTCCAATTTTTTTGGTTATTATTCAAGTAATTTTTTTTATCATTTAACTTTTTCAAAGATGTTTTTTTATTTAGTGCATAATGATGTAAATAAAACAAGCAATTAGATCATCTTAACTTTCATAACAATAAGTCAAATATAAAATTGTCCTTAAACATAGATCACGTTTTGTCCTTTAAAAAGTAGGTTAAGTATGTACATGTTTCATTAATTACATTTTTACTACTGTGTAGCTATGTAGGTAATTAGCCTCCAGCTAACTTTGAATGGATATGAAAGTGTTTATAAAAGCAAAATGAAATATGTAGACAACATGACTTTTATTTTTACTTATTAAAGGAAGATAAATTTCCAAAATACTTTTTAATTATAATATATTTATTATTTATTGACATAATAAATGTCATTGAGAGGAGAGCTGACATTTGATTTCCATTGAGAGGAGAGCTGACATTTGATTTCCTTTTATTGTATCTGCTTATTTTTTTACAAACCAATTATTGATTGAAATAAATAACCATTTTCTGACATGAGGTACTGTTTTTCCAAATTTTTTATTTTTATTCTTTTTGTGTGATATTGAAGTTTTATCATCATATCTCAAGACGTCAAAAAATTTCTCCAAAATTACTTTGCTACAAATTTATCCAGAATGCAAAGCTGCTTTTTTTAAAAAAAAATTATCATTGAAGTCAATTTTAAGGATTATAACTATTCATTTTTAATTCAGCCAGGCAAAATTTCTAGTCACCGTAAGTTAACAAATTTTTTAGTTTGATAATAATAGCTATTAGAAATTATCTTTGTTTGTCACTGTCATTTGAGGTTATTCGTTGATGTAACTATTCTTAACTCGTGTCTAAGAAAAGTAATGTAGACAATATTTTTTTACAATATATGAAATTAAATATTCTCATTTGCTTAAGGTTATATTAATATTTCATATTAAGAAAACTTCAAACTACTGTTAAAATAATCTGATAACATGGACATTATATACTTAATTAGATTAAAATAGTTCTGCACGTTATTGATATGAGAATTAATTGGATGTTTCAAATGGACATCAATGTATAATAATCAGTTAATTGTTAAGACTCATTGATTTGAAATGCGTAATATTTTATTTAAAATAAAAATTAGAATCTTCAAAATCTTTGTAATCTGGAGTTAAGGATCTCCTTATTGATAAGTATATGGGATTTTTTCAGACCAGCTAAAAAATTCAAAACCCAAATGTTACAATGGTATGTAGTATTTTAATCCCACTTATGCTAAAAGGTGGTCAATATTTCATGTGTAAAATAATTATTGACAAAAGAAAATTATAAGTAATATATTAGCTTTTTACTACAGATGGTGCTACTGATTGATAGTAGAAGCTTTATAGTTCATACAAAAGAACTTGCAGAATATAGAACCTGTCAGTATATGCATAGAACCTATCAGTATATGCTTTACTA
This sequence comes from Bulinus truncatus, assembly GCA_021962125.1. Taxonomy (NCBI): domain Eukaryota; kingdom Metazoa; phylum Mollusca; class Gastropoda; family Planorbidae; genus Bulinus; species Bulinus truncatus. The sequence goes on along the minus strand of JAGDYQ010000183.1, from coordinate 1,056,265 downwards.
AATGTGACAGAAAATTTATTTGATAGAAATCTTTGTGAAAAGATGAATCCAGTTTGTCATTAAATCAGTCAACAAAGTCAAATGTCAAATGCCATTTGTTAACTAAGTAAAATTAATTTGTAGACAGCTTTGTTTTGAAGATAATCCTTCATATTAAAAAGTGACAATTTTATACTATGCATTTGTTTGATAAAAAATGTCTATTTAATTGCTAGAAAAAATGGTAAAGGTTTTTTAGCAGACATATTGAAAGAATTTCTTGACATAAATATGCAGCTTCAATATTGAACTGAAGTGACCTGTGTCCGGTGTGCTATTAGAGCATTGTAATGGTGAGGGTTTAGAATGGGCAGTCCCAATAGCATTTTTATAGGATTAAGGCAGTGGTCGCCAACCCCTGGATCAAATATTACTGGGCTGCCCAATAAACATTAAATTATTTTTATTTACTGTGGTGTATTTCTCTTGGAATGGTGTGATTTTCCATGGATGAGATTTTAAACGGGAGCTGAGCAGCTGTGAGCGACAGTAACATGGTAAATCAAAGCAATCTAAAATAATCAACGTCCCCACCCCTCCACTTGGCGGGCTGCAGTGAAATTATTAAATATCGACCTGTCCTCTGCGAGAAAAAGGTTGGGGACCACTGGATTAAGGGACTTTAAATATAGAAGTTCATAAAAAAACAACTCTTCCTTAACATGTCCCAGGAGTTTATTTTATAGGATTAAGGGACTTAAAAGTTCAAATGAAACAACTAACTCTTCCATAAATCATTTCAGGTGTTTTTTTTTTTAGGATCAAGGGACTTCAGGAATAGTTATTTACCTTTTGAATATTCTATTAACATGTTCCAATTGTGTTTAAATAGGACCAAGGGGCTTAATAGTGTAGTTCAAAAGAAACAACTCTTCCTTAACAACACACACAAGTGTTTAGGGCTCTCGACTGTTGTCAACCAACTGATTCCAAACGGTAAGTCCCAGGTTCAAGATACAGCATGCTCATTGGACTCAAAACCACTGTAAAAGAGAACTTATATAAATCAAAGAAAAAAATTAACAGCTATAACACTAGGTGTTGTCCATCTAAAGGTAAAATAATGCAACAGTTCATTTTGAAAGAAGGTAAAAAAGAAAATGTATTCTCAAATTATCATAACAAAATTTACAAAAATGTATTTTTTTCACATTGTCAATCAATCATGAATTTTAATTTAAGTTTTAAAGGATGAGATAAACAATTTTTTGAACAATATATAGTCAAAAAAAATTAAACTGTCAAAATTATCAACAAAATGAAATATAATGTCAAAAACATTAAATATACTGTCAAAATGTCAACAACATTAAATATACTGTAAAAAATGTTAACAACATTAAACAGTTTTTAAAGATAACATTATAATCATAGCAATATAAAGTAAAACTAAAAGAATTAATATACAATTATATAGTATAATTTTATAGCATAAATTAAAAATGAACTTGAATTGAATGTTTAAAATAGAATTGCTTGGTAGATATGATTTGAGGTAACCCTCCTCCAATACATTAGATATTTTTTTTAAAAATCGTTTTTTGCATAAGGCTATGAAAAATAATAAAGGGGGGAAGCATTTAAAATATTCAATATTTTTTACTTTTGCTCAATTAAATATATATAAACCATAAAAAAAGAAATATTCTCATTTTCATTTAGTAATAAATTTTGAGAGCTTTGTTGTTTGTTGAGCTAGGGGGATCTTGTAAAAGAAAATTACAAATAAAACAAGCTAGTTCTTACTTACCTTAAAATGTGTTAATTGTTGTTCTAATAAACAACAAAGTACTGTTAAACCTTATTTTATGAGTGTATTGCAAGACAAGAAAAATTTTAAAATAAAATTTGCGATATGTAAGTAATGATTTTGCAGGATGTGCGAAATTTTTCAAAATATTGTAATGAATATACAAACAAGGTATAGCATTATAAAAAGTAAGCTGTTTTTTTTCTGCCGAGCTTTACGTGAGTGCTGTGGGACGGATGGCCAAGTGGTGTAGATACTCGACTGTCGACCAGTGAGGCCGATGGAATTTTTCCAGGTGAAATTTGGTACAAAGTCGTCCCACAAGTCCACCCAGCTTTAAATGGGTACCTTACTTAAGTTGGGGAAGTAAAGGCGGCTGGGCGTTGTGCTAACCACACAATCCCTTCATATGCCGAGGTTATAGAAACAGATGAATTCTACACTTCATCTGCCCCGATGGCCCTTTAGGGCTAAGGGAACTTTTTTTTTTTTTTATGTGAGTGCTACTGAACAGGAGGTTCTTCTCTCACATGCTCTGTCTTACTCTCTCACATGCTCTGTCTTACTCTCTCACATGCTCTGTCTTACTCAACAACATCTACATGAGATATATAGTTCACTGAAATACTTTAACTGTGACAATAACTCAGTAAAGAAAAAGAGGTAAAACTGTTTTATAACAATGCAATGTCATATTTTTGCTACACACTTACAAAGAAGACAAAAGCATCATTAGTAACAGTGAAAGACAACCAACAGAATTATTAAATCGGGTTACTATCACAAAATATTTAATTATAGGTAGTTAACTAAGGCATTGCTAGAACAAAACCAACTTCAGAATTTCAGAGTTTTTATAATTTTCCTTTCAGTGTTACAGTAATGTCATTTCACAGAAAGGTTTTTCACTATTTCTAAGTGTCTTAGACCTATAAACCGTACTGCAAGGGTTACCATACTCTAAAATAAGTACTGAGATGATATTTGAGGATGACGTGTCATGGAAAAACATATAAATGAAAAATATCTTTTATACCTTAAATTTGATTCAACAAACATTTGAAATTCAATGCATATTTAAAAACTATTTCATTATATCTTGTGTAATAAAATGAGTCGAATTACAAGAATGAATGAATGACCATTAACTACAAGTGAGATAAATAAAGTGTTTAAGAAATATCAAAGTTACACAAACTCATTTAAAAGAACATTATTAATAAAACAATCAATGGGACAAGATTAGGTAAAACTACTCCAAGCAAGCCTTATTAAAAATTATTAAAGAGCAGCATGATAGTGACTGCATGTTTTTTATGCTATGCATTATTGCCATTACAATAATACAGATACTTTAATACTAGCTAAGATAATTCAGATTTTAAAGGAGGAAATAGTACAAGAGCTTTAATCTTTCAATGAGGATCCTTGGAACTGACATAGCAATGATTAGCTGTCTACAAAATAATTTGTACTATTTTTACTTCATTAAATTTAATTTTCATAGAAAAAGAAACATTTAAGGAATTGTATTCCTATATATATATATAAATAAGCAATAAACTGAAGGGAAATCACATTAACAGAATTGAATTCTGCATAAAATTAAACTATTGAAATACAAGAACATCTGTAAAAATTGATTCCAACATTACACAAAATCCAACAAAATAGAGAAACCAGGTTTTTCCTTTTGGAAGATCTCCACGTCTTGTAAAAATTATCTGAGAAATAAAAAAGAAAGATATTACTCTAAATCTATTTTTTATTTAAACAAGTGAACCTTAGCTAGACACTAGTCAATATAACAAATAATAGTCTCTGTAACATGTACTTTAGAAGATTGTAACTCATAATAAATAGCAGCCTTATCAACTACTAATACACTCCCCCCCCTCATATTAACGCCCCATTTCAAATAGTAGTACACTCTTTCACCCCCTCCCATGTAAAAGCCGTATCTTAACTCCACACAGCAATGGACCATATAAGGTTGCTGCAAAAAAGTTCACCATTAGGTGCCAAGTTTCTCGTCGGGTTATTTTAGGTTGGAACTTGTCTCTAGCATGTGCCTCATGTGTGCACCCTCCCCCCAATTTTCCATGACCATATCTTAATTACATTACACAATGCTACCGTTTAAAGGTAAGATTCTAAGTTTTATTTCAGACATTGATGTATTTTGGTGTAGATGGTCCTAGTAGATAGATTTAGTAGACTAGATAACTTTCTTTGGCTCTACAGCCTGCTATACTACTTTTCTATACTTTTCCTGATCCAGGATTTAGTAGACTGGATAACAATTTTAGGAAATCGATGTATACAGTAACTGTAGTCTAAGAATCAATATATGGACGTGTACTTACTAGTTTTACTCTTCAAACATTTGTGTTTCTATTAAAGTGTTCCATATTGTAAACTTCACAGATTTGTGTTCTTGAAGATATCAGTTATTAAGTACCATAGTCATACACAATGTAGTACATGAATAAAGGGTGAGTCAGGGGAATGGGAAGGGTAGTCCCGGGTTCGAATCTCACTGAGAACCTTAGGATTTTTTCATGTCCCCAAGTCCACCCAGCATTAAATGGCTACCTAACTTTAAGTTGGGGAAGTATAGGCAGCTGGGCGTTGTGCTAACCATACAATTCATTTATATGCCAAGGTTACTGAAACTGATGAATACTACACTTCATCTACACTGCCCTGATGAGCCCTTTGGGGCTAAAGGGAAATTTACTAAGGTTTGTAATTCCTAAATATTATGACATGTCTTATTAAACATAAGGTAACATATCTAGTACAATTTATTTGAATTGATTATAAATATCTGTATTTTCAAATGTTTGTTAAAACTAAATACATGTACATTAATTGAAAAAAAAAACAACAACATTTTCTCTACTTCAATTGACCTGTTCAAATCATGGTTTGTGATAATTTGTTTTGGTAAATCTGATCAATACTGAAGTATTCATTGTAATCTTCTGCTAAGATAACTACTTATTAAAACTACAATTACATTGACAAAGAGGCTAATAAACATTATTGTTTCCCTTGTCTATAGCCCCATTGGTTTCTTTTATTTCTTCCAATAATTTCCGCGAAGTGTTACCACCCTTAGCTTAGAAAATCCTTTCTGAATTTACTACTGTTAACATTATGTAAGCAAAGATAGGCAAACAATTACTACTGAGCCTATATCAAAAGAAAAATTTAATGTCAAAGGCTAGTAGTTTCTGCATATAGTCATATATTAATAACAGTGTCCTAGAGACCAAGGTATCTCAAAAAAATGTGGGATGCTAAGTTTGGCCTTTTTTTTTCAGTAGAACAATGCAGATTTATCTGCTGGACAACCAAATATTCATGCATACATACAGAGTTTCTTCTTAAAAATATAAATTGCAGTTCCGATAATTGCTTTAAACACTCCTTTCAAAGTTGTGTGCTGCTAATATTTGGTCAATAAAGAGTGATAAATAATTATGAACGGGTTTAGAGAACATGTATTATATTTGATATAAGTCACAGATTTGCAAAAGCTTAATATATTATAATAGATTTTATTGACATATTTTATATAAATAACTGTATTACAAATGTAAGTTAGCAATATACAATAAGATCTTGAAATTAGAATTAAAATTACTCCCCTCTCCCCCAATTAAAGAGGATCAGTTTCAATCATACCATTAATGTAAGAATCCATACAGTGCCGGCTTTAGGTATAGGCGATATAGGCAGCCGCCTAGAGCGGCATTATTTCAAGGAGCGGCAAATTCCAGCAAAATAAAAAAAAATTAAAAATATAAAAATTAAAAATAAAATAAATGAATTTGATTCAGATATAATGGAGGATCCTGCAGATCGTTGGTTTCTTATTCACCATGATCCAAAGCAGATCAAATTGGAGTCTTGTTTCCAAAAGATGAAAGTGGGAGACAATTTTCTTATTACCACTATACGCGCAAACTGGCTAACGGAGAAACTTTACAAAGGAAATGGTTGATTTATTCTACGTCAGTAGATAAGGTATATTGTTTTTGCTTCAGAATATATAACAGGAGTAAATCTGCCTTATCTACACATGGCAGTTGTGACTGGAAAAATTTGTCAAGTATATTCCAGCATCATGAAAAATCCCCAGATCATTTAACCAGTTATCATGAGTGGAAAGAACTAAAAATGAGGATAACAAATAATAAAACTATTGATGACGTGAATCGGCGCCTTATAAATCGTGAAGCGAAACACTGGAAGGATGTATTAGAAAGAATAATATCTTTGGTCAGAGTACATGGAGTTCAAAATTTACCCCTGAGAGGGCAGTCTGATCGGTTATATACATCTCATAATGGAAACTTTTGAAATTTGTTGAAGTTATTGCTGACTTTGATCCGGTAATGAAGAACATATAAGACGTATAAAATCAGATAAAATTCATGACCATTATTTGGGAAAAAATATATAGAATGAGATCATTCAACTGTTGAATAAGAAGGTAAAACAGAAAGTGATAAATGATCTAAAAATGCAAAATATTACGCTTTTGTTCTCGATTGCACACCAGACGCCAGTCACAAAGAACAGATGACAATGATTGTTAGATTTGTTACACCAAAATGAATCGACAAATGACAAACCTTCAGAAGTTTCTATCAATGAACACTTCATTGGATTCGCAGAACTTGAAAAATCTACAGGTGCAAGTATGTAGGAAATTTAACTTAAAGAGCTGTCAGATTCAGGCATTTTTCTAAATGATAAGAGGGGACAAAGCTACGATAATGGAGCGAACATGCGGGAAATACACAATGGTGTCCAAGCAATAGTTAAAGAGCTAAATTGAAGAGCCTTTTATGCCCCATGCAATGCGCATTCGTTGAATTTGGTGGTGAATGATGCCGTAAACTGTTGTTTGGAAGCAGTAAGGTTTTTAGAGGTAATTCTAAATATATACACCTTTTTTTTCTGCATCAACACATCGCTGGAATGTATTGTTAGAATAAGTCCAAAAACAAAGAGGCAGCAGGTTTAACTGTTAACAAGTTATACGCAACACGTTGGGAAAGTCGAGTTAATGCCGTGAAGGTAATTCGATACCAAACAGTTGAAATTTACGATGCACTCGTTTCGATTGCTGATGACATTTCCCTTTCTTGACCATGTGGAACCCAGTCCCGTGCAGAAGCTAAGGGAATAGCACAAAAAATGCTCGATTTCAAGTTTATTTGTTCATTAGTGATTTGGTATGATGTTTTATTTGAGATCAATATATCTAGCAAAACATTTCAAGAAAAAGAACTTGATTAAAAAAAACTATTCAACAATTGAACACAACTAAAACTATGCTCCAGAATTATAGAACAGATGAAGGTTTTGCCAAAGCAATTACAACAGCTAAATCATTGGCTGAAGAATTTCGTATTGAGTGCAATTTCAATACGGAAATACAAATAAGATCTCGACTAAGAAAGAGACAATTTGACTATGAAGTTTCAGATGATCCAATTCTCGAGCCAGAAATTAATTTCAGAGTAAATTTTTTCAACCAGATATTGGATACTGCAATTCAATCAGGTAATGATCGATTTATGCAGTTAACATCTCATAACGATTTATTTGGATTTTTGTATGACAAAAAACTGGAGAAATGTGATAAAAGAGAGGTTTTCAAAGATTGCATGGACCTTCAATTAGCTTTAACATCTGAAAACGAAGATTCAGCAGACATTAATGCAACAGAACTGTGCGATGAGTTATTTGCTTTATCAAGGAGAATTACAGAAAAATCGAGCCCTATATTAGACTATCTATGTGGAATGGGCTTGATTGCTCAGAGTTATATTAGACTATCTATGTGGAATGGGCGTGGTTGCCTAGAGTTATATTAGACTATCTATGTGGAATGGGCTTGGTTGCCTAGAGTTATATTAGACTATCTATAAGGAATGGGCTTGGTTGCCTAGAGTTATATTAGACTATCTATGTGGAATGGGCTTTGTTGCTCTTTTTCCAAATGTGTACGTGGCATTGCGAATTTTGCTTACACTCCTGATAACAGTGGCGAGTGCAGAGAGCTTTTTGAAGCTCAAACTCATAAAAACATATCTTCGTTCTACCATGTCTCAGGATCGTTTGGTTGGTTTAGCTACAATATCTATAGAAAAAATGATTGCAGAAGATTTGGATCTGACCGAAATAATTGAAGAGTTTGCCTCTGCAAAAGCTAGAAAAGCATTATTTTTTTTTTAATTCTCTTCAATCTTTTTAACGCTTAATAAACATGACATTTCATTTTTTTTTAATTTTTCATTACTTTTTTTTAACTTAGCCAAAAAAAAAAAACTTCCTAAAATAAACTATTATACTTAAAACTCTTTAACTTTTATAAAGTTGCCAAATTTTAAAAATGTATTATAATAAATAGCATTTATAGAGTTTTCTTAGAAAAATGAAACTAAAAAGGGCGGCATTTTTGTCCTTGCCTATATCACAAAAATGTCTAAGGCCGGCACTGAATCCATATTGGATATGTTATGACCAGTGCTCGATTTAAGAAAAAAACAGTGCCAGGGATGAAACAAATTTTCTGCAGGGGATGAAAAATGCTAAAGCAGAGCCAGGGATGGCAATTCTCAGTGCCAGGGATATCCACAGTATCCCCAGCGACGCCAACATTTTTTTTTGAGGATCTTCAATTTACAAACCATGGACAAGTTACTAATTTATTTTTAATAGGGTCTACGATTTGCATTTTAGACAAAACCAACAAAAATAATAGGAAATTCGTTGAATCTTAAATAACAATATTCATGTTGGTTCAAACAAATTTGAAGCTGCACATTAATAGGACATGAAATGAATTTATTTTTAATAAAAAATGCATATTTTTCATTTATTCTCTGTTTGTTGAAATCAAATATTCCATTACTCATAATTGTCTTAATTATTTAAACAAATTATGACACTGTTCCATAACTAATTCTTTTGTTTGCCAGAAGGTACATCACTGGCAGAATGCCTTCCGTCTTTTAACCATATTGTGGCATACAACTTTGTATCAAAATATTGAAGTGGTGGATCATTCATTTTATAAACAGCAAGTGTTTGATGGTTTTGACTTCTAATGCATTGCGAAGAAATGTGTGAGTTAAATTCATTGCACTGAATCCTCTCTCTCATTCTGCACCAGATATTGGAAGAACATCTAATCGCTTATAAAAATCATTAAGTTCTGTCTCAGCGTAATGGTCATCCTTTGTCATGGGAAATTGGTGTACTATGGCTGAAGTATGACATGCTTCAACAGGTGTATTATGGCTGAAGTATGACACTATGAAATAGTGTTATTTGCACTTGCAACCCATGCAATGACCTTCCCCCTCTATTTTGGCGGGAAAACAGTGGATTTAGCATGGGTGGGACTACCTAGAAAAGGAACTGTGCTGTGATTCATAAGACGGACGAACAAGGGACAATGAGAGAACAGATTGAACAGGAGATCTGATGAAAAGGACGGAGAGGACAGAAGAAGTGGAGAACCCCAGGTCTGTTGATGCAGCGAGTTCGTTATCAGCACATCGCCAGCGATAACATGTAGACTCGTTTCAACTGGATTAGTTGTACGCATAATGGAATTTGTTGTTTTGTTTTAGCCTGGACTTATTATAACTTGTACATTGTAGACTGTGAATAAATCTCAATATTCAACTAACAAACCCACATGTCCTTTAGTGCCTATCTAGAGAGAGATTTTGAAAGGTCACAACATTATTATTGATTAAACTTACCATAATAATCTCAACAAGAGCAAAACCAATTAAACTAATGCCCAACATAAAGTACATTCCTCCATTTTCTTTAACAGCACTTCCTCTATATATGGACAGAGAGATGCTTATCTAAAATGTGTAAAACAAACAAAATTTAATTAATACTATTATATACTAATTTAATGAAAGAAATATTTAGTAAATATAGTTCCCCCACAAAACATTAAACATATTAAACATACTTTATTTTGTTGAATATTTATTCTATTAGAATTTTTTTTTACAGTAAAGGCAAAAAACAAACAAACTGAGAAAGTTAAAGGATTCACATGTTTCTTGTGTCCCAGGCTGTTGGAAAGTGTTACCCAATTAAAGGGTGATTAAACAAAGCAATTAAACATTTTTAAAAAGTTCAGCCAAATTATATTAGAAAGTCTATAATAGTGGTCTTGCATTTGCTTTATATTGCAAGTAGAAATCAAGAATTCAATATGGTGTCGTCTAGATTTAATCAATGATTTTTAAAAATCTACAATTTTGAATAGATTCTGCGGTTTTTAAACATGAAACCCAAAGGCTGAAATGTGAAATAATTCCATTAAAATTTTTTTTGTATTTCTACAGCATATGGCATAAATAACCTAGACTACTGATCAAACCTAAGGGACTATAACTCTATGCAAAGTTATGCAGGGTACAGCTAGTGAGCAAATAATTATTGTTGAAAGTATTTCTGTATGGCTTTGAATAAAATTATTTGGAATTGTGGTGGCTCCTGACACCTTGCTGTAAGAGTGTAATAGAGTTGTTTTAATTTAGCAGTATACTTTAGGAAAAAAATCAAGATCTATCAATCTTACCAGAACCATGACAACAACTAGTCCAACAAATAAAACCTGAAGAAGTCTCTGTTAATGTTGCATCAGTTATCAAAAAAATTGTGTTGTGTATTTGGAAGAAATAAAAGATAAATGGTTAGTAAAAATAATGAAAAATATTTTTTCATAAATTAACCATATAAAGAAAAGCAAATGAAATACTAAAATACATAACATTTTAAGTTATAAAAAATGTTTCATAATAAAAAAAAAGAAAATATTAATCAAGATAAAAAAAATTCAAAATAAGATGAAAAATAAGTTTTCTATTAATAATAAATATCATACTCAAAACAGGTTTAAAAAAAATTATGTGAGAGAGTAAATTTATCGGCCTTAAGAAAAATGGCTAAAAAAATGCATTCAAAATTAATAATATAATAAAATATTAAAGAAAATTATTTTTTAAAATTGTGATCTGACATGTCTTTTAATTCAATTGTTTTTCATAAATTGGAAATAAAATATAAAATAAATATAACTAATAATAATATAATAATAATAATAATAAAATAAATAAAGTTAGTTGAAGATAAATATAAAATAAAATATAACACACACCGCTGTTGGTGATTGAGCACTGTCATGATAAACAGCTTCATTTGTAGCATCTGAAGTATTTGCTACTGGTGCAGGAGGCGTGGGTCTTGAACCAGAAATTAATGATGTTTTACTGTCTGCCATACCATATCTATTGATGGACAGACATTGTGAACAAATAAACATAGAGAAAGCATCACTCTTAATTAACAATGTAATGAAGCAATAACACCAACAAGATAAAGTTTCAGCTCCATTTGAGAAAATAAACAATTTGCTGAGACAGTCACTTAAAATGTGATATAGTACATGAAAAAGTAAAAATGATACGAGAAATAAAATTTTAAGATATTGTTGAACTTAATTCTTATGAAAAATTTTATACAAAAATAAATCTGAAAGCTTTGTTATTGTTATAAATTTATCATAAAATGAATGAAATTTTAAAGAAAAAAACTTGAACACTATCAAAATTCACTTAGCAGGTTTATACAAATTGATGATATACAAAAAAAAGGTAAGATATTGTATATACTGGGGGACAGATGGCAGAGTGGTGTAGATACTCGACTGTCACCTGAGAATCCTGGGTTCGATCCTCGGTGTGAGCCATGAGAATTTTTCCAGGTAAAATTTGTTTCAAAGTCATTCCACAAGTCCACCCAGCTTTAAATGGATACCTGACTCAAGTTGGGGAAGTAAAGGTGGCTGGGCGTTGTGCGAAGCAAACAATATCCTTTGTATGATGAACATATAGAAACAGGTGAATTCTACACTTCATCTGCCATGATTGTTCGTTTGGGCTAAGGAAACTTAACTTTTTTCTATTGTATACACTATATCTTATAGAGGATGATTCTAAACAAGTAGTACACATTAATTTTAAGTAAAAAAAAAAAGAACTTTAAAAAAATATACCCTAGCTCAAATGTTAAAATACACCAAAAAGTAACAAAATAATTTCAGTTAAACCTCAGTTCATGAGTAAATTGTAGAGAGTGTTGAGTTAAAAAAAATGCTTTGATATAAGAGCAATGTCTTGCAAGAAGAGCTACGTGTTTTGTTAAATTTTCAATATTTGCTGTGATTTCTTTAGAACTTTTTATCAAAAGAATGTAACATTATTTTACAAATACATGTTACACTACTGGTAAGCATAAATGCTAATTCTTTACTAAAGTGATAAAACCATATAACAATAACCCCCATTAAAAAAAATTCCCCGACTTGTAATAAAATTAGGGAGGTGTGTAAAATATTGGAAACGTTATGAGTACAGCACCACTTATTAATGCTTTATTTAGTAAATAAATCATGAGATTGGGGAAAGAACCAAAAAAAATTATAGGGATACAGTAAACAGTAAACTTAAAGACGGTCTCGAAAATGTAATTTTATGCAGGCCCGTAGCGTGCGGGGGGCCGGGCCCCCCTGCGTTTTGTCTGCCCCCCTGCTTATTTGTTCTACTTAGTATAATGTATTGCCTGGCCCCTGCTGTAGAATGCCTGCCCCCTCCTGTACAATTTTCACGCTACGGGGCTGATTTTATGATGATATTAAATGTTGAAAATGTCAGTGTCTTAATTTCTGCTTATTCAAAAAGTTTTGAGTTTTTTTCTATACAATGCCAATGGTATAATAATGTTTAAAAAAATGTTAAGAAAAAATATTTTAAACTTGTATGGACTAAAAAATGTTAAGAGTGGTCAGTGGGCTCTCCAAATCTTGTCAAATGTCAGTGATAAAATTTTTTTTTTGCTATTCCCCAGTGCCGGCCATTTGACTTTGCACTGACTTAGCAGTCATGTAGTATAAGTGAGTGAACAAGCTAGCTGTTAACAAATTCGTTTATACTATGCCAAGGGGGTGGGGCAACGGGCCATACATTGCAATTTCTGAGTACCTTAATTTTACAATAAAAATTTAACTTAATTAATGCATTCAGAAAATAAAGGTAAAAGGTATCTAGGTAAAAGTTTATGACAGTTCGCCCTCGAGATAAATGGCTTTGCAAAAGTAACAAGAAAATTAAACTGGGCTGTCAAATTGTCAACTTTGTTGAGGTCTGGAGTGGAACTTAAATTTGTGTTAAACAGACTCAGTAATTATATCGCCAAATTAACTTACACTTATTCAGTCTGTAAGTAGTCTAAATACATTTAGTAACATTTCATTTAGAATATCTTACCACAGACAGGAGACAAGTTCCAAACGGTGGTCATAAACTACTAGTATTTTGTAAACGCATATCACGTGAATTGCTGCCAAATAAGGGTATTTCATATTTTAAAAACAATATTCAATGATAAGGGAGTGTCTTATTAAATAATACTAGCTTTAACATGCAAAGCCTTTGTATAGAGAAAGACTATTGTTCAGCTTTGATACATATTTTCAAAATATTTTTTTAATAAATAAAAATTCTAATTAGTTGTTGTTTCTTTTCCTTACAACATCCTAAGCCTTTTAAATGTAAAGGATAAATTATTTCATTAAAAAAAAATAACTTAAAAAAATTGTTAAAGACAGAAGAGATCTAATTAGTTGTTGTTACTTTTCATTAAAGAAACCAAAAGGATAAACTATTAAAAAATCGAGCCTGGATAACCATCATAAAAAAAAAAAGAAAAAAAAAAAGCACCATAGCCGTTGTATGTTTGCATGAATATTTTGTTGCCTATCATACTACCAATATTTTAAATAATATATATATATATATATATATATATATATATATATATATATATATATATATATATATATATTTATATATACTAATTGCAAGTACCCGGCTTTGCCCGGGTTTAAAATAAGGTTTTCTGTTTACCTTTTTGTTTTCTCCCTACCCCCATCTCTCCCTTCCCTCTCTCTCTCCCTCCCTCCCCCTCTCCCCTCTCTCAGTTTCTCTTTTCCCTCCCTCCCTTTCTCCCTCCCTCCCTAACTCTCCCATCTCCCTCTCTCTCCCTATCTCCCTCCCTCCTTCTCTCACCCCGTCCCCCTCTCTCCACCTTCCTCCCTTCCTCCTCCCCCTCTCTCCCTCCCTGCCCCCTCTCTCTCTCTCTTTATCTCTCACTCCCTCCCATTTCTCCCATCCTCTCTCTCTCCCCTCTCTCTCTCTCTCCCTCCCCCCTCATTTCCTCTCTCTCCCTCCCTGCCCCCTCTCTATATCTCTCTCCCTCCCTCTTTCTTTATCTCTCTCCCTCACTCTCTCTCCCTCCCTTCCTTCCCTCCCTCTTTATCTCCCTCCCTGCCACCTCTCTCCTTCTCTCCCCCTCCCCTTCCTCCCTCCTTCCCTCTCCCTCCCTGCCCCCCTCTCTCTCTCTCTTTATCTCTCTCCCCCTCCCTCTCTCTGTACAATTAAACGTCAAATTACGCTTCTTAAATAAACAGAAAACCTTATTTTAATCCCCGGCTAAGCCGGGTACTTGCAGCATGAAAAAAAAAACAACAACAATATTTTTTTTTTCCGTCCCTAACCCTTTCTTCTCCGTCCGTTCAATTACACATTACGCGAATACAGGGAATTCCCTGTGCATTGATACAATTTGAATGCAATAACATTTAAAGCACCCGCGCGCAAGTTCATCATCGGGAAATGATGTCACAGAGGATTTTTATTTATAGTGAAGGCGACCCATACCGTGAATACTTTAATATAGTAAAATACTAAAATAATTAATTACAATTAAACTACCCATTGAGATTGTATTAATAATGTTAATAATGTCACAGAAACATTTTAATTAACGTATTTCGGTTTATTAAAGTGCACCTTTAATTTTAATTTTCCGAATACATAAAACGATAGGTAATTGATATGACTATTGATTTCACCATGTTTACAATTGGAGTTTCCGGAAGTTACTCCTTTTTTAAAAATGTATCATCAGGAAATGACGTTACAGAAGAGTTTTATTTATGGCGCCGTCGAGATTACTTTTAATATAGTAAAATACTAAAATAAAAATAATTTATTACAATTAAACTACCCATCGAGGTGAAACGAAACATGTCCTATAACCTTCCCCATGTAATTATGTGTACGTGTACCACATTTCACGTTATTTGGTTGTCTGGATCTTGAGTTATAAGGGAACAGTCAGACAGACAGACAGCAAATGCGTCTTATAAGTATAGAGATATAAATAAAAAAAACATAATTAAAAATATAAATTCAGTTTGACAAAAATTGCAAGTATTTATAATAATTTATATAAATTTGGATGACTAAAAAAATTAAAGCTTGCGCACTAATCACGAAGACTCGCTGCATTCTTTTATTTGGCAATTAATAAATCAATGACATTGTTGCAGGGTTGTTAACAATACCAATACCAATACTTCATGAAAATAGTATTGCCAATACCAATACAAATACTCAAGTAAAATTTATTGCCAAAATCGATACCAATACAATACCAATACTTTTGAGAACAAATACATATTTTTATTTAAAATATAGCCTAATGAGTGCAAGTTTAAAAAAAAAAGTAAAAACAATAAAATACAATGTCAAAGCACAATTTTAATGCTAATCACCACTTAGCAGCACGTAAGAAGACCGGTTCCACGACTTTTCGATCTCGGACAGTTCGACCCCGGACACTTCGACCCTGCCATTTCAACCCCGCGACACTTCGACCCCGCGACGTTTCGACCCCGGGACAGTTCAACCCCGGACCAGCCCCGTAGCCAAGAGGGGGGCCACTGGGGGGCCGTGCCCCCCCGTTAGGTGTGGAGTGCCCCCCCCCGCTTAAAAAAGAAAAAGAGGAAAAAATAAAGAAAAAATAACTAAAAATGAGAAAAACTGCCGCCTTGCTGGGTATTGGTGCCCCCCTGCTTACTTTGACCTGGCTACGGGCCTGCCCCGGACTATTCGACCCTATCAACTGATAAAAAGAATGTTTGAATTATTATTTCTTTTTTTTTAAATATGTTATTAACTTTGCTCAACATGTGTATAATTGTTAAAAATATTTAAATTGTATTATTTTTGTTTAAAATATGTGTTTTAATTGTTTAAAATATGTGTTTTAATTGTTTAAAATATATGATCTAATTGTTTAAAATATGTTTTTCTGTAAGGTTTGAGTTCTAATGTTCTAAACAGGTTCAAAAGTGTTTAAAGACCGTCATGATATCTTACAAATACTTCTCATGCTTACACATGAGTTTCATTGACCAATGGTTTGTGTCTACTCTAGCCACTGGCATAAATGATATAAGTGACTAATATCCAAGGTGGATAGATCCAGTATAATGTTTACCTCATGACTTATCTGTACGTTATTATCATATATGTCTTATACATGTCTGGCAACACCACATTTACATCTTCGCTTATCAAAGCTGGGTTATAATCAAAGAGGAGGGGGGAGATTTGTTGAGTGTAAAAATACGTCACATAATCAAACAATTTGTGTCAATTGATAAGACAGCACACAAACTAAAACACACATTTTATACACTTAAAACAAAAATTTAAAGCAATTAAAACACACATTTTAGATTAAAAAAAAAACAACAAATTTCTTTAACAATTAAACACATGTTGAACAAAGTTACTAAACATATTTAAAACAAAGATATAAATATTCAAATATTATTTTTATCAGTTAACGGGGTCGAATAGTCCGGGGTTGAACTGTCCCAGGGTCGAAGTGTTGCGGGTTCGAAACGTCGCGGGGTCGAAGTGTCGCCGGATCGAAATGGCGGGTCGAAGTGTCCGGGGTCGAACTGTCCGGGGTCGAAAAGTCCGACCACCAAGAAGACCATCATTTCAAAATAATCATTGCTTGGCCTAGAACATAATGGCATAAAAACACGCCCACCTAACGAAAACAGCCGCTCAACTGCAACACTAGCCGGAAGTCCAGTGTTCAGTTGCATGTAAAGTTTCTTAATGCTTGGGTAGACTGCTAATGACAGCATTTCTGATGAATTTTCAAGATATCTGTCTACTTCGTCAGAGCTGTTACTATCAAGCAATTCGTCCTGGTTCTGCCGCCGTGCAGTAAAACAAGCAAACAAATCTGTTGATTCAGATATCTGTACTGACTGTACTGAAGCTGCATCACCCTGCCGAGTAAGTTGAATGTGAAATGCACTCAGTGCACTGCAGGCACACTTTAAGGTTTGTATAACTTCAGCCTTGTGATCCAAGTTGTCTTGGTGAGGAGGTGGGTGGCGCTAATATTGGTTGGGTTGATAGCTATGATTACTAGCAGTGATTGAATTTATGTAGATTACTTTTAAAACAAGGTATTAAAATCGTTATTGTTTTTCTGCAAATAGCAAATAGTGGCAATAGAAATGTATTGGTATCGAGTATCGAAAATGTTTCGTTTAAATGTATCGGTGATACACAAATCAATACTTGATACAAAAAGGGTCGGCAATACAGCAACTAATACTAAAAAGTATCGCCAATACTATATTGGCCGATACCGATACTTCGATACTAACAACCCTGCATTGTTGACATAACAAAAGTGAAGTGAAAAAGGACACAAAATTTACTTTAGCAAAAAAAAATAAATTGGCCAGTTTGCAGAAATATGCAGCTATGATTGTAAAAAATTTAGGCATGATTAGGGTTCGAAAATTACGCGTCAGATTGGCGCGCGTAATTTACGCGTAAATTACGCGTAAGTTACGCGTAAATTACGCGTAAGTTACGTCAAAATTACGCGTGCCATTCATGCCCAATTACTTGAAAATGTATGTTCCTTTTGTTGCTCATGCTCACTGATTGCTAGTAGGTGTATTTTTTAATAATGTTTTCAAAGTTTTGTACTTGTAATTTACCGGTCATACTAATTTGCCCGTCGTCCGCATCGGCCACGTATTTCGTCGTGTACTGACTGCACCAGCGGCGGCCATCTTTGGCTGAGTAATACCGTCTAATACGGTCGACGCGGGACGGGTGCAATGCGCCGCTAAAAACGGCCACCGCAGGTACCGAACTCAGCAAAAGACGGCACACGCGATCGACGCTGGTGCAATACGCAGCGTAATACGGCCGACGCGATCGACGGAAGCACTATACACAGTGAAATGTTTTCTATACGTTTCATGACATTTGGAACATATATAGATAATGTTTAAAAATTATTATTATTTTTTTTTGGATTTTTGGGTTTTATAACCTTTCCGTTTGGCTTGCGGCCGCTTGCCATACAGCTCATAGCGGCATTGTGTACTTTATCGAAAATTGTTATGATTTTGTCTTATTTTTAACCAGACTTTGGCTTCCTTTATTGAAAATATTTATTTTATTATGTTTACTGAAACGATATAAACAAACAATATACTGTGCGGTTTACGCTGTTTTACCAAACGAATAGCCTACTTCCGATTTAGGCTTGTGGCCGGATGTCGATGGTAATCATTGTAATTAATTAATCGCCACTGTTAACACAACAAATTGCGACAGAAACAATTAAAAATGGCCGTCAAATATGCATTTTTTAAATTACCGTAATTTACGCGTAATTTTGCAAAATTACGTTACCGTAAATTACGCGTAATTTACGGTAACTTACGCGTAACGTTACGTGACTTCGAACCCTAGGCATGATAGATTGTATGTTATTTTTCCACTCAACAAATCGTTTTGCCCTCTCTTTGATTATAACTAAGCTATGATAACATTTAAGCTTGTCAATCTCACACCCCATGTTATGTCTAGCAAAAATGCAAGTGTGGTAAGTTTTGCCAGGCAGGTATAAGAAGAAATAAACAGATAAGTCAGCAGGCAAAAGTCATACTGAACCCTCCACCTTGGATAATGGTCACTTATGTCATTTGTGGGAGTGGCTAGAGTAGACATAAATCATTGATCAACGAAAATCACGTGTAAGCATGAGAAGTGTATGTGAGATATATTGTCGGTCTTTAAAACTTGAATGTGCTTAGGCCTTAGAGCATAACCACAATCAAAACTCAAACCTTACAGAAATACAAGTTAAAACAAAAATTAAAACACATTAAAAAATTAAAACACAGATTTTAACAATTAAAACACATATTTTAAACAAAATCAATACAATATCTTAAACATTTATACACACGTTGAACAAAGTTAACAAACATATGACAGGGTTAAATAGTCGGGGTCGAACTGCCCCGGGGTCGAACTGTCTGGCGTCAAACTGTCTGGGGTCAAAAAGTCACAGGTTTGCAAATGCTTAAATATATTATAATAGATTTTATTCACACATTTTATATAAATAACTGTTTTACAAATGTAAGTTAGCAATATACAATGAGATCTTGAAAATATAATTAAAATTACTCCCCTCTCCCCCAATTAAAGAGGATCAGTTTCAATCATACCATTAATGTAAGAATCCATAATGGATATGTTATGACCAATGAGCGCAGTCTGGGCAATTAGCTGGGTGCGACTGGCCAAAACTTGAAGACATGGTATTTAATATGTTTATGGTGAGAAGTGGTCCATTTGCGTGGGAAAATCGGACAGCGATAGGGGATGAAATGGGGTAAAGTAGGCCACCACATCAGAAAAGTCAGTTACATAGCTGTTTTTCTTTCTTTATTTTTTTTTAAATTATTGAACAAATGTAAAACAGACATTATAAATAAGATTTCAAAACATATTTTAAAAATTTATTTTATTTACTGTTTTTTTTAAGTTGAACTGATAAATTACTTTCTATAAAAAAAAAATAAGCTCATTTTGTTCTAGCTGTTTCTGGAATGTCTTTTCTGGACAGCATATATTTGGTGTAAAATTGTAAGTAAAGGGGACAGAAGCAATATCTTCAACATTTTACCTTATGAACATACCAGAAACATGTCCAGTCTTTCTTAAAAATTCATTTTCTACATCAACATTTTAAACAAATTTTCTCTTCAGACCAACATAAAACACAACTGACTTTTTCACACCATACTCACAATACACAATAATATTTTGTAACCTGCTCTACACCAGATATTAAATATTATATCGAATTTGTACTTTACACCTTTTAAATCATTCATCATAAGTGTTAAATCCTCAGTTAGTGAAATCTATTTATCACTAAGTTTATTAAGTTCAAATGTCCTTGTCTGAATCACTGCCATCTTAGAAAATTGTATTTGCTTAGTTGCTTTTCCTCGTTTGCTTCTCACTCATTTTGCAATAGTAGTTTTTCCCCTTTTGTTCTTCTATTCTTCTATTATTATTTTAGTTGCGTCTGAGCTTTTCGGTAACCTCTCAATAATTGTGGAGAGACAAAATTCTTGCCTTGCCGGCAAACATCAGGCAAAAAAAGGTGATGTACCTGAATGATGTGCTACTGAAATACTTGAAATTTAAGACTCTGGTTAGTGTCTATCTGTAACTTAACTAGGCATATGGATCTCTATATTAAAAGGCCATATTCCACTAGCTTGAAAGTCAGAAGTGATATTTATTAGCTGGAGTGGCAGTTCTTAGAAATGCGTCTTCACCAAACAGAGTTAGCTGATAAAGTGTGATTGGGTTCCCAATGTTTTATAACATCCAAGCATTACCTACAGAATTAAATCCATCATTACCACAGACTGACCATCCTTCACTTCATCATTGCCACAGACTGACCATCCTTCACTTCATCATTGCCACAGACTGGCCATCCTTCACTTCATCATTGCCACAGACTGACCATCCTTCACTTCATCATTGCCACAGACTGACCATCCTTCACTTCATCATTGCCACAGACTGGCCATCCTTCACTTCATCATTGCCACAGACTGACCATACTTCACTTCATCATTGCCACAGACTGACCATACTTCACTTCATCAACAACTTTCTTTATGACGTCAAATGAGATTAAACTTTTTTTTCAGTTTTCCCCTTGTATGTATTCTTGGCATTTTTAATAATAAAAGAATAAACATTTTTTATTTAGATACAATGTTTATTCTGTCAAACAGTTACAATGAAGTCATCTTATATGTGTTAAAACTGTATTTGTAAATTGTAAAAAAAATTACACCAATAGGACTGCAATTAAAAAAAAAGTCATAGAGAAAATAGCACTAAGTTTAATAATAAATTATTTAATTCTATAATTTTAATATAAAGGTTCTAAATATTTAGAATAATGATAATTGTTTACATATTCTATTATATAGTATAATTTTAAAAGAAAAGTCTATGAGAAAAAAGATTCAGGTGCAAGTTGGTCAAGGAGTGGGGGAGTGTTATAAAATGTTACATCAGTATATTCGATTTAATATTTAATGTCTCTACTTATGACGATAGTCTAATATTCTCCACGACTCAATATTACTAAATAACTTGTCCCAGGTAAGTGGTGATTTAACCTTATCTAAGCTGTAAAGTTTGTGAGAGAGAAATGAATCTGAATGCCAGAAAGCTGATTTGATTGCAAAAGCGAGTTGTGGGCGTGTGTTGTAAAAAAAAAATAATAGACTTTTGGTTAGTTACACAAAGAAAGAAAAGTTAACACCGATCACAGATCGCGTTTTCAATAAAGAATGAAGGTATCCTCAAACCAAAGCGAATTTCGCGTATCTAGGTAGCTCGCGAAATTCGCCACTCTTTCGTAGCAATATATTTATATGGTGATGCTCGAACCGCGGAGAATTTCCGCGGCGGTGCAGAGAAATTTCGCGGCATCGCTTCTTGCAGAGTTTTTTCGCGTATCGCGAGTGTAAACAATCCAAAATGGCTGCCTAGAAACATCGACTCAAAAGAAAATCAAGGTTAAAATTGATATAAATGTCTTAAAATTAACAAATAAGACCTACATTTATATTAGGGGTGTGCCGGAATCCGGTCCGGAATCCGGTTCCGCCGGATTTTGCATTATCCGGTCAAATCCGGTTCCGCCGGATTTACATGTATCCGGAAAAACCGGATTCCGAAATCCGGAATATACCGGATTTCGGAATTTGCCAGATTTTGTGACTCACCGGATCATAATCTTAAATGAAAGTAATTCTCTTTCCCGAATTCCACACGATCACGATAAATTAATCGATTGTTTCGAGCGTTGAGCTTGTTTAATGTTTTGGACATACCAGAGGCTAGAGTCAGCACCGCTAATAGTGGCCAATCGGCCCAATCCCATACATGATAGTGCGGGGATGAGTAATTATTATTCGTGACGTCATCTTAACCTCAATCGCCAATGACGTTGTAACAGAAATAATAAGCAACTATATTGTCCAAGCGCCTGGCCACCAGCCAGCCACCTTCATAACAAAATAAATAACATAAATGAATGGTTTTTTTGATAAATTCAACATTTAAGTTATTTTACTAAGTAGAGCAAATAAGCAGAGGGGGCCAGACAAAACGCATTTATTGTTACTGTTACTAT
Source organism: Bulinus truncatus (assembly GCA_021962125.1). Classification (NCBI taxonomy): domain Eukaryota; kingdom Metazoa; phylum Mollusca; class Gastropoda; family Planorbidae; genus Bulinus; species Bulinus truncatus. Next base: position 1,033,932 of record JAGDYQ010000183.1, on the reverse strand, counting down.
TGTTATTTATACAACTTTTCAAGTAATACTTAATAGTGGATTTTCCACCAATGAAAAGTATTTTTTATTGATTTTTTACATGTATGGATTTATCCATCCATGTACTGTATATATAAAAGTAATTGGTCTAACGACTATTTTATAATTAAGAGCTCTTTATATCCTACATTTTCATGCATAAATATTGAATATATACGAAACAGTTCTTTTTTTGTGAATTTTTGAAAATGACCAATTTTTAATTTTTTTTTACCCCACCTCTTTATAACCTTAATTATTTTAATCATTAATAATCGTAAGATAATATGACTATTTGAATGTATAGAGCTTAAGTTACCCTACAATTTGATGTAATTAGTTCTAATGTGTGTTCATTACAAGATTTTGTATGATTTTTTGAAATGTCACGAATTTTGAACATTTACCTCCCTTTTTATTTTTTCTAAAAAATGATGAAAACCCATTTTCAGTGCTATACATTTTAATGATATTTTAATTTTACACCCTTGAAAAAATTGAGTTTGTTCTAGGTATATTTGCGTTTGTATTGAATGTAAATGATCTGGTGTACATAAAATACTTTTGCAGATAACACTTGGCAAAACTGGCACTTTTGAATGTGTAGAGAAAAAATGAAAAAGTCAAATTTTCAAAAAAATTATATCTCATAAACTATTTGCGCTATAGTGATAAATTTAATGTCCACCTTCTTAGATTCTCAAGTTTTTGCAATATTCATGTTGAAAAAAGCTGTAAAACCATTTTAAAAAAATCAATTTGTGGTACCTACCAAAAGTATAATAATATAAATTAGGTATCTATTATGTAACAATTGTATAGCAGAACAAATGATCAATATATTTATAACAGGAATCAGGAATTGCTCAGCCTCAATACATTTTTATCATTAAAACTCTTTACTATTTAATCTTTTTAACGAAACTGTAACATGCCCATATATTATCGAAACGTAGTTAAAATTAATAGCTAAAATGCACCATTCCAGATATGGAACTGCACAAAATTTCTTGGGTAGGGGACTCACTGAGATCCCTTTCCTAAACCCCTCCTCTCCGTTAGCATGCGTCCGGTGCTTTGCGCCTCGATCTTGTCCCCCCCCCCGAACATTTCTTCGCCCCCCTCCCCCAAATCCAATAATGCTGGCTATGGGCCTGACTGTCCCATAGTCCGTGGCGTCACTAGAGAGTGCGGAGTGGGGTGCGGACCGCACCGGTTGACACCAACGTAGGGGTGAAACCAAAATGATCAATTCTAAATTTCATAGCAGAATGAACTTGGTCCAGTCGGGTTTTCATAACGAATTATAGTTAAAAAAAATATGAGCAGAAGGACAGGGTGCTACCATGTTGAGCGTCTGGAGCTTAGAAATGTGAATAATAGTCAGTAATACTATCATTTTTTTTCGCCAAAGTATTTTAATGTAAATTAGGACAGGATATACATTTTAAAGGGGAAAACAGCGAAAAGCTTCCACTCAAGAATGTGAGTATTATCTGATATGTTTGAGGCTGTTCAAGCAAAGAGACGAATATCAGCAATTGAAGAAGATTGTGGTGTCGGTTTCAAAATTGACCACTTTCCATGATGAGTTATCCGCAGTGGAACGTTTTAAACTAAAGAGATGCTATGATATAATTAATTATAGATTTGTGTGATGTACGGACTAATTCTTTTCTATTTAGTGGGTATTTATAAAAGCTTATGATTAATAATATTTTTTTAACATTAACGGGAAGAACCCTCGCTCACGTCCAGGTTAACCTAAAAATCTAGTCAGCGTATTTATACTCACTTTTCTTGTTAACAGCCCACTGTATAGTTGGCAATTATACATTAAAATTATAAATAGCACGGGGTATCACATGACATTTAAAATGGCTTCATCGCATAGCGCTGGCGTAGATAGCAACGCTGTTTTCCACGAATTAAGTCCGAAAATTGTAAGCATACTGTTAATTTTCGTCCTGTAAAAATGTTACATGTATTGATCTTTTTTTAAGATCGAAAAATGGTAATGTTACAATTTAGAGGCAGAAATTATTTTGATAAATATTATTGATACGTTACCTCTAGTCTATAAACATTCCAAAATCATATTCATAGTCATAGTATTGATTGTTATTTATTAAAAGAATAAGAAAAAAAACAATTTTATGTTTAAATGTATTTTTTAAATTGGAAAAATGGTCCTCTATATTCTATATAAACTACTGTCAGCCATGTTTAGAGATGATCTGAATTGTTTAGAAAAAAAAGGCTGCTGCCAACATAAGAACTTTAGGTAACTAAAACTTCTTTGATCAATTAATCGGCGTTGTCTGAAATTTCCAAATAAGCGTATCAGTCTGCATATTCTGTCAGACATAAACTGCCAACAGAGCACTTATTCAACGATCTTAACTGGTAAAATATGATTTTTAGATACCAGACTAGAATAGATAGATGTGAAATGCTGCAACCGTCTGTTGTAGACTTCTGATATGATCTCTAGGAAAACCATTCATTTTGATAAATAACCCTGGACAAAAGAATTTCTTAAATTAATTTTATTATTCAGCTATAATGCATTTCTAATTTTTTTGGTGAATTTTTCAAATGTGTCTATTACTCTATATTTGAGTGATTTTGTCTCCCTTGACAAATCTAACAATAAGCAATGTTTAAAACAAAAAAGTGATGTTTGTATTAATTTAGATCAGTGAAAAAATTGAGAGCTGTTTGAGTTATTCTGTAGACGTATTATATGTTTGATGCATGTATGTGCTGTACTGTAGTTTTTCAGATAATGGCATCCAAAAATGAGGCTTCTTACAAGCAGGCACGCCGAGAGGGAGTGGGGCCAGGGGGTCTGCAACTGTAAGGGGGCAGGCCCTCCCCGACCATGTCAATTTTTTCACGACTCATTGTTTATTGAGGGTACGTCGATGACAGCCGATAACAGCCAATCCGAACGAAACTTAAAAATTCAGTCGACTGCTGAGGCTCGTTAGATCTCATAAACCAATCCGAGTGTGAATTGGTGTATAACTAGGCTTGCCATACGTCCCGGTTTGGCCGGGACAGCCCCGGATATACTGGGTTGTCCCGGTGTCCCGCCCGATTGTTTAAATTGTCCCGGTTTAGATTCAGGGCACAGTTTCTTGGAAATAATTGAGCAAAATTATTAGATCAGAGAATGATTAATCTGTTCTTGTGTGATCAGTAACATTTTGGTAACACAGTAATACAAATTTAAAGAAGTGAAAAATACGAGTGGTACAACAAGAAGAAAACTGTTTTGTTTTGTAAAAATATCATGTTTGTGTACCATTATGAATAAAATAACTAAGATTATCTATTCTATATTTTAAGTGTTTTTTACATTACTGTTTTCATACCCTCTCCCGGAACCGACATCCCTAAACCTAAAGTAAAAAAGACAGAACTGTCCCGGTTGGTCCGTGAAAAAATATGGCAACCCTATGTATAACTATTTTTAGACATTACTTGAAATCTGAGTATGATGTGTGCCATCATAGAATTAGTCATAGAATGAAGATGAAGTGGTACCGGTGGAAAGAGTCATAGAGTTAAGAATAGATTTCCATAGAAATATTGGGAAATTCTATTGATAACTCTATGGCTTTTTCCACCGTTCACTATTAGTTCGCTGACAGAACGAATTTATTCACTGCTGTGCGCAAAAAGTACTCGATGCTATACTGCATGACGTTGAATCAGCGAAATACTACTCAATTATTGTGGACGCAACACCGGATTCCGCTCATGTTGAGCAGACCGTTTTCATTTTGCGGTACATACATCTAAACATTGACTTGGATACCTTCGAACTACATGAGAGATTCCTTGCATTTGTGGACTGCAACAAGAAGACGGGAGACGATATAGCTCAGCTAATCATTGACACGTTGAAAAAACATAGAATACTGCTTACGAACTGTCGCGGCCAAGGGTATGACAATGGAAGCAATATGAGTGGTTCGTACAAAGGCGCTCAAGCAATTATACTGAAGAACAATCCTTTGGCAACGTTCTCACCATGTGGCTGCCATAGTTTGAACCTGTGAGGCGTGCATTCGGCCGAGTGCTGTGCACAAGTGATAACATTCTTCGCAGTAGTCCAGAAGTTGTACAATATATTCAGCAGCAATCCACAGAGTAGGGAAATTTTGACTAGTGGCATCGGATGCTCTCTTCACAAGCCATCAGAAACGCGCTGGTCAGCTCGTGTCGATAGTGTTAAGCCTTTCGCAGCGCATTTGCCAGGTATAATGACGGCGCTTATCAAAGTACAGGAACTGAATTTGACACCAGAGACTCGCTCTGATGTAGCCGGCATGATTTCATACCTGTCTTCGTTAGAATCAATTCTGATGGCATCGCTGTGGTTGAAAATTTTAAAAGCTATCAATTTAGAAATTTGCTGCTGCAGGCAAGAGAAGCAATTCTTGATGTCGAAGCTGCTAATATTCGTGACCTCATTGGCGACTTAAAACTTATTCGATCCAAGTGGGATGAGATATTGTCTGAGAGCAAACTTGTCGCTGAGAGCTGCAGTGGTGAAGAGTCCCTGTGTTTGGCAGAGACAAAACGCAAACGAAGACGACAATGGCCAGACAGAACAATTCTCGACGACAATGATGATCAGCAGGATTGACACGAATACTTCAAGCGTTCCGTTTTCTACGTCGTGATTGACTGCGTGATTGCGAATTTAACAACACGATATGAAGCGGCGAAGAATTTGAACGAATTGTTCGGCGTTCTGTGGAAATATCATGATATGAATACAGAAGAAGTCCTCATCGCAGCCAAGAACATGGCGGATAAATATGTTGTTGATGTTAGCGCCGATCTGTTGAATGAGTTAGAGCATCTGAAAACAATACACGTTGCAAACCTCGGGAAGAAAGGTTTGTCGCCATTTGACTTGCTGAACCGTTTACACAATTTGAAAATAGACATACTGTTTCCAAACATAGTCATTATGCTACGTTTCTTCTGCACACTTCCGGTTACCGTTGACAACAACAATATAATTGAAGTGTTTGCAAGAAGAAAAGCCCGCAAAGTTTTGTTGTAGCTCTCTCTCTGCATGTCGTAAAAGTCAGTTCCAGAAAATTACATTGTTATGAAAAACTTGTGTAGCTTTATCGGCGATAGTGCATTAACGGGGCAAAGTAAAATAAATTTTGTTTAAAACTTTTTGTATATACTCTTTGTATGACTATATCCGGAATTGACTGTATTTTGACAAGGGGCCCGCAATGATGCCCTGCCCTGGGGCCCGTATTGGCTCTCAGCGCCCCTGCTTACAAGTTCTAAAGTTTAGACTAAACTTTTTCTATTTTGTAAGATATACTAATAAATTTAGTATCCTTATTCTTAGAACACCAATTTTTTCCCAATAAAATAACCAAATTTGATGGGAAATCAGTTTTAAAATCAGTTTGGACTACCTAATGTAAGTGTGATGTAGTTGTGGAATGGTTAGTAAAAACATGCCTGTACTAAACCTTCAGATATTCTTATTTTTTAAATAGTTTATCCCTTTTGGTTGTTGTAAAGAAAAGAAACAGCATCTAAAATTTGTTTTTCAATTTCATTCATAACATAAAAAAATAGACCTTAAATTTGCAGGGTACAGCCTGTACTTTTATAACGGTTTACTACTACTAGATGGTTTCATCAGAAATTATTGGTATTAAATTAGATGATTTTGCAAGCAAAGTTTTTTAATAATAAATTAATTTGGTTGAAAGCTTGACTTTACCGCCCTCAAATGTATGCGTCATCAAAGTATATTACTACTTCTGTTTCACTAATCTGTCTAACAGCATATTAAACACTTATTTCTTTGCTAGACTTGACACGAATTGAGAGATTATCTAGCTGTAACCTTTTTTTTTCTGGGCAGTTAAACACATTGACATAACACCTTCTTTGGTGTTCTTCTACTCAATGAGTTATTTACAAAAGATGGAGAGGGGCAGAATGATTGGTTGAAGGGAAATATTTCATTACACAATTCGAATGTTTCAAGTTAATCTCACTAAAACACTCTAAAACTGTAGGCTATGTCTAAAAGTTTTCAACTGTTTTATGAAGTCTAAATAATATTGTCTAAAGCATCGAGCCAAAAGCAGGAAAGGGTTAAAAATAGCGACAAACCAGGTCAAAGTGTTAGTGGCTTGAATAGTCTGCATGATTGTTCGAGGGTAAAAAAGTTTGGGGTGGGGATAAAATGTCAGGGTAGATCTGTTCATTTAGAGATAGGCAAACTAGGAAACTGCTTTGGGCCCTGATTCACAGCCATTTGGAGCCCCATCAAGAAATAATTTCTATTAAATCTGGTGCTTAGAGGGTCCCTTATGATGGCACTTTGCCTAAGAACCCCACATATCTATAAACTCTCTGCTTAGGGCACTGCCTTTGGGAAATATATGCTAACTATATTCAATACACACAAGACCATTTTATAGCTATATAATGGTCCTGTGTGCATTGAGTATAGTTAGCATAATCATTCATAATAAAATGATTACAAGTTTAAATATATATATAATTTATTTTTTATAAATTGTATATGTTGTTAGTCCAATACTTTATACAAATATATAGATCTTCGTTCGTTTGTGCTTTGTATATAGCTATAAAAACAACAATCAATTTTTCTCTAAGAGTTAGACCGGCAACACTCACGTCTCGCCCCCTGCAACATAAAATTTTCAGTGTAACTGACGCAACATAAAGTTGTAATTGATGCAACCTCAACAAAATAAAATGAAAAACAGAGACTCATCAGGTCTTCAGCTAAATTCCATAAATGTCCTGCAGTGGCAGATTCAGCGACTTCTTTGTCAAATATTTTGAAATTATTCAATTTCTTAATCAAAGTCAGATCATTATGAGGAGCAGATGAAAAGATGGTAGCCCGAAACCAATGTTCCATGTAAATCAAAGTCAGATCATTATGAGAAGCAGATGAAAAGATGGTAGCCCGAAACCAATGTTCCATGTAAATCAAAATGGAAAAATAAAAAATCGTAGAAGATTTTTTTTCTTAATTTTTTGTTCTATGAAATCGATGTCAAAACAAGTAAATTTTAATAGAGTACAGTGCTTTCGCCATCCATCGTGCTTGATGCGTAGTGCCAGGAGTACGGAAAGTTATTTCGCTTTGTCCTGGAGGAGTTTCTCCTAAAATAATTATTGACAGTAGCAAAAATTCTTTGCAATCGTCGTGAGGTTGTTTTGTTCCTTGCAGCATATTTACAGCCAATTCTACTGCTAATGGTACAAGCAAACCATAAACTTTGAGATCTGCATCAGTAAAATGCCATGTTTCAGAATTAAGTTTACTCCATTGATCACAAAATCGTTGAAACAACTTAACCTCTGGACCAGAAGATGCTCTTAAACATGTTTTGTAAACATGGGATAAAATCCCTTTATGAACATAGTGTCGACAGGCTGTGTATAATAACGATTTTCCAATTTATTTCTCCAGCAGGGTACACGCACCTGAATGTTTACGTGTGTTGCTTGAAGTAGTATCAAAACTGAGTGCCATAATTTTGTCACATGAAATGTTCCAATCTTATAAAGCTTGTTCAGTAGCGTAACTTATTTGTTTACCACTGCCTCTCTTCAGTTTTGGGACTTAGAGCAGTTTTTCTACACCATATCATGTCACTAATATGGGCAGTCGATTCACTTCATCTCTACTGCTCAAGTCGGGTAACAACTTTTTGTCCCAATGTACAGTTAATGGGACCTGTGGATGGAAATCTGAAATAATTCTTTTTGCAACTTCTTGACGATTTTCAATACGTGCATTTCGAAGAGTTTCACTTGATGTAGAAAAATTTTCAATATTGGCACCTAAACCTTGACAAATTGTAGACAAAACCAAGAAACCAGAATGATTGGGAATTTTTGAAACGATCAAGAGCTGAGCAACATGCCGGAGTAATCACTTTCTTTTATTTCTGTTCCTTCACTGTTTTTCAGTTTTAGTTTCTTTGCTGATAATGAATTAAAGTCATCTACTTTATTGTCAGTACCCTGGGAGGAGTCTGATTCTGTTAAAACTAGATCTGTGACTGTTGAATACGTTGCTTCTTCTTTTCTTTTTAGCTCTTTTGATTCTCTTTCATCTTTTGCTTTTTTCTGTATAAAATACGCTGTTCTTTTTTGTACAATTCAATATCAACTGAACTCAAATAGCCTTTTCTTCCTTCTCTTTGTAGTAACTTATTAATTTTCTCAAAAAAATGATGTGTGTTATGTATGATGACTCAAATAATTAACTAATAATAAAATATTAATAACATTTTCATCTTAATTATTGAAATAGAAGAGATAAATATGAAAAACATGAAAAATATGGATTCGAATAACCTTGCAAATTTAAACTGCGTCGAGCAACTCCTAAACATCAACGGATTGTCTCCAAAATTTCCCAATATAATTTTCTTCAGTAAATAAAAAGGTTGAGAGCATAAAAAAATTATTTTTTTTACAATGCATTTGTTTGTCTCCCTAATATATATTTATATACTTATATATATATATATATATATATATATATATATATATATATATATATATATATATATTGTTATAACTCTGCTCCCCCCCCCGGGTCGCACCCCTGCCCCCAGATGAATGCAATCACGACTTTTGTACACGACGCCTACACATTGTTAATTCGGTCGTTCACCCCCGACTTAGTACAAGTTATGAAATACTTCTGAAATAGTGTTATTTGCCACCTGAACTTAGACTCCCACGCAATAATCTTCACTCTCCATTTTGGCGGGAAAACGATGGATTTGGCGTGGGTGGGACTTCCTATAAAAGGAAATGTGCTGTGATTATTGAGGAGAACGACGAGCGACGATCAAGGAAGAAGTAAGGGACAACGAAAGACCAGGTCTGTTGATGCCGCGGGTTCGTTATCAGCACATCGCCAGCGATAACATGTAGACTCGTTTCAACTGGATTAGTTGTACGCATAATGGACTTTGTTGTTTTGTTTTAGCCTGGACATATAACCTAACCTGTACATTGTAGACTGTGAATAAATCTTATTATTCAAATCTAACGAACCCATGTGTCCTTTAGTGCTTACCTAGAGGGAGTTTAGCAAGTTCACAACTCAATACATAGGCTATATGCATAAACCCTTCTTTTAATGGGGCCGATATATCCTTCTGCTCGCTAAACCTAAATCCATTTCTGCAGGGCTCATATAAATAGTCACAAAAGCTCACCAAGAAAAGAAGGATACAAACTAGTAGGCCTACTGCAATACTCTTGTTCCACTAATTGGTTATGGTGCGGCTACTTAGAGTAATTTTTTCTATGTATGAAAAAACCATAGTTTAGTATCAATCATTGACCTCATGTGTGGCCATCCCTTATATATACAAATCTTATTTCATTAAACAAAAAAATAATATTTGCTTATTTTCAAACAGAATGCATAGAACTATCACTTTCAACTTAAAGAAATATTGAGTTGTGTTTGTTCACATTTGTTTACTAGATGTTTAAGACATATATACTTTAGTATCTAGAACAATAGCCCTAGATTTACAATAATTGTGGGCAGCTTTTACAATTAAAAACTGTCAACTTTTAAGCTTGATGGACTTAGTTCTTAGAAACTTTGATTGAATCCGAAAAACTGTGGACTTTCCAATAGGCAGTGAAGCTTTTAAACTCACTGCTATCCTATCCCATTATGCTTATTAGGCTAGTAAGTTAAGTTTCCTCCCTAAAGGGCCCTCAGGCAGATGATTCTTAAAATTCTTCTATTTCTGCAGTCACAGCTTGTAAAGGGATTATGTAGATGGCACTCTAACCAGCTGCCTTTACTTCCCCAACTTAAGTCATCTACCTATTTAAAGCTGTGGACTTTCAACTACCTTTTCCAGGGCTTGGAAAAATTCCAATAGGCTAGCACATATAATTTAATTACTTACACAGTATACTGAGTATATTACTGAACTAACTTATCGAATTGTACAGTACTAAATTAGGTAAATAAATATTTATATGGAATTTTGTATTATATATAGTCAATATAGACATGAAATATAATGTTGAAATTCAAACCAGTAGGTCAGGTATTTTTGTACTAACACATTTGAATAAAAAAAGAAATGCATACTTCTCAAAGACTAAGAGTTCATAGAGTTCATTATCCCAACAATAAATATGTTGTCATGCTTTGAATTCTTTAATTAAAATTTTTTTTCAAACGTTATAATTACTAGCATAATTATACACAAATTTTTTATCTATCTAATAGCAAATAACGTACATTATTAACCATCAAAGAGTTTTTATTATGATATTTACGTAAATATTTTTACATTAGAAATATGCTAAATTTTTTAATCTAAAAAACATAAAATTGAGCAATTATAGACATGTTAATCTTTTTTTTTTTACATTTTTATTCCATATAGTATGGTTGAAGAATAATAATGTAACATTTGAAAATTATGACTTGTACTAGTTACTGTATATTTTTTTCATAATCCTAAATTATAAATGTTAATTTGTCTTAAATCTCTACCTGAAGTAATTTTAATAGTTATGTATTTACATTTGTATTTAGGGCTAGATTAGGTGCTGAAAAATAAATTGGTCATCGCTTATCAGACTATTAGATTCTGTGATTATTCACAGCTAACTTCATCAGAAATCTGATTTTTCATACATATGTAATCCCAGCATTCTTTTTTCTCTTTTTTTTTTTCACTCTCTGGGGGTGGGTAATTGTAACTGTTAAAGGAATGGGCCAGGTGTGATTGAGGGAATATCTTTTTAGCAATTAACATTTGTATTATTAGGGGAGTAGTTCTCAAAATTCAGTGAAAGCGGGTAAAGAAAACAAACATAGCCTATGTATATCACTCCATTGTTAAAACAATAGGGTCATACACATCTGCATTACTAATAGTCATTACTTACTAGAATCAGAAAGGGTTTTCTAATCTGCACTAGGCCTATTTTTTTTAGAATGAGAAAAAGATCATGTGGTAAATATATTGTGCTTTTTTGACTTATTGTCTTATTGAAGTTTTTTCTTTAGTCTGATACAATTTTTTATTCAATTTTCTCTCAAAAATGACAACAAAAGTTTTTTCTTTGTAATTATTCCAACTTTCGACCCACCAAAATCTTTTCACTCCACATTTTCACATACTTTGAGAACCACTGCAGTAATTAGTTGTTTTCTTTGAGTCATATGGTGTCATCTCTAACTTCAGAAAATAATTCATCTGACTTCTGGTGACCCCTCCTCCCCCACACTGTCACATTTTATCATACTTCAGCCCCCCCCCCCAAGGTATCTGTAACTAGCTTTAGGCCCACAGTAACCTTAATAAGTTAATCAGGTCCTGCTTGTATTGAGTGTTCTGTTAGAAATTATTCAATAATATGTTTAGAATTTTCTTAATTGAAGTTGTAAAGGGACAAGTGTAATTTGATATATTTTTCTTCTGTCACAGGTCCTGTTAGTGAGAGTAGTAAATGTCCTTACATATTTGATGGTATTGGTAAGTGAAATACTTAATAATAAATACTCATCCATAAGTTGCACCAGGGGCAGCCTGGGTAGAAGGTGTTATATTAAATTACAAAACATTCACTCCTCTCAACTTACCTTTTATAACATATCACCCTTGACGATGAGCATTTGAGAGAATTAGACCACTTGACCTACCTCTGTAGCATTGTTTCTGTCACAGGCGGATCAGATGAAGATGTCAAAGCCAGAATATGCCTTTGTCTCCCTGTAGCCTGTGTGGAAAACATCGTTCTCGCAAACAAATATGAACTCCGGATTTTCAACAGCGTCAAATCTGTCCTGTTAATGGTGCAGAAACATGGAGCGTCACCAAGTCATTGACTCATTAGGCTATTATTGGTTCTACCATAACCAGGGCCGTTTTAAGGTCATCGTGGGTCCTAGGCACTTTCAAAGTTGTAGGCCCTCCCCAATTTCATTTTTTAATATTTTTCAAGAATGCACCGGCACTTATTTGTCATTCTAGCTTTCATAGGCCATTGAAAAGCCCGTAAGCCCTAGGTATAATAAAGCGGCCCTGACCATGACTGTCTGGAGTCTATGTGCCTCCAAAATGTAACATTATTTTGCTTCCCCAAAGTATTTCAGAATTTTCTATTTCATTATGTTATTTTTTTTTTATGGGTAACCTATCTGAATTGTGATTGTATGCTGTTGGTTTTTTCAAAACTTGCATTGAAAAACTATTTTTTTGAGAAAAAGAAATTTGAAGTATTCCGAAACCGCCATTTTCAACTTTTAAAATTGGTTTTAAAGCCTAGACTTACATAGGCAAAAATGTTGAAAATTTTTACTTAGGTTCAGAATAATTTTGGCAACCGTGCCACTCTCAGACAGACCCAATTCTGTTGTCATTGCTAGAAAATAATTTTTTACCTATACAAGAAAATAGGTTTGACCAACTGGTGCAGGGGTGAATTGAGGAAAGGGTTGGGGCAGTGAAAATTTAT